>JAOQMM010000172.1:8424566-8456260 GCA_027563515.1 Erythroxylum platyclados | reverse complement strand
AAATTAAAAATTGAATTAGTTATTATAGGAAATGATTATGAAAAATTAATATAAGATAATTACAAAACAAATATAACAATAATTGAAGAGAGTAAAGAAAGAGATATAAAAACTAATTTATAATGATTTGCGATATAGCTTTCTAAGTTTAATTTAAAAATTCATTATTGTTTTCTTTAATGAATATGAATTAAGAGAAGTCTTTTGTACATATCTCTTCCTTCGATGAAGATAAATTCTTAAACATGTAAAGGAATCTTTTTTCAATCTTTTTTGTTATAAGTGAAAAGGAATCCAAAATAATTCAATTGTTCTTTCTAAATTACTCAAATACAATAAAAGTACTCCTTTCTTGATCATATAATGCACCACGAACTTATATTATGCTGACCCATACATGAATGAAATGTAACTCTTTTTAGAATTTCTTAAGGCTCCCTCTAGGGCTAAAGATTCTTCTCACAACTTATATGTCATTTCGTTATAGTAAAAAAAATACTTTAAATAATCATTAAGCACACAAATTGACTATTATAATGATTAATTTATAGATAAGATTAGTTAATTAGACATACTCCAACTAAGGAATCTACCAATTGGACATCTTTTAATAGGGTATCTATTAGTTAGAACTTCGTCAATTTGAAAGTCCTCTTTCGGTAACTTCTAAAGCTCACCATCAGATAGCAATCATATCCCACTGGCTATCTGGTGGATCATTGAAAAACCCATCAGTTGGCCAGTGGACTAGCCAGTTGCAAACTACTGATTCATTTTCTTTTGAGCACTTTGTCTAACTAGCCTGTAGAAACCCTTAGACTAATCTAACCTTATCGGCGATTAACTTTAAAACTTTTGCTCGCAAGTGTTCTAAAAAATAAATCACATTCATTTAACAAAAACTTGGCTTAAAATTATTTCAAGAGTTCCCCAAAGAAAGAAATGGTGTCTGACTACATCAACTCAATAAAACCTATGATTTTTAGGCTTTTTAAGACTAAGATAGATAAGGACAAATATGTAAATCTTTAGATATTCAGGAGGGCTGGAAGGTGGTAACCAATCATGAAGCTCACCACTATGGAAGAATTGTAGTTGCATATAATATTGATCAAATCAATATCCTCAATCACTCAATTGATGCTTTCATTTACATGTCTAACATTGCATCCTTAGAAATTTTTGGATTAGTTTTATATATGCCTCTAACTTTTGCTTTCAAAGAATTGCCCTATAGAATAATCTCAAATTTTTCAAGACTTCAATTTAGGAGCCATAGTTACTGCTAGGAGACTTTAATAGTATCATTCTTGCCTTTCAAGCTGAGGGAATAAAAAGCACTAGCAAACCTTGCTCAGATCTCAAATCTTGCTTGATGGTTATTGAGGTAACTAACCTTAAAAATAAGGGTTACTTCTTTACATGGAGAAACATATAAAATGGAGACTACCTTATTAGAAAGGAGCTTGATAGAGCTTTAATTAGCTGTGAATGGCTCATGAATTTTCAAGTTAAGAAGGCATTGTTTAATAACTGTCTTGGATCAGACCATTCCCTTATCGAAATCCATGATTTACTAATTGGTTATAATATAATATCTTCTGTCAAGTTTTACAACTACATTTTTATTATTCATGGTTTCTAGGAGGCAATCATAAGGGGTTTGAATTTGGATGTTCAAGGTTTCGAGGCCTATAAGTTTTATAGGAAACTTATGAACATTAAAGTTGAGTTGAAAAGATTATGTTTGAATTTTCGAACTGACTCATCCCTGGACATCGACAAAGCAAAGGCCCATCTACTTTTGGTGTAAAAAGAATTGTGTACATCTCCTATAGATGTGACAAGCAATTGGAAGAGAAAAAATCTCTTAAAGCATATTCTCATGCTTTAGATAACTGTACCTCGTCGCTTAAGCAAAAAACAAGGATTAACTGCCTCAAAGATAGGGATTGGCAATACCAAATTCTTTTATAGATCCTTCTCTCTATAAGGAATAAAAAGAAAATAACATCTTTTAGAAATAATGAAGGTTGTGTGTATATAAACCAAACTAAAATGCTACTACATACCAAAGACTAATTTTAGAATTTCTTAGGCAATTATTCTGCAAGATCATCAAGCATCCCCTTAAGCTCATTCATCTCTAGCACTTTATCAAGGAAACAATCTGATCTACTCACTCAACCTATCACAATAAAAGAAATTGAGAAACTAGAATTTAGTTTACACCAAAATGCCCCTATCCCGAATGGATTTAATGAGCATTTCTACTAAAGAGCATGAAATCATTTGAAATTACAAGTGAAAAGAGCATTGTTAAAGTTTTTGCCCAACTCTAAGATGTTAAAGGCTTAAAACAAAACTCATTTATGCCTTTTTACCGAAACCATTAATCCAATTTCTATGAATTACCTCAAACCTATTTCTATTGTAATATAAATTAAGCTGGTGCTTCCATCTTTGGTTAATCCATCTCAAGCAACCTTCATCAAGGGAAGAAGCATGGTGGATAAAATCCTCTTAATATAGGAATTGTTGAAAACCTATCACTTACAAGGTTTAGGAAAAAATTATATAATGAAAATTGATATACATAAAGTTTTTGACAATCTGGATTGGAATTTCATATTGCCTGTTATGAAATCATTTGGTTTCCCAGCACGACATTGTATGAATTGCATAGTGTATCACAACTCTAACATATAATGTATTAATCAATGGAGAATATATATAATTATTTAGAGGAGATAGAGGAATTAGACAAGATGATCCTCTTTCCCCTTATCTGTTCACTATTGCAATTTAGGTGTTCTCAAGATTAATAGAACACAATATCAATAAGTAGAGAGGATTAATATTTCACAGTAAATGTGAACATTTACGAATTTTCAAGCTAGCTATTGTTGAGGACTTACTTCATTTTGTTGGAGCCAATGCTAAATCAATTTCTTGGCTAATGCATACACTGGAATCGTTTAGCAATATATTAGGGCATCAACAAAGATAAAAGCTTCATCATGCTGTCCTGTAAAGCATCAAGTATTGCTAATTCTCTAAGGGAAATAACTAGCCTAAGCTTTAAAAAGCCTCCTTCTATCTACTTAGGGATCCCTATAAGCTCTAGAAGAATCAGATAATAGGACTGCCAACCTCTTTTTGATATGGTAAGTAGAAGAATAGGTAGTTGGTGCAACAAAAATTTGATTTATATAGGGATGCTCCAACTAGTCATCTTTGGTCCTTTGTCGCCTTTATATCTTTTAGTCCTATTATCTTTTCCGATCTAAGATGCTCTATAAGGACTTGGAGAAGTTATTGAGAACTTCCTTTGGATATGTGATGGACACAAGAAAACACAAGCTAAATTTAGTTGGAGCACAATTTGTTTGCCTAAGAAAGAGGATGGATTAGGTTTTCAATCAATTCATATAGTTAATAAGGTGTTGCTATCTAAAAGAATATGAAGAATAATTAATGACAAAGAATCATTGTGGGAAAAATGGATCAATGGTCATTAATTAAAGGATAAGAACTTTTGGGTTGTCAAACCTAAGACATACACTTCTTGAAGTACGTATCAACTCCTAAAGCTCAAAACCAATCTTTAAAGGCTTATTAAACTAAGGATAGGGAATGGCAACTCTACCTAGCTTTGGTGTGATTTATATCTCCAGCCTAATTTCAAAATATTAAGTTGCACTTCCATGACAATGCAAAAGTTATTTAACTAATCCTAAAAGGGAAGCAGTTTTGCAACAATAGGGAAGTTGACTTCTTTACATTATGGTTTCCTAATTACCATCCAAATTCCAATCTTGAAGATAACATCATTTAGCTATGGAATTATATTGGTCTCTTTACTAATAGCTTATGTGAAGACCATTTTAGGAACCATGCTCCTAAACATGGATGGTGTAAGTTAGTTTGGAATAAATATACTACTCCTAATGTGTATTTCAGTCTCTGGTTAGAGGTTAGAAGTAGCCCAAGTACACTAGACAAACTTACAAGCCCTCACCCTCTTCTTAACCTTATGTGCAAACTTTTCCTACAAGTTCTTAAATCGATGCAACATTTTTTTCTTCAACTATTCCTTTTTTAGTTGCTTATGAAAAGATTTGCAACAAAAGTGCAATCTAACTTGCCTTTACATTGCCTAGAATGATATTGTTATTTGGGCTTCAAGCTAGGTCCAACCTCCTAAGGATGATTATATGTTATTCACTATTGGTTTTGGTTGTACAATCTACTCTATTGGAGGGAAACAAATGCCAGGGTGTTTAGAAACTCCAACTCGGTTGTTCAACTGATGACTTATACTAATGCTAGCAAAATCAAACAATTGATTATGATTAGAGCTCTAAATCTGGTACTCACTCAAGGCATAGCTAGTAGATGGTGTTTGTGACATGATATAAACTAGTTCTTTTGTAATAATCAGTTAGTTTTTTATATTCTTATAGCTCCTTACTGTTGATCCTTCCCTGATAGTTATTCAAGTTGTGCTCTAGGTCTAATCTTATAATATCATTTTGTAAAGTTATAATCTAGTTCTAAGGGTTGGTCCTTTTATTAATACAATCCTTTAATTTCCAAAATAAAATGTCTTAGTTAATTTTGCATTATTAAAAAAGATATTGTAATCAACTAATGTAAAATTAACTATTTGGTCTTATTTTATTTAATTGCATAAAAAGGATCTTTTATTCTGGACAGTCATAAACCAAGCTCACTGCTCAGGAATAGTATAGTCACACCATTGAAGTTAACAATGATTGATAGATCATAAAAAGAAATATTAGAACATTGTTCGAAATAATAAAATCGCATACCCGCAATTATTCAGAAAGATTGTTTGGTCTTCTTCTCCTTTACATACTATAAAGATGACTTTTATGGGTAAAATTGAATGCAATTTTTAAAACAACGTGAGTTAAGACTTAAGAGAGGGTACTTAATAGATATCTAGATCAATTTATTACTAATGTGGTCTACTTATATTAGGCTTTTATTAAGATCAATGCCTACGTTAGTCATATATTTGCATTTATGAACTCAAATATAATTTAGGTCATACAAATAAAAGCCAGCACTATTCTTGAAATATAAGATAATTAATAGAAGGTCATAAAGATAGAAATTATTCTAACATTCTCCCATTTGAATAAATATTAATTATAATTGCTACAAATTAAATAAAAATATATATGTCCATAATAACTCTACAATTCAAGAAACACAGTTTAAGTATAAATTATGTCTAATAATTTAACCAAGGTGGTACTTATATCATTTATTTTATTGACATAACCTCGCCAAATCATAATTAAAGTTATCAATGTTAATTTAGATGCAATGGTGTAATAAACATTAGATCATACAAATGATCTCACTCGTACATTATTGTTTATTGGGCTATCACATCTAATTTCTCAATAACACATATGCTCCAATAGTAATCTATACTCAAAAAAATTAACAAATTAATTGTTTATATTCTCACTTTTTAGACAATTAGAAGATTCTGTCTCTAATAACACAAATGAGACATTTTACACAATTATATCTTCAATTACACACGAGACTTTTCATTTCCATTATAATGATAATTATAATCTCAAATTTCATACATAATAAATATCCACGTAAACACAATATACGAAACTCGACATATCTAATTTAATTCAAATATGATAATGAACTAAATAAACAAACACTACCATTAACTCAAAATATGATAACACTCTAAAACATCTATAATATGTACATGTTTAATGAAACATCATAGATCTTAATCCTTTGATTGGTGGGTTAGCAAGCATAACCTTTGTGTCGAAGTGCTCAAAACTAAAATAAGCTCTAAAATGAAAGTTCTTAAACATATAACAGATGATGTTATGACAATATGCTTGACACTTTTTAAAGAAATTATACCTCTATCTAATAAGAAAATATATTTAGAATAACTTTAGATCATGTGTAGAACTACTTAAATCGTAGTATGTATAACCAACTAACTTAAGGCTCTAAACTCTCTTATGAACTAGCTTATAAAGTTTCATTTTATACAAGTATTCTAACACCTTCTTAACTGCAACCTAGTGATCATATCCTAGATTATAATGAAAATTTGCCTAAAACATTCACAAGATAAGCAAAGTCAAACTTATGCAAACTTGAGCATACATTAAACTTTATACAAGACTAGTTTATGGCAGATCTTTTATAGATTCCCCAAATTTGCAATGTTGAATCTAAATCTTCTTGGGCATTGTTTCTTATATAGCCTATCCATTTTGAGATCTAGCAACTCACCAAATTTTTAATCTTGCATATTAAAGCTTTTGAGAATGTCCCAATATCCCATGAGCTCTATCATGATGAATCTTAAGCCTTGAGACAAAAGAAGCTTCTATAAGATCTTTCTTGTTAAAATATTTTGATAATGTGATTTTAGTTTCATACAATAACCCCAAATCACTATTAACCAATAAAATATCATCGACATATGATACAAGAAGTATGAAATTGTTATTATTTATTTTAAAATAAATGCATTGATTATTCATTCTCCATAAAATTTAAATCAAAATTAAAAAATACGATCTACACATCCATTTGATGCAACTATAAGTTATAGTTAACAAACAAAGCCATGATAACTCTAAACGAATCTTGATAGATGAAAAAGTCACATTATGGAATACATCTTCTCCTTTGTAAATCCTATAATCGCCATAACTATCTATATATTGTTATGATGTATAATTTAATCATTTAATCATTCAATGTTCTAATTGGAGATAGACTATAAAATTAGCGTCTACTTTTTGAAATCCAATCATAGTTGTTCTTAATGATTATTAATTGATTTACAATTGATATTTGAAATTAACCTTTTGAAATGTCAATTTACTCTAGCCAATGATTTTCTTAAATTATTACTAATCAAGAATAGTGAAACATTCTTCCTAATTAATTTAGAGTGATTAATCCTTATTGACTTAATCAATTATTTCCATATAGTTCATACTATATCTAAGTGTTGTCGACTGAGATACCCTAAATAGAATACGTCATAAGTAGCATCAAATTATAGTAATTTCTATATAAGATACTTTAATAATCTAAAGTTTAAAGATCAATTATAAAATCATCATAATGAGGAAATCCACAAACATATAAATAATATTCTATTTGAGATCCTTATAATTAGAACAGTTTAATGAACTTATTCTCTAATAAGTACTCACACATTTGTTTAAATATTTCATACTTTATTTTATAAGATCAATTACTTTAATTTAGAGTTAAATTAAAGTAACAACTTTAATATTAAAGTAAAATATTAAATTAGAGTTTAAAATTGTTTAAAATATTAAACTAACAATTTTAATATTTTAAAATTGTTTAAATTTAACTCTAAATTAAGCCAAGAAATGGTTGTTACAAAAACTATAGTTGATGCATTGGTCGATGAATATGCATTTACAACACTAGATTCATTAGTCATTAGAAAACTGGTTGACCAATATGATAAACTAGTCAACTAGTGCATCATTCAGCAACCTATACTAGTTAACCAATATGATAGACTGGTCAACTAGTACATCAACCAACATCATAACAAATCCTAAATACTTCAAATTTAACAACTTTAACCTATATTGACCAATCACTAATATAGGTCGATCAATCAACCCAAAAATATGATTTTAACAACTTCAAATACTCAAAATCAATTTGTTTAATCCAAATATGATTAGAACACTTAATAAAATATCCTCCAAAGATTATTTGAAAGATTAAGAGGCTTTTATATTAAAATCAAAAGTTTCAATGCCTCTTGATGAATGCAAAGACTCATGCAATAAAGTAAAATGAAATGATTATGCATGGTAAGCCTTTTGGATCTTTAAATTAACAAAGTGAGTTAAAAAATAATAATACAAATGACCTTGATAAGTGTTACAAAGGTTTTCCTTCAAGCACCAACTTATCCGCTAGTTGTGTTGCCCCCTTTGTACGACAATCTCACCTAGATTTGTTTAAGCAAGATTCAGCTTTTCCTCGTGATCATCCTCCAACCTATTTGTTCTCGAACGCCTCACGACCCTCGTAGTATTTCACTCTCACACCCTTGCAAGAAAACTACGAAAGAACTAAATAATTATGGCAACAATAAGAACAAGAAAGAGATACAGCCAAAAGCCAACCTTTATTACTTCTCTCAAACTATACAAAAGAATGCTCTCTCACATCTCAATGTCTCCCGCACTTACTCTCTCTTGAGAAGAGCAAGATTCAAATGAGCTATTTATAGGCACCTCTAGATGAACAAGTTGGAATCCGAATATAACTCTACTAGCTAAGATCAATCATAATAGAACTCTACTAGCTAATATCACAATCTTATCCTATCTTATCCTTATCAGAATACATCACACTAACCAATAGAATGACATTCTCTTCTAATTAGGACTATATCCAATAGGATTAAGCTACATTATAATAACAAGATAAAAGACTACATTTATCTAGGAATGATCTATCCATATCTACAAAGATCTCATATATCTTTAGATGATCCTTTCATATAATCTTTATCTCTTAAAGCTTATGTTCATCCATTGTGATCTTATCCGCCACTTCATCCAAGATCTCCTCATCTCTATCTGTTGATGATGAGTCATCCAAGCTAATAGCACACCGGTCTGTCTAATGTTTTCCCATGCCAATTCCACTAGCCATAGTCTGTCTATTTGAGTATACACTAAGTCCTTAGTCCATCAAGAACCTAACCTTAGCCAAGTCAACTCGCATAAGGTCTGAAACTCTACCAAAACTTGCATCATGCTTGATCTACTTGCTAAGTTACCTTGGAACTCTCGCATATTCTTGTCATGTGTGTGATCTAGCTAACCTTCTACTTGATATCCATATCAAGCCTTCTTTTGGTCTCATATCCGAATCTTGCGTCTCGTTGAAGAATTCCACCAATGTGCACCAATGCATGACAACGCTTGACATTGCCCCTTTTCCTCCTTGCCTCATCGCAAGTCTTTGCCTTGTTTCATTGTTCCACGTGTCAAACATTGGTCAAAGCTCACCAATGCCCGCACGATTCCGCTATTACTACTTAGGGGTCTAACAATAAGCCTTAATCTTCTTTTGTTCTTATTTTAATCTTAATTTCATTAGATACAAACTTCAACTTCATACCATATTTTCTTGAGTTTATGACTTCATTTTATTCTAATATTGCTTTTCATCAAAATAATAAACACATTAGTAGTAATTATGTTTTATTATCATCAAAACATCAACTGAAACCTCCCTTAGGTCAACACATACTATATCCAAATATTATCGATTGAGCTACCCTAAATAGAGGTCATAAGTAGCATCAAAATAAAATAAGTCTCATATGAGATACTTTGGTAATCTCAAGTCTAAGGATTAACCATATAACTATCATAATTGAAAAATTCACGGACATATAAGTAATATTTCATTTAGGATCATCATAATTCAGTCAGTTCAGTAAACTTGTTTTTTAAAGTACTTACATGTTTGTTTAAGTATCTCCATATTTAACTTATGGGTTTAATTACTTTCTTCATAAGAAAAAATATAATGTGTGTTACATAAATGTAAATTAAATCTTATAAATATGTTCTCACCATAATTTTAATTGCATGGTATTTATTCCTAGAACTTTAACTTTAATATTAAAACATCAAATATAATTAGCAAAAATGCACCAAGAAAAATAATGCTTTTAATTAATTGTGTTACAAAATCCACAATCAATCGATTAGTTATAGGACATACACCAACAGGTTGCTCATATCAACCCATTGTCACTAGCCACAACTTTCTTTATCTTTCACGTGTCGATGCTGAATGTCTAACACCACCAACCTATTTCAAGATTTATACAATCTTTTATAGATCAATTACACAATCATTAGTTTAATAATTTTTATAGTCTATTAATATTATTTAAATAACATTAATTAATAGTTTATGATATATATAAATATTTTAGACAAGACTATAATGATGATAAGAGTTACTACAATGATGGTTCTATAATTATTTTATTTTCTATATAATAAATAATATTATTAATTAATAATACTTAAAAAAACACAAATAACGGATAAAGTAGAGCAAAGAAAAAAAATCCAAAAATCACATTTTGGTCAATATACCAAATATGCGAAAGCAATCACTATTTTCGTAATGAAGAAGAGACTATATAAATTAAATATTTAGGAATTCAAATCTGTGTATTTGGCTTAGATGTCGCATGAAGGATTAATAAACAAATTGCAAGAATAATACATGAATATTAGAAACTGCTTGCTTATATTTGAGATTGTTTGGTCTTCCTTTCCTTTACACATTCACAAAGGCACTCTTTATGGGTAAAACTGAATAAAATTTCTAAAACAACAAGACATGAGATCTAAGCATATGACCTATCGATAATAAGCTTATCTGTACATTTATGAAAATTAAGGTGTATACTGACAAATACAGATTAGATCATATAAGTAAAGCCTAACAGATGTCTTGAAATTACAATCTTAAACAAAAGTCAATTAATTAGAAATTATTCAAACAAAAAATTCCTTAGCCAGACTGGCCCATGCTCCGTATTCTTGTAATTCTCTTGTTTTCAATTAGATCTTGAACTATTGCCTTGTATTTGAACAAGTACGTATTCTCTTATCTTTATATTTGTTCGCATTCAAGTTCATTTTTAACTAGAGAAAAACGTTTAATGTCCGATTCCATTTAGCACCTTTGACTTGGTTCGCTTTCAACTAGTGCACGTTTCCAAATGAATCATTTCCTCTCAACTTTTGAGCAAAGCTTGGGGAATAGTTTTTTTTTGTTCAAGTTAATCAATTTTAACCTTACTTTATTAAATCTTATTCACACATTTATACGGGGTTCACAAAAGTGTATGAATAAAATTAACTGGCATAAGATTGGAACATCCTAACAGAAACAGAAAATCTTGTTGCCAACCCATGCGTTAATGTATCTCCCTTCCTCCTTTAGCTGGACAATGCAATTTAGCTTAAATCAAGGAATAGCAATCATTGAGGTTCAAATTAAATTTTTTTAAATAAATTAGAACATACTAGATGAACTAGGGACAAAAACTGCTGCTTGCTTTTTAGACAAAAAATCTGGCTCAGAGCTTCTTCTGGCTGAGAGCATGAATTGCTGACTCTGGTAACGTGCAAGAAGAGACATAGTTAGGAAGTTTAACTCTTCAAGAGCAAGCAACACGGTAAATGACAGAGTCAGGTGACACTTGTTCAGGAGATTAATTACACAAAAAATATATTAACAGTATAAGCTGCTATGCCAAAAGCCCATGACGAATGCTGAAAACCACCCGAAAAGATTAAGCTTTAGCAACGATAATGTCAAGTTTACAAATAGGAAATAGCTTGTCACTGATTATTTATATTAGTTTTCGCGTTGTCTTAACGCATTCCAGGCCGTTGGATCAAACTTCAATCTTGCTGTCCAACACTTATTAGTTTTGAGAGGTCAAAGCCACATCAAAGGCTGTTGTTGTTGTCGTCGTCCTCTAACTTATCAGTCCACCTAGATTCTTAAACTGGAAGATTGACCAGTCAGTTGGGTTGATGAAGAAACTGAAGAGAAAGATGAAACAGAACATGTCCATGATCCTGATGTACGGACGAATACCCGGATTCCTTTACCAACTCTCTCGTTAATAACCAAAACCCATTGAAGACACAGCCTTTCTCCACTGGTTTTTCTTTTCCGTTAATGTTTCTGGTTCATTGAATGATTTCTTTGTTTTCTCTTTTCGTCACCCATGTTTTCGGCTGATGCTTGCTCGTCTCTTCTTCTCCTTGACTTGATTATTCTTACCCTCCTCTATATTCGATTCAGTTCTCTGGGAGTATTTGTTTCTTTTTCAACGTATGCATATATACCCATGCTATGATATTGTTCATGAATAATCGAGTCTTTCTTTGCGTTCTTGGGTACTGTATGGCCGCACCCTGATTTGTGTTTGCTGCCTGAAGTAGTTTCTCTGTTCATCAATTTTAACTCTTGAAGCTCTCTTTTAAGTCGAACCCATTATTTCTCTAATTTCTGCTTCTCTTTGAAGCATTGATGGATAATAGAACTGGTTTATGTGATTCAAACGAGATCAGCAATGGAAGCAGCACGTGCACAGGGCCAGCCTCCATTATAAACCCTCCAGCCCCAGAAATCTCAGCTCTTCAACATCTCTCCGAGAACCTCGAGTCAATCTTCGAATCCTCGGATTTTCACTTCTTTGCCGATGCCAAAATCAGAATTTCCGGTTGCAACCGCGAGGTGGCAGTTCACCGGTGTATTTTGTCAGCGAGAAGCCCCTTTTTCAAGAATGTATTCTCATCTGCGGCCAAGGAGAGAGATGCCAAGGTGGAGTTGAAGGAATTAGCTAAGGACCACCACATTGGCTTCGATTCGCTTGTGGCTGTTTTGAGTTATTTGTACAGTGGAAAAGTGAAGGCGTTGCCTAAGGATGTATGTTCTTGTGTTGATGATGATTGCTCCCATGAGGCTTGCAGACCCGCCGTGGATTTCATGGTTGAGGTGCTCTATGCCTCTTTTAAGTTTCAGGTGTCTGAACTAGTGGCCCTTTATCAAGTAAGAATGTATCTGATTTTGATTTCTGTCAGTAGTCAATGTAGCATTTTGTGGTTATTTATTATTATTTTTTGAATTATTCTAGTATAAAATACAGAATATGGATTTTTAGATAGGCAATTAATCTTGCTAGGTATTTGTATTATATCTCAAATTTCATTCTACTTGCTGTTGTTGATAAATGGATCAGTCCTTGCGTAGCTGTTTGCCAGTTAACGTTGATGCTCCAACACAATCTTCGGATAGGTAGTAAGCAGACTTTTCGGACTGGGATATTCATTTTAAGCTAGAGTGAGGTAGTTCCCCCTCTAGTCAGAGTTGTCTGTGAGAAAATAACTGTTTCTGTCTTACTTTTAAGTTGAATTGAGTTGAGTATGATTCTTGTTCTTGTTGGGATCTTGAGGATCGGGATCATTGTGGTAGAGCATAATGAGTCAGCAATTCATTATACTGCTCTTTTTGATATCTGGATATAGGAGTAGAAACAATTCATATTCACCCTGAATTTCCTATGCAGAGGCATCTTCTAGACATTCTTCACAAGGTTGCGGTTGATGACATCCTGGTGGTTCTTTCTGTTGCAAATATTTGCGATAAAGCCTGTGAAACACTGCAAACAAGATGTATAGAGATTGTTGTGAAATCTGATGTAGATATGCTGACTCTTGACAAAGCCCTGCCCGAACACATTGTAAATCAAATTACATACTCTCGTTCAGAACTTGGCTTGGTGAACCCTGAAAGCAGTTTCCCTGATAAGCATGTAAAGAGAATACATAGGGCTCTGGAGTCGGATGATGTTGAATTAGTTAGAATGCTGTTGAAGGAGGGGCATACTAATCTAGATGATGCACATGCACTCCATTATGCTGTTGCACACTGTGATGCAAAGACTACAACAGAGCTTCTTGATCTTGGACTTGCTGATGTTAATAGTAGAAATACAAGGGGCTACACTGTGCTGCATGTTGCGGCAACACGGAAGGACCCTAAGATTATTGTATCTCTCTTGACAAAAGGGGCTCGGCCATCAGATCTGACTTCAGATGGTAGAAAAGCCCTTCAGATCTCAAAACGGCTTACCCGGGCTACAGATTACTTCAGGTCCACAGGGGAAGGAAAAGCCTCACATAAGGATCGTTTGTGTATAGAGATTTTAGAGCAAGCAGAACGAAGAGATCCATTGCTTGGGGAGGCTTCTCTTTCTCTTGCTGTGGCTGGTGATGACCTGCGAATGAAACTTTTGTACCTTGAAAATAGAGGTAATCTTTTGCAACTTTCTTTACTTTCTATATGTAACTATTTTCCCCTTCGTTTACAATCATAAATTTGTACATTACCTTAAGGAGGTATTTGGATCTTTATGGCCTCAGAACTCTGAAATACACGTTCATCATTTTTCTTAGTTGATAAGCTTGTATGCATTTCCATGCTAGTTACTTCATGACGGTGAAACTATTGCTTGTTGGTGAAGTATGATGTGACAAAGAAGTCTAATAATTTTCTGCAGAAGACATAGAGATGATTGTTTCAGTTCTGACAATATGAAGATACATTATTAATTTCTTCCCTTTGAAATTGTTCTTGAGGAAACTGATTTTCTAACTGCTGATACCTTGTCGCACATTTCTTCATATATAAGCAAAACTTAATCTACCAAATCCTAGCCTATTCTAGTAGTGGCTAACAATCAATCCGTCTTAATATCCCTGTTTTTGAAGTTTATATTGGATGGCTTTGTTAGTTGGATGTATCAACTAACGGTATACTTTTTCTTTTTGTGCCGATTATAACAGTTGGGCTGGCAAAACTTCTGTTTCCCATGGAAGCAAAAGTTGCAATGGAAATTGCTCAAGTAGATGGAACTTCAGAGTTTCCATTAGATGGCATGAGGCCCGTGAATTTGGCTGGTGTCAGGAGAAAAACTGTTGACTTGAATGAGGTACCTTTCAGAATTCAAGAGGAGCATCTTAATAGGATGAGAGCACTGTCTAGAACAGGTAAGTTAAAGATTCAAGTATCCGACGTTCTTAGTTATGAAAATTTAAGCTCAAAAAAATCCTTCTCCTCGAAGAAGATAGCTGCTTCATGAAGCTCACCTCAGATTATTGACAATGGCTTTGGAAATGTTGACAGTTGAACTTGGGAAGCTGTTCTTCCCCCGTTGTTCAGAAGAACTCAACAGGATGATGGACGCTGATGACTTGTCGCAGCTAGCATTTCTAGGAAATGACACTCCTGAAGAACGACTCCTTAAAAGACGAAGATACAAAGAACTCCAGGAGATTGTAAGTAAGGCCTTCAATCAGGATAAAGGCTTTGATCGGTCTGCCGTATCCTCCTCATCATCAACTCAAATCAACTGGGATAGCCAGGTCTAATGGCAAGCTCATTGACAGAGGTGGTTAGCCGCTTTATCACCCACTTTTTCTATTGTATGGTATGGCTTGCATTTTTTTGACAAATAAGCTATCTTTTCCTATTCTTTTTTCCTTGTAATGTAATAATATGTCGTCGACGATTATACAGGAACAAAGGACATAACTTCAGACATCTGTTAATATTTGATATCGACTCTAGTAGGTGGTGATACAGAAGGCTGGTGCAATTTTGTAAAAATCAAAGAGTTCAATGATGCTTGCTCTCTTTCTGTCGCATCAAGAAATGGCCAAAAAAAAAAAACACCTATGTTGCTTGCTTTCTTGTCTCAAAATGGTTGAAAGTGATAACCCACATCTTCAAATGCAAATATAATCTTTTATCACCTCATAATGTCATCCAAAACGTGGAAGTTAAAAGACAAGGAGTGTTCTGGGTAAACAATGAGAGACCAAACTAACCATCAATCAAAACGTGCTTTGGAAGTGCGAACGCCGATGAGAGCTCTCTACGGTACTTAAACTTCTGATTATACTTTGTCCTCACGCTTTTTGGTAAGCAAATCTTACCATTCTCGGGCGCTTTAGTAGCATTTTGAAGGTACATCAATTCAAGACCCCACTAATTATATGAAACTACTGCCTATCGACTCAGAAGCGTGGCATATTTTAATTTAATCCGAGTTGGTCAAGATTATCTTTATCCATTTTGTCGGATGTTTAGGGTACGTGGTCTTAATGTCGGGTGTTAGTCGATCACTTATAATTACGAGAACAGATCATCTATTTTTATTACCTTAATTCTTATCATATTTTATAAATATCTATCTATTTAATAAATAAAACTTCCAAAAAATAAATAAATGAATGCTTATAAAATATAATAAGAATAGAATAATAATAACAAGTCTTTTGAAACCCACAATTATGCCCTGTCCATCCTACAATGCCCATGAAATAGACTATAAGTAGAAAAGACGCTTGAGACATCTTTTATTATTGAACTAATGACCGTTTTACCAGATAAATTAAGATTTGACATGAGTCGTAAGTGTTTTCAATCTAAAGAGCCTAAACCTTTTCCTTGCTTTTGAGAAGAATTTATCAGTATAATTAATCACAGATTTTCAACTTGTGAATTAAATATAATTCTTACATAATTATGTTTACAGGTGATATATACATGCTACATTTAACCCAATAATTTACCGAAAATAAAAATTATGTCATAATAAATAAAATATTGGGTAATTAATTGAAGAATTTACAATTAAAAATGAACCCGGTAAATATCATAACTCAAGGTGTAGGAGGAATCTGTGAAGAACTAGTGATGAGGAGAAACACATGCACTAATTACCGCCAATAAAACCCCAAAAGTCAACACTAGCAGTATTTTAGAAAGTTGTTGAAATACATCTTGATTCTAGCAAAAGTTGAACTACAGATCAAATATGTACTTTTATGGGAATTTTTACTAGTCAAATGCTCAGAATTTGAGAATAAACAAATCAAATATACTAGCAGATCCTGTCTACAATTTAAAGCACTTGAAGTGGAAGGACTGTTGATTTCATTTTAGCTCCCCAGACTTAATAGTAGATTGCAGCACCATGTCTATCAACTCTTGAATCATTCATTCCTTCAAGCCATATGAGATTTTATATCAAGAGAATACCACCGGATTCATCCAACACAACTTACATGCTCCACTAGCTCAATTACATAACCACCCCAAGCTCGTGGCCTACCTATAAAATCCTGTAATTCAAGGTAAAACTTGGAGTCATTCACATCTAGGTCCTCTCAACAGGATTCTCCCCTACTGAACTGTCATTTATTAGCTTCTCTGACATGATATCATAAACAAAAGATGCATCTTCAGTGTCTATTGCACACATCAAATTGGGCCCAGGGTCCTGAATATGGCTGCAAAACTCATCATTCAAGGGAGCGGGAAAGAGTTTTGACACGGGGTTGGTTGCGATAGTCTTTAGTAATATCTCAGCAAGTTCAGTTTGCATTGTAGCCAATTGCTCCTGAGCTTGGTTTTTGCAATTCACAGTTTGGCCGGTACCCGCAGAGTTAGTCAGGCTTTGAGGGAATTGGTTGTGAAACAATCTTCTCTTCTTACACAATTCATCTCCATCTAACCGTCCTTGTTGCTTCCTCTTATGTATTAGTTGCTGAATAAAGCCAGGATTTTTGTACTTTTGCAAAGAAAATTAACATCTGTAGCTACTTGCATTCAGCAGCTTGAATACATTCGCGGACGACACTCAGTTGATTATTCAAGTCTGCTTGTTGCTGCCTGAGATTCAGGATATCCATCTTCAAGACTTCTTGATCATTCTTCAGACTCTCAAATTCTGCTTCTAAACCAACTTTTGTTGAATCAACACTACTCGTAGCTACATTCTAATGCTTGTTATACCTACTCCGTCTCTTGATGTTTTTGGGCAAATTTTTCTTCCCTCTTTGAAAACCTTCATTTGCAAATTCCCATCTATCTGGATCAATCTTCCTAAAACCCTGAAATCAAATTGCAAAACAATAATCAATTAACCAGGTCAATGCCACATATCAATTAAGACTTTGGTATGATGCTTATATGCAAAATCAAACTCATGGCTACATTAGAACAAATAGTTGAACAAACAAGAAATGCCTATTAATGATATGGATTGATTATGGACATATATAAGTGTTAAGCTGGAGAAATTGTTATGCTTAAAGTACTTAGGAAGCATATTTTTGTGGAATTCATATGAGTCCCAAACAATAAAACTATCACGACCCTTGCTCTAAGAAACTATAGAATTAGTCTTAGGATTCTCCACTATATCGAAAGTCCTCTTAAAAAATGGTGGCGGACCTGACTCGTGTAAGCCCTCTATGGGTTTCAGCAACATTATAGGCACAGATGACGAAGAAGAATGTGATCCGTCACTATTGATTTTACAAAAGCCTTTGTCTTCCCTGTCCTCTCCCTCCTCTTCCTTAATCGTCACCACTTTCTTCACCTTAGTCTCCACTTTCTCCAGCTTTGCAGAAGTTAACGAAGGTGACAACGTGCCACCGCAAATAGCCAGAGCAGTTAGGTCCTCAGTATCCGACATTTTTGCTACCACCAGTCTCTCTTCTCTGCTTGGATTTGGAGTTGTTGTACCTCAGCC
Source organism: Erythroxylum platyclados (assembly GCA_027563515.1). NCBI lineage: Eukaryota > Viridiplantae > Streptophyta > Magnoliopsida > Malpighiales > Erythroxylaceae > Erythroxylum > Erythroxylum platyclados. Next base: position 8,438,004 of record JAOQMM010000172.1, on the reverse strand, counting down.
GTCGTCGTCGACGATAGCCAAATCTGAAAGTGCCATAGTAATCGTTCTTAAGACTGAGGCTGCTTGGAGAGAGAAAACAAAGAACAAGGAGTATGATACAGTGTGGGTGCCCATTTATATCGAAACAAAAATGGAGAAGAAAGGGCGACATGTGTCCACCACTTTATGACACTTTATTTCCATTTATAGCTTCCATCTTATCCCCACCTCATCTCAGTCCCTCAACTTTCCAGAAACTTCTTTTTAGCCACTCTCTCTTTTGAATTCAAAATTCTTTTGACTAATGTTGTGCACTGTATGTACCGTACACCTGTCAGCCTTGTGGGCCCCACATTATATCCTTTTGTGAGTGATTGAACTGTCCCCACCCTCACCCCTGGATTTGATGGTATCTCAGTGAAACACAACAATTACAGTGGGGTTGGGTTGGTTTGGTCCAACCAGTGAGTAACAACTAGCAAGTAAAGTAAAAAATCAAAGCGCGAAGAGTACTGTCGTTTTATATTTTGGGCAAAGAGTGTTCTATTTGGAGTGTATATGGTTATGCATTAACTATTGTTAAGAGTTTGTTCCAATCGACAAATTTTAGTGGATGTGTCATTCCCAACCGTTGGATGTCTCGGTTCACGGTTTCATCGGTGGAGATCAAGCAACCATTTGGTCTACACGTGCATACGCTCCACGTGTTCGGCTAAGTGTTGGGGTAAATATTGGCCATTCTTTATTTCTCTAAAATAAAATTGCAAAACATACACCTAAAATATTGTGTTCAATTTGATTTGTCAATACGACAGAGAACCTATGTCGCTGGAGTGAGGGCAACAAGTAAGCTTGTTGAGTGAGTGTTAAGCTAGTCTGACAATTTGTCGTTTGGGCTTTCAAATGAGAAAATTGGCCCAGGATTCAAGTAAACTAAAGTTCCAATAGCTGATGATGCACTAAAATGACAACGGACTTACTAGAATAACAGAGCACCAATCACTTTGTGTAACGGATCCCTTGCTTGGAGCACCAAATACTCTTTGTAGGCATATTATACTTTGTTAGAATTGAAATGACCTCAAGGCCTCGCTGGACTCGCACGTCCCATAAATTTCACATGCTCATTTATTGGTCTAGATTTTGTGAAGTGGCAGCCGATGCCCTATATATGGACTTCAATGAGTAGGTGGCTGATTATGGATCTAATTGAATTCGTAATATGTTTTTATTAGATATATGGTCCAGATTTATTATAAGAGACAGGAGCAAAGGATTAAAAAACATATTCAACAGATGACATCTTATTCATCTTAAGAAATAAGTAATGAACCCTTTGGTTAATTTTTATAATTTCAAAAAAGTGATCATCAAATGAAGAATCATGGGTGCGATAAATACATGAATGCAGTAAGTATATGAAGCAGATGCTAAGCTCGTACTAATTATATAAAAATAGGCATGTATTTAAGAAACAAAATGGGAATATATGGTGAAGAGAATTAAGTATTGTTTTAAGCTACACAGGCTTTTAAGTAAGGGAGATATGAAGAGAGATTTTAATAGATTATAATCACTAATAACTATTAGAAATTCATTAGAAAACATTGTAAGATCATTGACAGAAGAGTAAAGTAAAAACGGTCAAGTAGTCTCTCAGTGACTTAATGATGACTCTTTATGCGTGAAGAAAATTTTTGCAACTTCAAGATACTGAATTCAAATGCATGATATTCATTTAAGAGAAGGAATATGCCATGAAAAGAGGGAACATAATGTAACTTGTGTCAGTGTCACATTGGTGTCCGACGTTAGTCTTCCACTAGCTTTAGACATTGGAGAAACGTAAGTAAACTAGCACTAGAGTGGTACTTGTGGTCGACACCAGACTTGTCTGTACAGAACTCCTGTAAAATTTTAAGAACTAACCAGTGTCAATGTGAAAATTGATAAAAATATTATTTTTCTTGTAGAACTCTAAGTTTAAGGTTTTATACCAATAGAAGCTATCTTATTGGTGTAATACATAAATGGTATTATTAATTAATCAAAACACCAATAGAGATTTTTCTTCTTGATTCAAGAAACTCTTATTTTAGGCTTTCTATTAACTTATGATCTTGTTTAACTTACTAGTTGCGATCAACCTCAGAATCTTATCGCTCATATCTCATCTTTTCTATGATTATGACGATTCATATCCTTATTTTGTATTTTTTACTCCATTTATTAAATCTAACTTGTCTTGGTAGAATAATCCTTGGTCAGCCCTATCTAAACCCTATGTTGTAAAGCTACAGTTGGAAAGGTTTTTTAGAGCAAGGGTGCGCCCCTTCTTTCTTAAAGTCAACTTTCTCACTTGTTGCTTTAAAAAGATTACAGCTAGCGCACTTTACTAATAACATAGAAAGGGCCTTTCTCACGTGTTTAGAAAAGTTTTCCGAGAGGAGTCTCTGACTTGGTCTTCTAATCATAAGTTTTAGCCCGTTCCCAGCTTGCCTCGCTCTCAAGCTGGCCCTTCTACTTGACTAGATAGTATTCCACTCATACAGTGGGTGTATAGGTAGGTTTGGTTGATCTTTTGGAGTTATCTCTAATAAGGTTGTCACTCCCTTCATAAGCCTTGCGTCCAATAGTCCTTAGTCCTTGTTTATATTAGTATTGAATCTCATTAGTCATATTAGTGAGGATCGTATTAGAATTTGGTATTAGAGGATTCTTCTACATTTAAGTTTGTTATTGAATTCTTTTTTTCACATTTTCATCATTCTTGTATCTTCTTATTGTATGTTCAATTTCCATTATTGTATGTTCAATTTCCTGTAGTGTTATTGGCTTTGATCTTGATCAATCTTGATCACTTTCCAGACCAAGATTCGTTAAAACATATTATTGTTTAAATATTTCTTACTTCTTGATTTTTCAAGATAACTAAAAAAGAAAGAGGAAAGAGGAAAAATTCAAATTTGATTGTGTTTTTTCAAGAGAAGCTTCTAAAAAGTTCCGTCTAAAGCATACATAAGGATCTGAGAAATCTTTTCCTTAAAAAAAAAAAGGAAATGAGAGATTGCTTAATCCTTTACAAATAAGAGTTCGTAGTTCATATCCAATAAGAATGACTTACTCAATGTATGATATACATTATATTTTAGTATTTTTCTTGCTTTTTTCTTGTTGTTTTAATTCTTTCTTGTTGATTTCTTCTTCTTCTCTATTCGGTTAACCAAGTTCTGTAGAGATCAATTTTCTATTTATTAAGTTTTCTTATTTTCTTAACCTCTAGTTGCATTTATTTGTTTTATTTATGTCAAATTTTCTTCCCTAGGGATTATTTGACAAAGGGGAAAATTAAAACTAGTTTTCTTAGGAGATTAACTAGTTTATGCAAAACCTCTAATCAAGAGTTTATGTGGTGAAGTAAAGTGAATTTTGAGAGAAACATGTGAGAGAGTGTTGTCTTTTTCCCCCCCCTTTTTTTTACTAATAGTTTCGTACAGGTTCACTATATCTTAAAATAAAATAAAAAAATAATCCAAAGATAAGGAAGAAAGTGAGGAGGATAGAGTAGTGATAGACTATAGGTTTACCATGAACACAATACAAGGTCAATATGAGCATCTCATTAGATAATTTAACGAAGTAAGGGAAAAGTTAGAGAAACATGAAACTGTCGTAACTATTTTACAACTTAACTTACTTTTACCTACTAGAATTTTTGACTTTGAGGCTTATTATAAGGTTAAAAGTGCTTTCAGTTACTTGAGAGAGTTAAACACAAGGGAAGGTAGTAGAGAAAGAGGTGGAAGAGGTAATATTATGTGTTTTGTACCGTACTGTACTGACAAATACCGGAAAAAAGAAAGGGTACGAAATTATGTTTAATGGTGCTAGTCGATACTAGCAATTTTGCATGGTGCTACCATAAATTTTAAAAAACTAGAGGACCATTTCGCCAAAAAAAAATTACCTAACAATCCTCTTGTAACACCCCCTATACAGAACCTATAACCACCCATATACATGGCAACCCAATTCCTGTAGAAACAGTCACGGCATAAATTTCTATTCATTTATAGAGACTATCATCACACATTTTTCTATTCAATGTTACACATATACGTACTACAAAATTTCCCATCATTAAACATTATAATTGAAAAGTAGTATTACATCTTTATATTTAGATGATAATCCAAAAGGAAAATACACAATTTCCTTTATGCCTTTACATGTACAATCATCTTAAACCAAAAGACACATCCAAAGGTACTTTTACTCCTGGCTATTAGCCTTGGTCCTTGTAGATGATCCATGTACCCCACTCATATGACCTAGACCTACACGGATTAAAACTCGTGCTAAGCTTGAAAGCTTAGTGGGGAAAACACTTAGTTGGATGACCACTCACAACAGTCATCCGCCAAGCACACATACTAAAAAATATCACAACTCATATGCCATAACTTCATATTCATGAACCAAACATTGATATTCAATGCTCATTGATACAAATTATCAATATAATTGCACATCATTACAATTTATCATTACAATCAATGCAAATGCTCATCAATACCAATTACTCATGTTGCCCTGTTGTATTTCTTATATATGACAGTTAAGTTTTCTTTCTGTGTTAAGCCTATACATTTTTTATAGGTGTGGATAACAAGAGCTATGGATATCTAAAGATATCAAAATTGTGGATACCTGAAAGTATCGAACTATGGATACTCAAAGGCATTGAACTATGGATACTCAAAGGCATCGAATTTGTAGATACTCGTAGGTATCGAACTGTGAAGACACCATTGATGTCAAAACTATAGCAGCTGCGCTGTAATCCACCACCAAGACAGTAGAGTAGGCACTGTAACATTTCCTTTAACCATTTGCCAATTTCACAATTCATATATTGACAAATCATATGATATAAATTTCAGGTCATAAAATTAGTATATGTGTTAATACATGCAAGAAATAACTTACCACCATTAGAAAGGTGTCAAAATCACACATTTATAATCATACTATATACATATGAGCAATAAATATGCATACAGATCATTTATGTACATGTAAATTTTCTTTGGAATGCACTATGCTCAATCTTAAATTCCAATGTTCAATTACTTAATTCACATATTGTAAGTCCTATTTCATTTATTTCTAGGTATTTGAAAAGTTTCATACACATTTAAAAGGTTTGGATAAAATTTAGTAAAAATCGGAAACGAAAACAATGTCACGGTCGTGACAGATACTCTCTCCATTCATATCACTACTTGTTCCTTAATATTCATATAGAAAATGTTAGAACTGGATTTTGAGGTCTTCATTTGTCCCTCTGTGTCTCTAGTTTCTATAACACTAATAATCAAACCATTTTGAGTTCCCAATCATGAGATATAGACCAAATATCACAAGCTGCTCCAAAACAAGGGCAACATCAATTATCATTTTCGATCCCAATTTCCAAAGTCATAATTAAGTTAGAGTCTTTTCTGGAGATTTTTAGTTCCATGTCTTAGATTTCATACGCAAGTAAAACCATATAATTTGGAGGTCTGTAGGCTAAGTTATGACTCAAACAATTTGACTAACTTAAACAAACCCTAGACAAAATTCCACTACACGATGCTCTCTTATCATACAACCAAGTTCATGCAAGATAACACCAAATAACACCAAAGCATCATCCCAACAACCATTCCACATCTAAATGAATCGTTTTACACATTCAAATATACAAAAATACATAAATTAACTAAGTCGAGTCCCAAACCTTAAAATTGGCAAAGTATTTCTTTTAATGCTTTTCCTTCCCTTTCTCTTTGGCTTGGCTTGAATCACCAGATGAAAAATGATGGGATGAATAAGGTGAAATGGAAAGGAGAAAAATCTGAAGTTAAGCCATCAAAGTTTCGTCCATCTCCCCTCTTCATATGCCTTTTCATGAATTTTCTAGTCATAAACACATGTTACAATCCCATTGGACCATATGTTACAATCCTATTAGACCATGTGTTACAATCACATTGGACCATTTGTTACAATTCTATTAGACCATGTATTGCAATGCTATTGAAACATATATTACAATCCTATTGGACCGTGTGTTATAATTCTATTGGACCATGTGTTACAATTCTATTGGACACACATGCTTTAATCTTATTGATCCATGAGTTGAACTTTAGGAAAATTGCATATTGGTCCTTCTTCTTACTTTAATTCCCACATTAGCCTATGATCTTATCAATTAATTTCATTCTCCCATGTCTTAATTTTCTAATGGCATAAACTTCATGTAATTTGGTTAATTATATCGGAGTTACACCCTAAAAACTACAGGTTGTTCGACAACAAGGATAATAGCTAGAACTCAATTTCAAACCAGAATTAAAAACTCTTATAGGCATAATCAAATTTTGGTTCCTCCATCAAAGTTTTAGAATTTTCTCTAATTTAATCTTCAATTGGAATTATCCAATTTATAGGTCTATAGGCCAAGATATGGCCAAATTACAAAAGTTTGTTCAGTGAAACCTATCCATTTAGGGAGGTACATTTCCCAAATCAACTAACTTTGGTCTTATCGTGCAAGAGCAACACAAAAACACATCCAATTTAGCCAAAAACATTCCATTTGCTTATGGAATACTTCTTTTATCAATTCCCCTCACAACAAGCTCATAATCTAAGCAAACAGATCAAAAATTCTCATACATATTTCACGTCTATGTATGTCCATGCCAAAACGAACAAATTACCCATTTACCCATGTTTTTTACATTAAGTACCATTATGTCTCTTACTATACTTAGATGCGCTTAATTTGTCATGTTCACTTCTTAATACACCTTAGACATGCTATAATCCTTCTAGGGTATATGTTGGGGCCTTACACCTCCTCCACCCCCAACTGTCTGCTTCTCTCATTTCTCTCTCACTTAGTCACTCTCTCTCTCTTAGTTCTCCTCTCTGATGATTGTCCTTTCTGACAAATCTCCACCATCGTCTCTTCCTCACGATCATAGCCAGTCCTATCTCCACTCTCCTGTGCGCACCACGTCACCACACCACTATGGGCCACCCACTGCCCAACCACTCTCTAGCCATCACTTCCAACCTTCCACTACTGTGCCTAGTGTGTGTAGAGTGTAGAGTGCAACAGAATTTGCAAATTTGGAATTTCAATTTTTCAGATCCAGATCCAAACCCAAACTGACCCGAACTCAACTAAACTGATCCAACTTTTAATAGAATTTTCTGATTTTTTGGGTGTGGTTTTTTTGCGCTGAATAGCAATTGCATTATATTTGGTTGTGTATGTATGTACTGTGATGGTTGGAATTGATTGTTTGAGTTGGTTCAATTTGGGTTTGAAAGTTAGAATTGTTTGTGTGAGGTGGTTCAATTTGAATGTAATTTAGGCATTGCCAATTTATGAAGAAAATTAATGCATTGAAAAATTTGGATTTGAAACTTGGAATTCTTTGTGTGAGTTGGTTCAATTTCAATATAATTTAGACATTGTCAATTTATGAAGAAAATTAATACATTGGAAAATTTATGTAAGAACTAAGAATGTTGATTAAAATTGGAGAATGAAAGATTGTTAAATCAAAGTTGGAAATTAGGAATTTAGTAACAATATTGATTAAAATTAGTTAAGAAAACAAACTAATTATAAGCATTATAAATTGAATTGTACAAGTAAACAAAATATATTAGTTTATAGTTGAATTATGAGATTGCATAAGTAACTTATAAACTTATAGTTGTGAGTTATGGTTGAAGTTAAATATGTTATAGTTATGAGTGTATGTCTTTAATTTATGGTTGAATGGTGATCATACAAAATGACCTATATTATATAAGATGGACATATGTATTATGTAATAGTGTATGTTGAATATTTGAATTGTTAGTTTTTGACTTATTAGTGAATTACGTTGGATGAAATTGAATTGCGTATGGTGTAATCATACAAATTGAGTTACATTATATAAGATGTATATTTGTATTGTGTAATTGTTTATGTTGAATACTTGAATTGTTGGTTTTTTGACTTATTGGTGAATTGTGTATGATGTAATCATACAAAATGAGTTATATTATATAAGATGGATATGTGTATTACGTAATTGTGTATGTTGAATACTTGGATTGTTGGTTTTTGATTTATTGGTGAATTGTGTTGGATGGAATTGAATTATGATTTGATTTATTGGTGAATTGTGTTGGATGGAATTGAATTATGTATGATGTAATCATACAAAATGAGTTATATTATATAAGATGTTTATGTGTATTATGTAATTATGTATGTTGTTGTTGGTTTTGACTTATTGGGGAATTATATTCGAAGAAATTGAATTATATGTGATGTAATCATACAAAATGAGTTATATTGTATAAGATGTATATGTATTGTGTAATTGTGTTAATTTGAACTTTTGAGTGTTTTCATTTAGTTTTACAAAAAAATGGAAAGAAGTTCAAGTACTTTTGGTAATTCAACCGCTTCAGGAAAATACATTGATCTAACTTGGACTCATATTGCATTGATCTCCGGTATGAAAAACCATACTATTTGCTTATTTTGTAACAAGCATTTGAGAGGTGGAGGAATCATCAGATTAAAAACGCAATTAGTTAGGGTTAAAGAAGATATGGAAACTTGTAAAAGAGTGAGCCATGATGTGAAATGACAAATGACGACTTTGCTTGAAGAGTATTAGCACGAGAAAGATAGAAGGAAGAGATTGAATTATGAAATTGTTAGTAAAAGTTCACTTGTTGGTGTTCAGAATGATAGTGGAAATGTTTAAGGTGGTAGTGTTCCTACCCAGTAAGAAGTGCATATTGCATCTGGACCTAATGTTAGGAAAAAAAGAAGCAGGTGTCAAATTTTTTTGCACCACAAATAACTTCTGAAGCTTAGCCTTCAATTTGTAGCAGCCTACAATCAAGAGAAGTGGCTTATAATGTAGATATAGCAATGGCTAATGGTGGTATGATTCGGGTATAACATTCAGCCTATGCTGGATGCTATAGCCTCCTATGGTTTAGGATACAAATCTTCTTCTATTGATGACTACAGAGGTAAAATTTTGAGTAGCTTTGTTTATGAAATTAAAAGTTATTTAGATGAAAGAAGAATGACTTGGGCTACTTATGGGTGTTCAGTCATGTGCGATAGTTGGAAAAATATGAGACATGAGTTTATTATTAATTTTTTAGATTATTCTATCAAGGACTCGATGTTTTTGAAGTCTATTGATACATTTGGCTTTATTAAGAATGCTGATTCTTTATTTAAAATATTTGATGAAGTTGTAAATGAAGTAAGGTTAGAAAATATTGTTCAATTCATTGCTGACAATAATTCTACTTATAAGTGACTGGAAGCAGATTACAAAGTAAGTATAATTTTTTTTGGACTTCTTGTGTTGCACATTACGTTGACTTAGTGCTGGAAAATATAGGGAATACTAGATTTTTCCTATTATTGATGAGACTATGCAGAAAGCAGAATAGTGACCAAGTTCATATACAATCATGCATGGGTCTTGAATTTAATGAGAAAGGATTTTACTAATGATAGGAATTTGTATCGTCTTGTGGTTATAAGATTTACAACAAATATCTTATTACTTCAGTATTTTGTTATGATGAAGAAAGAGTTGAGACAGATGTTTACAAATGATAAGTGGGTTCCATCTCAACATGCTAGGTCTAATGCTAGATTGGAGGTTTTCAGAATTATACTTGAATATACTGAATTTTGGTCTCAATGTCAATTTTTCATCCAAGTTTATAAGCCTTTAGTGAGGGTGCTTCGTCTGGTTGATAGTGATGAAAACGCAACAATGAGTTATTTTTATGATGCCATAGACAGGGCGAAAGAAGCAATCAAGGTCACTCTAAAAAATAGGTCTTCTTTAAACACGCCTTATCTTGCAGTCATCAATGAGAGATGAGAAAGACAACTTTCCCAAATTGGCATCCTAATAGGAGTCTCATTGAAAACTTGAATCTCAAACAACTTAAAAAAATACAAAACATTCATAAAGTGAAGTCCCACATATATTCCAACAAAAATCTATAAAATAACTCAAGAACAAATGAAATAAGGCAATAAGCATATTTTAAATCAATGACATCCTAAGAGCAATGAGTGGGGAGTGGGTTTTCACACAATAGATGAGTGAAAGAGTGTCGCAGAAATGAGAGGGAAACACAAAAATGCATGTGTGGTAGTAAGAAGGGTGATCTAAAGTGATTTTGTTTAACACAATTGTCAATACAACCATGTGCATACTAGGGCTAAGTTTTACTAGACACGAGCATGTTGGGCTAAAATATAGGTGTGTAAGGTTTTTACACAGGTGTGTAGCTCATACATGCTATGACAGAGTATAACACAATTAAGAACATAGTTGTGTACCTCATACATGTTATGAAATAGCATAACACGATCTAGAAAATAGGCATACATCTAGGTCGTGTTAAAACAAAAATAAGATGATAAATTAAACGGGCTTATTGGTACTTAACATGGTTGTGTTGACATTAAATCTTAAAAACTTGAAATCTATATGGCTACTATCACGAGCGTGTTAGAGGACATATAGCGTTTTATAACTTTTTGGAAGAAAAACACAAAAAGGGAAATATAATTCAATATGGTTACCTACACAGACATGTTGGTGGCTATGTTTCTTTATGTTTCTCAAACACTTACCAGATTTTAGCAATATGGGCATGTTAATAAGTGTGTAAGTGACTCACAATGATTTTCCAGTTTCATGGTTGCCAACACAGGCATGTTGATGATTATGTTACTCAGCCTTTTGACACATCTTCTATAGGTAGAACATGTTCGAGTCTCTAATCAACATGGGTGTGTAACTTAACAAGACCATTAACAAGGTGTGTTACTATCTGTAAATTTTTTAATTAGCCAATTTTCAACTTGCTTTCACACCTGTAAATCAAAGTACATTCCCAATGCATAAAAGATGAAAATAACAACCATATAGCAATAAACCAAACTAAAAATTTATATTAAACCACAAAATTAAGATAAATATAAGTTGAATTATGGAAACTAAAACCTAAAAAAATATAATAAATCAAATTGAAACAAAATTAGCAAATTTAAAAGCTTGCTTACCTCCCAAGAAGGTTTGTTTGACATTATTAACTTAACGTTTCCACTTTAGCTTATTTCATTTTAATATTGGAGATTAAACTGCTCTCCTCAGACTAGACGTAGCTCTAATGGGTTGCCACCTATAATATTTTTGAACAACATCAGCTACTACAAAATCAACCACATAAAAAAAAACAAGTGTCATCCTATTTAAGAGAATGTCTAAAAACTTCATACATTTTAAATATGACCTGTTCATCTCCCACTCTCAATATTAGTGTATCGTCACTTACATCAATTAATGCCCTAATTGTGGCTAAAAATGGACGGCCTAATATAGAGGATGTTGTTATTGAAATCTAAGTAGAGGATTCTATCTTTACTGCCCTTGATTCTCCCAAGAAAAATTCAGGTGGTTCATTCATGCTAGGTTGTAGGTGTTATATAGGCTAGGTTGCTATCGAGGTGCATTACCCATATAGTCTACATATTTGTCTAGTTAGCAGCAGCCTCAATGGCTTAACAATCCTGGCTTACATGCCTTCCTCTATATAACTCACACAACATCAAATTAGTCGTTTGTTGCTTGATTGACAATCCACTAATCTACTTGTTGAAAGCTTTAACCTAAACTGCCAGAGTTGTAATTGCATCTATATTATAAACTTTAGGTGAGTTATGAGGCTTAGCTATTGTTGAGTTCCACTAATAGGTATTCATAGCCATCTCTTTGATAAACTTTTAGGCCATTTCAGGTGTTTTACTATTTAATGTCCTCTAACTACGACATCTATCATCTGCTTGGTTGAAGGATTTAGACCATTATAGAATCTCTAAACCTATAACCAAACATAAAGACCATAATGTGGGCATCCTCTTACTAAGTCCTTTGAGTCTCTCCCATGCATCATATAAAGTCTCTGATTCAATATGGGCATAGAAAGAGATGCCATTCCTCATCTTTGTTGTCTTGGCTGGTGGGAAGTACTTAATTTAAAATTTTTTTGCCATTTGATTCTAAGTTATGATCGATCCTTTAAGAAGGGAGTTTAGCCATAGCTCGGCACTCGATTTCTCAATGAAACAGAATCAATCTTAGACTAATTGCATCATTAGTGGCCCTGTTTATCTTAAAAGTATTGCAAATATCTAGAAAATTAGCAGTGTGAGAATTTGGATCCTCGTCTTGCAATATAGCAAACTGAACAAACTGTTGCACCATCTGAATTACATTTGGCTTAATCTCAAAGTTATTGGCTATAACAATCGATCTAATGATATTGGATTAAGTTCTAATTAGCTATGGACTCATCTAATCAGACATAGTTCTTTGTTGTTTTGCCATAACTTTTGGTTGCACGTTCTCAATCTCTAGTTGTCATTTTTCTTCTCTCTATTTAAGTCTAGCTTTAAAGTTTTGCAAAGCTATTCTTTCAATTTCAAGATCTCCTTTAACAAGTTCCAATTGATTGCTTCAGGCCATAAACAAATCCCGCTCCTGAAAAATTAATAAGAAATGGAATATTAATAATCAAAATTAAAATATCAAAAGAAATAAAATAAATGCATAAAAAATAAAATGGCTATATTAATAGCGATTAAGCTTTCCTAATATCCAGATTCTCAAAAATGGTGCCAAAAACTTGGTGAACTTGTTTGATAATTATATAACTCAAATCCTTTAGTCTATAGACTATCAAGTGCACTTCACACATGCATAAACAAGGGCATGAATTGTCAATATGCCTTTCACACAAATCAACACAGGCGTGTTCCGTAAGACATATTCAACACGAACATATTCTGCAGGAAAAATTTTACACGACCATATACGTTGTCCTCCACTTCATAACTCAATCAAAACAAGTTGAAATTACTTTGAATTTATTCAAATTCGTTTCTTTTTACTCCAAGTGAGTGAATTAGACTTATCAACAAAATATGAATAACTTAAGTACCAAAATCAATAAGAATACACAAATAAACAAGCAAAATGCATTAAATATGAGACTAAAAATATGACTAAATAACTATTTATCAGTAATCATTTCAACATGATAATAAATTAAGTCCTTTTATTAATTTTGTATTTTATTATTTAATAATATTGATAATAAGGAGATCAAATTTTAATTTTTATCTATAATTTATTTTCTTATAATTAATAATAATTCATTTTGTTTTATTGTTGTTAAAAAATGATGAAATGTTATTGATTTATCATAATTACATATAGTTATTTATATTAAATAATATAATAATATGTAAATATTAATTCATTTTATTAATAATTAA
>JAOQMM010000172.1:8405573-8415647 GCA_027563515.1 Erythroxylum platyclados | reverse complement strand
TGACTAAAATTGAGGAGTGTGAGAGCTTTTTCAACTTCTTTAGCCCCCCTGAAGTCCCAGATGATGATGAAGATATTGATGAAGATACTGTATGATCAACACTGTCAAACTTAAGAAAAATATTGACTAGAATTTATTGGTTCACTGTTCTAACTATCTTTCAGTCATGTCCTTGATTTTAACTTTTTATTCTGTGTACAGGCTGAGGAGCTTCAGAATCAAATGGAGCAGGATTATGACATTGGGTGAGTTATTGTTTAAATAAAGCATTAGCATGTACCAATTCTAATCAGCAATTATCACACTGATACTTTTGGCAATACCAATACTATGTGATCTTAGATTAAAAAATGTCTTTCTTTGTATCTTCTTCTTGTCTAAGGATAAGTTGTTTAAATTTTTAGGTGTTGTTTCTACTTTCATGGACTTTGTGTTTTTTGAAATCTTGGTTTAGATCAACTATCCGAGACAAGATTATCCCTCATGCTGTGTCATGGTACACTGGTGAGGCCATTCCAGGGGATGAGCTTGGGTTGGACGATGATGAAAATGAGGATGAAGACATTGATGAGGATGATGAGGAAGAGGAAGAGGATGAGGAAGAGGATGAAGAGGACGAGGAGGAAGACGAAGACAAGCCAAAAAAGAAGGTATAGCATCTTAAAATTGAAATTATTCCTCCCATCCTCTCTCTCCGTCTTTCTGTTAGCTGATAATTTTTTTTCTTAATCTTGTTGAAATCTTGATGCAGACATCTGCTCGAAACAAGGTACTATTTTCTCTAGCTCCATTAATGGGTCCTTTTCACTTACAAGTTTTTGATATAGCTGCTTTTTGCTAATTCTTTTGTTTTCTATTCAATAAAATTAAATCTTAATTTTGTTGGTTGTGTACTCTAGAAAAGCGGTAGAAGTCAAGCTGGTGATGGTCAGCAGGGTGAGCGGCCTCCAGAATGCAAGCAACAGTGATGCTAAGATTGTTGGTTGATGGAATGTTGTTTAGCTGAGAAAGTTAGAAGGCTTTGAAGTCGGGGTGGTTATTTATTCTTTTGTCTTTACTCCCTTGTGCCATATTACGGACTGTCGATATTGAATTTTCAAAATTTCCTCTTTTCCCCTTTGGTGCTATAGTTTGAGATTTTATTTGTTCATGTAATGTTTGGAATCGTTCAATGAATGTTTGGTGAACTCTCTTAGAATGAATGCTTCAGCAGTCCTAGTTTTGCTGTTATCTTGTGTTCATTTTCTGGTTCATGTTTTGGGGGTGTACTTTCGTCGGAAAACAAGGAAAAGAATTATGTCTCAGTAATATATATACATGCAGCTACAGGGCTTATTTTGGGCTTAATTAGTGTTTAGTACGTTCAGACGAAAAGATAGGCAAGTTGTAACAAAATTAATGCGAGCTACTCCTACCTCTAACCCAAACAATATAAAAGTGTTTGATCGGTCTGCCATAACGAAATCTGGAGCCACTGCCAGAGCCAGACAGACATCCTCGTAGTAGTCGAGGAGATGACGCGAGTCTTAACTTTACCATGACTTTTGTTTTGACCGTTAAAACGTGTGTGTACTGTTGTTCTCATAATGTTTAAGTGCCATCGTCTGACTTGCTCCTATTCTAATTCTCTGTCAAAAAAACGGAGGGAAACTAAAACCCTAAAGCCCCTACATAAGATGCAGCGTCGAGACACTCTCTCACTCATTCACTCGCTCGCTCGCTATTTCTATCTCTCGGTTGTGGGTTCTCGTTGGTGTGCATTGAGCAGTTTATTTATGTACTTTTAACCCTTAAAACAATTTCGTTTCGCCTTTTCCCATTTCTACTCAAACAGGAGCTTTGCTAAGGGTTTCCATGGCGAGGCTTCTTCGAAATGGTTCTTCTCTGAAACGCGCTCTTTTCTCGCCCGAGGTAGCGTTTTTCATTTTCTTTTTGTGTCTTCAGTTTCTTTCTTATTCCTACTTTTGCATGTTGAAGAAATTCTTGTAATCTCTTTTAGTTGAATGGTTTATACTCGTGGGAACGGAATTCTTTGCTTACCCCTCAGACTAGCGATATTGTTTACTACCTCTTATACGCGATTTTGTGCGGGAAATAGAAAAAGTTTCTATCTTTTGCGTCTTTTGTGGTGTTGGATATTACTCATTTGCTTATGTGGTTTTGCAGGGTTTAAGGAGAGAGATCACGGGGACGTCTTTTCACATTTGTAACTTTTCTACTAAAGGTGCTTCAAGGTTTATTGAAGTTGTTTCACTTGAGCACTCAGCTTCTTTAAAAGGGTCTAAACTTGTTACTCATTCTGTAAATATTAACTTTGACTTATTACGCCCTGGTTATTGTGTACGTGCTGATGATCCTTTCCAGGGTTGAAATGGTTAGTCCTGGGAAACAGCAGATGTGTCTTCTTTTAGTGTGTTTTAGTCGCTCCTAAACAAACAACGGATGTTTAACTTGTTTTTTTTAATGGAACTTTTGAAACTACAAGGAATCAGTGGTTATATTAGTTCTGAAATTTTATACCACATTTATGGATTGTTCTATTTCCTTGGTATTGCACATTGTCTCGCCAACTAGTCGGCCTTTTCTATTTTTCTTTATTAATTCGTAATTGAAGTAACCTTGATTTTTTGGATAATGTCAATTTCCTATTTTTTGTAAGGTAAAAGAAAATCCAAGTCAAATGGCAGCGACTCTTCCGAAGATGGTATGTCCGCAAAGGAGGTTGCTTTACAACAAGCCCTGGATCAGATTACTAGCCAATATGGGAAGGGATCTATTATGTGGTATGGCCGTTCAGTTTCTCCTACAAATGTTCCAGTGGTCTCCACCGGTTCTTTTGCACTTGATTTAGCACTTGGGACTGGTGGCCTTCCCAAAGTAAGATAAATAGTTTACTTTTCTTCTCTTTTGTTGAAGTTGTTTCGTGTTTCTTCGCACAAAGCAAGCTTTGTACTTGATTATCCGAGTATACTACAAAATATGAATCATATTTATATGTAACATCACCATTGTTTCTTTTATCAGTTTGCTGTTCCCTTCCTACTGCTTCCTGCATTCTCTTTTGTTACTATAGACTTGGATTCTTTGTGTTCTCGAGTCTAGAGGAATCATATTTTGTAAAGAATTCTTCTATCTTCTACCATGCTTTGACTTGAATGAATCTTTAATATTCCTAGCTCTATGCTTCCCAAGTGACTAGGAATAGATGTCTCGCTTTAAATGCTATTGAATGCTCATGAGATGTGTGTTTCACTTTCCATAGGGGCGTGTTGTGGAGATTTTTGGTCCAGAGGCTTCTGGAAAAACTACTCTTGCATTGCATGTGATTGCTGAAGCACAGAAACTAGGAGGTTGCTTTATTGAGCCCTATAATCTCTCCTTTCTGCTGTGTGTATTTTATATTAGATTAACCATTCTTATTGTCTAGTATGTGTTTCCTGCTACTAAACTGCTAGTTAACATGAAACGTTAAAGCTGCAATGAAATATGTCAGTGTCATAAACACCTATATGTTTAATTCTGCATCTTCCTCTGGGCAGAATACTGGCCTGAAAATTCTATCTATCTGCTGATTTCCACTACTTTTTCTGCAGGTTACTGTGTTTTTGTTGACGCTGAGCATGCTCTTGACTCATCACTTGCCCAGGCTATTGGAGTAAACACTCAGAATTTGCTCCTTTCACAACCTGATTGTGGTGAACAAGCTCTCAGTCTTGTGGACACTTTAATCCGGAGTGGGTCTGTTGATGTAGTTGTTGTTGATAGTGTAAGTAAGGTGCTCTTTCACTTTATGATTTTACTGTTAAATTCAGCTGTGATTTCTTATTCCTTCAACAATGGTCCTGTTTCTTGTTTGGAGGAATGGATTTCTTCTTCTTTCTTCATCCTCACTTC
Organism: Erythroxylum platyclados; assembly: GCA_027563515.1. Lineage (NCBI taxonomy): Eukaryota > Viridiplantae > Streptophyta > Magnoliopsida > Malpighiales > Erythroxylaceae > Erythroxylum > Erythroxylum platyclados. Next base: position 8,411,753 of record JAOQMM010000172.1, on the reverse strand, counting down.
GAGGCAGGAGCTTTAAATTTGCACTGTATACAAATTTTTGATAATATGAGTTCATTTTTCTTTTTTACTCTGCTTAATTACAGGTTGCTGCGCTTGTTCCTAAAAGTGAACTTGATGGTGAGATGGGTGATGCTCACATGGCAATGCAAGCTAGATTGATGAGCCAAGCACTTCGCAAATTGAGCCACTCTTTATCATTGTCTCAGACAATTCTGATCTTTATAAATCAGGTGCAAATCCATGGATATTATTTGTTACGGATAATGAAATTTTTGGTCTTGTTTTTATATTTTTCTCAAATTGGTACCTCTATTTGTTTTATTTTTTTGTCATTTGAATCTTAATTTTTAAAATTTTTTCAATTGGTCCTTTCTGTTAGCAGAAGGGCTTATTTGGAATGCCAACTCACAAAAATTATGAGTTGGAATTCATGTCAGACTTTCAAGTGGACTTGTCATTTCCCAATAAATCCTATTATTTTGATTAAACCAAAACCATTTATCTCTATCTCTCAGTCATGGCTTTCTTTCAGATTGCTTCATCAATATTCTTTGACTTCATCTATTTTGTTCAATGGTTGATCGTCAAAGATTTTTTATGTTTGAGTTACTAAATTTGTTCATGTTATTAAGTGTTCTTGACATGACAATCAATTGAAGATCAATCTGTCGGATAAAAAGAAAACACAATATGGATAAGGGAATGTTGGTGTTTTCTTGTTACGTGGCATACTGGGCGTCCATTGAAGATGCTTTTGTTAGATTTATGTTTCTAAGTTACAAATGGAAATTCATGATTTATTATGTTTTGTGGCCTTGAGAATCTAGTTGGACTTGCTTCTTGAAATTGTGGGTGTTGGCAAATTGAAGTTTCATTTTTAACTTAATGGATCTGAGATAAGTGACAATCAAAAACCTAGAAGTTTCTGTCACTTTCTTTGGAAAAAGAATGCATTTTTCTTAGGAAAGTGAAAAAAAGAAAGTCGCAGAAACTGCAGTTTTGTTTCCTATATATTTTCTTGATTCAATTTAAAGGTTGTTTGGTATAATAAGAATTTGGAATGTTGTGTGTTTGTGGGTCTTGATTGTCAATGGAAGAGAAAGAATTAGGAGGAAGAAAGAATGTTAATGGGTTGAGAAGGAATTACAGAAAATTAGGAAGAAGAAAGAGAAGTAAAGAGATAAAAAGCCGGACTCTTTGGAAGGGGATAAATCATCAAAGAAGTACACGTGTCTCTAAATTGTCACGTCATTCAAGTTCAGTCCAATGTAGATGTCTGACGTAGCTCCAACTCATAAGTCAGTTGAGTTGGAATTCCATATAAGCCTTTCCGTTAATGGAGTTAATGGAAAGGACTCAATTGAAAAATTTTAAAAAAATTGAGGACTCAATTGACAAAAAAGAGTTACAAGTACTAACTTGAGAAAAATACAAAGGTAGGAAGACCAAAATTTATTTATCCCTGTTTGTTATGATTAAAATGGAAAAGAACTATTCCCAACGGAAATATTAAAGTTCTGCAATCGGAAGAATAAATATGGAAAAAAATCCCTCCCACTTTGTTACCAACTGGTTTCACCTTTGATGTTATATCTGCAACTATGTCAACAAAACTTGCAACATTCTTTTAGGTCTGCTAAAATTAGTGATCTATGTTAAAAAGCATAGTGAATTGCCTTTGATGCCATTAGCTGTCGCCCCAATTGTACTTAGTTTAATATTTAAACATTGAAACAGTGAACTTGGTTAAATTTTTTTTTTTTTGAAGTGTGGATAGCCTACTGGGGCCTGAATAGAATTGGCTGTAGATGCGGTCGAACTGATAACAATTGGGTGAACTTTCCCTTCCACACATTTTGGATTTCATTTAATTGGAAATCCTCCTCCTGTTCTATTAGTTGAGAGTAAAAAGTAAAATCTTCCAATCATATGTCAACTTTGAAGTGATATTGTCAAAACTGAAGTCAAAATAAAAGCTTGGCATAAAATCATCTGCTCATAAGAGCTTGTATACTGCTTGTAAATAAGCTAAGGAACTTTCTTTGTTTCCTTATGCATTAAAATTTACTCTCTTTCTTCTGACATATCGTAGTGCATTATTAATTTCTTCATTTATCCTCTCTGAGAAAACAATCATTATTGTTCTCTGCTTATATAACTGCCTTCAAATTATTGAGGTCCATGGCCTTGAAAGGAAGCCAATATATAGGGAATGTAGCCAACTAGTTGCTGGTTTCATGCGTTTTGTTTTGTGAATTTTTTGTCTCGGTTAATTTTAATTGACTGTTTAGATGTTATGCGAACTTTCCCTTTGAAATAGTCCCTCTGCTTATGAAATACTCCTTCTGCTTATGAAATACAGGTGAGAGCAAAGCTTTCTACATTTGGGTTTGGTGGACCCACTGAAGTGACGTGTGGTGGCAATGCCTTAAAGTTTTATGCTTCAGTGCGACTAAATATAAGAAGGATCGCATATGTCAAGAAGGGAGAAGAGGTAAGAGATCCATCTCTCTTAATTTGTATTTTTAACTGAAGGTAAGGATTTTCAGGGTATTCTTGTTCATCACTATGGGAACAATTCATGAGCTGTTGGAACAGTTTTAATGGATATTTTTACAACTGCTTGAATTTTTTTCTTGTGTTGAAACTTCTTTACTTGCATTCCCTGAGAAGAAGTCCAGAATGAGATACCTGTTCATATTCATGTGGGCTCTTTGAGAATGTAACTAGCAATTCATCCTGGACTTATGTTTTCCTAGGCAGGCTTTATGACATGAAAAGGTGCTTCCTGGTGTACGAATGGCTTAAAATCATTAAATATAAGGGAATCTTAAGTGCTACAAGTTCTACTTAGAATTTACTAGTAGTGACAGCCAGACCCCTCTACTTGTCTCAAATGAACTGTTTTATGATATTGCCTTTTGTGCATGGTTAATCTTTTCCCTTAAAAGAGTGTCTGATTTAAGAAACTGGTGATGACAATTTAATTTTGTGCCACTTGAGATCATCAGTCTTTGGATTCATCTATCATGAAGCCATGATGTCTGGCAATTGACTGTAGTTGAGCGTGATGTTGGTTTTGATTTTCTTTTGTGAGCAACAACATACAGATTATGACGGAGTTGATTGGAGCAGGATGCTGATTGTACACAATATGTATACATAATGTTAAGTGAATTTTACGTTTGCAGTATTTCTATGGATTTTTATACTATTTTCAGATAATTCTGCATTTTGCAGATTGTTGGAAGTCAAGTTCAAGTGAAGGTTGTGAAGAATAAGCTTGCCCCTCCATTTAAAATTGCTGAGTTCGAGCTTGAATTTGGCAAGGGAATATCTAGGGAATCGGAACTTATAGACTTGGGTGCAAAGCACAAATTTGTGACCAAGGCTGGTTCATTTTATTACTTTAAGGGTGAGAATTTCCGTGGGAAAGAAGCGTTGAAAATGTTTCTGGCTGAGAATGATAATGCAAGAGAAGAACTTATGGTGATGCTTAGGGAGAAGCTCCTTAAGTTGGACAAGGAATTGGAAACTGAGGGTACGGATGCAGAAACAGCTGCAGAGATCCTATCACCTGATTCCACAGATGAAGAAGCAGGGACAGCAGTTCAAGCATAATGCGCCAAATAACCTCAATCACAAGATGGGTGTCAGCCTGCAGGTGTCCATATATAGCAATGTCGAAATTGTGTGGGATCCTGCCAATGCAATAGTGCATTTTCGCCCCTGCTTAATTCGGTGTACGATTTTGTAAACAGCAACTGTGTTTAGCTGTGGACGCAGCATATTTGGAAGGCCAGAAGTTTTGTTGGGTTGAAAGGAACAGGTCCAGAATTATGAAGGGGCAGTAGTAAGCCACTGTTCTTCAAGTTTCCAACTTGATTTTGTATTATATAGATGTCATGTCATCATTGTTTTTCTTGTTTATAACGCTTGAAATGCTAATCCTATCACATATTTATTTTCTTGTTGTTACCATCCTCTCGGGTCTTTGCCAGTTATTTTTCCTTACTTTTAGGGGACGGGTAATTCTTGTTTTTAAGACTATATATTATTTGATCATGGTTTATTCGCGGTTCTCCATACTGAGGAGATGTATTTTGACGTGAGATAAAAGTCTATATACAATCTGAAAATGTTGACGTGAAATTCTTATGAAATATGAGGTTTAAGTACTATCATGAACCTTAGGAACTCAACTATGCCTTTTGAGAATGATTTGGTTGAATATATGAGCCACCCGATCTTCAACATCACAATGAAGCAGTCGAGCTTCATTCTCTTTCTTTGCTTCTCTAATGGCATTGTATTTAATTTTAGTGCGTTCTGTTTTCCCATGAAAATAGTTAATTGATTTGTTGTCACACAATCTCTCTGGCTTTATACTACGTGAGCTACAAATCCTCCAAAAATTGCATGATTGATAGTGGTTGAAGACTTGAAGTAGCCATATGAGTAGCTGTCGATTGTGCAGCTTTTGCTTTCATAAACTTTGAAACAATCGTGAAACAATGGCTGGAATTTCTTTTCATATCATCTTGTGAACCAGCCTAATTGCTCTCTATAAATCCTAAGAACTTGATGACGTTGAATTTTCTGTAAAATACTTTAAATCAAATCGTGCGTTGGTGCTTCCTTCACTATAAAATGCAGAATAGAAGAGTAGAAGGAGAAGAAAGGGGAGAGTTATCTGGTAACAGAATTCTGGTCTTTGGCGTTTTACGGCTCAATAATTATAGCTCATACTTCTAGTATCTTCCCTATACATTATATTTGCTTATTAGATACTGAATTTACACAAAATCCATGAGTTTTGCTAGTTTGTGGCTCTTCCTACTGCTCCTCCTAACTTCATGAGCTGCTGTATTTGTTCCTGAGCCTGCATCATGCGTCAAGATTCTCTTGGTTGCTTTAAAATGTAATCTCTTGATGAAGGCATGAATCGTTGATAATATACTAATAGGATACATGATATTACTTCTGGTTGCACCTAAAAACAAGAGACATCCAATTAAAATCCTGCAAGTAGAAGCATCTATTACGCATGAACCGTCCACTTTCTTCAAAATTTTCAAGAGCAGCTGGTGTGCTCATTGCTCACAGCCTTGCAATTGTTGAGACAACTTTTTCTATAATTCACCAGCATAGTTCTTTTTTGAATTGAGTTTTAAGAATATCCATATCTAGAAAGTAAATCATTCTCCTCATTTCAAAAAACATTCTCCATTCGAGTTATGAACTCTTCTCACAACTTAAACATTGCTTCCAATCACCATTATATCATCACATATAGAGATCTTTAAAAGAAGCTCCTAAATTGATACTTAAGACAGTTTGACATATAGAGTCGCTTCATTGCAAATTCTGATAAATAAATTCAGAAAATATTCATCTATTCTAGCATACCAGGTTCTAGGTGCATATTTTAGAACATACAGAGCCTTTTTCAAGAGTGCCTTTAGAGCAAAGCCTTTAGTTTGCTATATAAAGATTTCTTCTTGAAGAACTTTGTTCAAGAAAGCTGATTTAATACATCCGACCTTGATGGGTTAGAATTGCATGAAGTAGCCTTATGATATCAAACCTTGCCACTAGTGCAAAGGTTTCAGTGAAATTAACACCGAATTTTTTACCCAGTCTTTTACCGTTGTTTAGAAAATAGAGCCATTTGCATTATATTAAGTTGAAACACCCGTTTGACAATTTATTTGTTGTCAGACCCAAGTTTCATTTTTGTTTATCATTTTGAGCTCTTCCATTATTTTCCTCCATGCAAGGGAGCTCATTACATCTTTGATGTTCACATACTCTACATGTTGCTTTACGCCTTATAATTAATTAGTTGGTTGTAATTTAGTGACACAATTATTTATTGACATTCTTTATCTTATATATATTTAGATGTATATGATAAAGTTCATTGGATAAATGTACATTGCAAATGAAATTGTGATGAAATCATATAATTATAAGATTTATATTACATTTATGTATTATCCTTAAATTGTTCCTAGTCATTGTTCTGATAAGATTGCACATTAATAGAACATAAAAAGACCAGCACACTTTATATTTTTCCTTATAAAGGAAACAGTTGATCTTATAGACTAAAGTATATATATATTCTTAAACAAACGTATGGATGCTTGTTAGAGCACAAGTTTACTGAACCCTATA
>JAOQMM010000172.1:8387422-8400268 GCA_027563515.1 Erythroxylum platyclados | reverse complement strand
AATCCTAGGGAGCAAGTGGATATGAAAACTTTAAATAATGAAGAGGACTTGAAGGTTTTAGAGAATGAGAAGGAAGAGTAAGACTTTTGTCTCATTTGATCAATAACCATGAGAGTGACATTAAAGAGCCTAAAAACTAAAAGAAAATAAGAGATGTAGAATCAGCTCTGCAACTAGCGGTTAACCGGTCATGGGTAAACAATACAGAACCAGCTCCGTGACTTTAGGCCTAGTGTACCGTATGGTAAAGAAACTAGTGGTGGGCTATGCTGAGTAAGGAAAGTCATAAAAATAGTAATTTCATTACGATATATGTTAAAAGTGATTTGAGAGATATCGTATGGTACCAATTCTAGTTGTTGGCTTATTTTTCAGTATTAAAGTTTTCAAAAAACTTATTGCCACCACTGTTTATTGATTAAGGAAAATAGAAAATGGAAACTTTTATATGATGGGTTTAATTTTGAAAAGCATTTCGAAATAATTTTTCAAAAAAAATTGAAATTGTGTTTTAAGAAATTTTGTGTTATTACCAAATTTGATGATGCGCGAATAAATTGTTATGAAAATTTTTTTACCATGAGCTTTATGATTGTATGGAATATTGCAATTATATTGTTATGAAAAGTTCAATTTTCGTATAAACTGATTAAACTCACTAAGCTCATTTAGCTCATCCTTATTTTTATGTTTTTAAACAAAAAACCTTAGGTATGTGTACAGGTGTTGTAGTAATTTAGATTCCGCCTTAAGATTAGTTGTATCATCAGGTGCTGCTGTGTTTGTGTTATTTTTGCTATGTATGTAATACGTTTTAAGTTATTTTGGAAAGAGTTCTAAAGTTTAATCTTGTGAATATTAGTATAATTGTAAATATCTTTTTCTTAATGAACTACGAGGGCTTTGATCCTCAATGATGTCTTTAAAATGTTGAGATTTGTATGTTTGTGATTGCCTATGGTGTGGACCTGAGGTCCCATTCTAGAAGTTGAGATGGTATATGAAATATTAGAAGCGTTTTAAAATGTGTTATGTTGGTATATTTTGAAAATTTTGGGAAGGTCAAAATATAGTCTTTGTGCTGCCGAAATGTTTAATAAAATGATTCAAAAAAAGAAAGGGTTTCTTACAATTTTTCCGCGCTTTTAACTTTTAAAGTATATAAAGTTTTTAACAGATGAACTACTTAGCTTTGTGAGAATCCTTCGGTTGAGTTAGATATCGATTGGAAGGCTACCGTGGGGTCGTTGGGAGGGCTGCACTCGAATTCTTGAAGGGAAACTCAGGGATGGGTCGTTTCACCATAACTATTACAAGAAGTTAGTGAATAGAAATTAATTTTGAAGGTTTCGATAATTCGTTCAAAATTTTGATGTCATTGATGAGGAGCTATTTTTGTTTCTTAATTTTATAGTTTATTGCTAATCTCTTATCTTCTATGACTCATTTCTTCTTAGAGATATGATAACAATATAATCCAAGTTATTCACCTTTAGAGGAGAAATTGAGATAGGCTTAACAATTTGTGAAGATTTTAATTCCCTGGAAGTTGAAGAAAAGATGGCGAATCCTAGCAATAGAACGTTGAGTGAGTTAGCAATAACCCTTATGTATAGGATTTCTAGATGTTGAGGTAGATTTTGAATTAAAATTTGGTTTGATTCATTTACTCCCTATCTTTTGTGATCTTGCAGGTGAAGATCCATATAAAAACTTGAAAGAATTTCATGTTGTTTGCTTCTGGTTTGATTCACTTACTCCTTATCTTTTGAGATCTTTTTGGTAAAGATCCACATAAACACTTGAAAGAATTTCATGTTTTTTTGCTTTGGAATGAAGCCACAAAGAGTGACAAAAGAGCAAATCAATCTTATAGTCTTTCCATTCTCATTGAAGATAAAGAGAAAGATTGGCTTTATTATCTTCCATCTAGCTTAGTGACAACATAAAATGAGATGAAAAGGTTATTCTTGGAGAAGTTATTTTCGGCATCACAAGCAGCCAATATCAGAAAGGATATTATTTTCCCATGCATCTGCCTACGCCCTTTCTTTCTCAAACGATCTCTATTTGAAGTTAGAGCTTTGAGGAAATTGCACCTCTAACTTTCTTCAATTTTTCCCCATCGCATCTGCCTACAACCTTCTATGTTTTACTTTTTGATGCATCTTCTTTACATCTCTAGCTTATTGGTGTTGCATCTAATTTACGTCTCGGTTATATTTGTTTGAAGAATATACTTGCTTAAATATATTGATTATGTTGATAAACTGAATGTGACAATAAACTTTGTTAGTCGTGATGGAGGAAAAGTGATTCAGAAGTTATAAGAGGTGGAGTAGTTTTTGAGCATGACTAAAATGACTGATCACTTTGGAACGCATAGGATGAAAGAGACTATGCTCACACTTAAATCTATCTACGATATGGAGATTAGTGCCATAAAATTTGATGGTTTATTTAATGAAGCTTTGCTAAATTTACAAGATGAGTATAAGTCTCAATTGTAGCAATTAAGGCAAAAAAGAATGGTAAGGTCGATGAAGGTGAAACTGGTTCTCTTGATCTAACTTTGAAGTTGGAAATTGAACTTTTTAGAAGAATTTCTGAAACACTAGCTTCTAACAATTGCTTGGATATATGCATTGATATCTTTGTCAAGGTATGTGGCAACCAGCCTATACATACATAACATATTGAAGTATGCTTTTATTTAGATCATATTGTTTTTATAATTTTGCCTTAATTACATATTGTTCTCTATGTATGTTCTTTGTTACTAATTATTTTTGTGGACATTAGATGACTGCTCATATTGTCATATTGTTCTGATTCAAATAGGTGAGGTATAGAAAAGTAGTAAAGGCTTTAATGTAGCTAAGCCCTAATTACTTAAGTACATATACTCTTGAAGAAATTGAAGAAATAAAATGTGAGTCTTTGAAGATGTTCATAAGCCTTTGAGTTATCATGTCCAAAAGGATATTACAACCAACTTTTAAGAGGAATCATGGGAGGAGTTGTCTGGTTGGAATGCTTCGTCAAGATTGCAAATAAAATCATGACAGTCTTCTTCCCTTGGAGGTGTAGCAAGGAGTAACAAAGAGCCACATAAGCTTTTTAAGTTGTTAGACTTGTTTGATTTCTTGGAAAAGCTTAAAACAACTGCAAAGCAGATGCTAAGAAGCTGCATAAAGCAGATGGAACACTAAGAAGGTGGAGATGTAAAGCAGATGTGCGAAGAAGTAAAGCACAAAAGGTTGTAGGCAAATGTAATGGAGAAAATTTGGAGAAAGCTAGAGACGCAATTTCCTCAGGTCACTTGAGAAAGAAATGATGTAGGCAGATACATAGCGAAAAATTGGGGGAATAAAGATTATGTTTAGTATTTTAAATTTAATAAATTAATTACTAACGTGGAATTTTTTTTTCACTTGGTATCCACATAGAAGTTATAATAGTTGATGTGATTTGTCACGCCATCTCTGTTAAGGAAGAGTCTAATGGTAGGTTATTTTGCGAAAAATTTAAAATTCAAGCATTTTATTGTTACTTTTTAAAATTTGTGCTATAATTGCAAAATTCAATAAATTTGAATTTTTTTAGTAATTAACCCTTAATTATAGTTTGATTAACATAAATTCCTCATGAATTGGTCTTTCTCGTGATAGGTATAAATTCCACTAACACAAGCCTGACGTCTGCTCTGAGCAATCCAGTTGCCCATATGTGTAGTTTGTTGTTATACCTAGTAACTCTCTCCACCATTTCTTAATTGCTGCAAAAATAAAAACAATCCAATACAACATATTATGTAAAAATTCAATCTTTACTATCCTATAAAAGCTAAAAAAGTCCTACAATATTAAAGACAGGAATAGTAGTGATTAGAAGAAGAAATATGATTGACTTAAATATGTCGAGTTATGGAATGAATCTTCATATCTACTTCCTAAAAAGACAGTTTCTCATTTAAAGTTTACTGCTATAGGTTTCTCATTTAAAGTTTACTACTGATCATTCCACTTTTTAGTTGCTTACAGTGAGGGAATGGATATAGGGTCTGATTGTTTTTAGAATATTTGGTTATTTTAAGAAGTGCCTAGAAAGGTGTCGGTGACTGAAGTTAAGTGTTAGACCCATGAGTCCTAATAGCGAAATTGTACAAGCATTGGCGAGATTTGACCAATGTTCGACACTCGTGATGATGGAATAAGACAAAGACTTCTGAGCAGGCAAGGAAAAAGAACATTATTGATAAGTTAGTATGTATTTGTGCGCATTGGCGAAAATCTTTAATGAGATGCAGGATTCAGGTGTCAGAACAAAAGATAGCTTAAGATGGACCATGGGTTGGAGGTTAGTTGGATCACATGTATGAAGGAGGCATGCAAAAGCTCTGAGGACTTAATGTGTGTTTAAATGAATGGACTATGACTAATGGACCTGAATTGTTTAAATGACTATGACTAATGGACTTGAATTGGGTAAGTATTGTATTAGACTATTGTGCTATAAAAGGCTTTGAGTTTGAATGATTTATCATCAATGAATAGAGATCAATGAGAGATCTTAGATGATGTGACACATAAGATCATAATAAATATAAATCAGCTTTAAAAAATAAAGACCATCTGGTAGGATCATTTAAAGATAGTGAAGTTCTTCATAGATATGTATATATCTTTCCAAGTTAAATATAATATCTCATCTTATTAGTTGGGATGTGGCTAAATCCTATGAGATAGGGTCCTATTTAGATAGGGGTGCCATCCAATTGTTTAGTATGATGTAATCTGATAAAGATAAAGGTGATTTAGTTAGTTCAGTTTAATTAGGATTATGAATTGTAAAGCCAGATTTGGCTTAAATAGCTTATTTGAGTCTTGCTCTTGAGAACAAAGATAGAGGAGAAGGGACCACATTAAGAGAGAACATTCTTTTGTATACTTTTGGGGAAGTAATAAGGGTTGCTTTTTACTATATCTCTTGTGTGTTTATTGAAGCTTATGATTATTTAATACTTTCGTAATATTCTTACTCTAGTGTGAGAGTTAAACACTTTGAGGGTTGTGAAGCATTCGAGAACAAGGTTTTTTTGGTCAATGATCATGCAGGAAGACTGAATCTTGCTTGAACGGACCTAAGTGAGATTATTGTGTAAATGAGTAGGCACGACTTTGATATAAGTTCAGTGTTTAGGAAAACCTTTGTAATAACTAGTATCAGAGCCAAAATATCTATATGGAGGGAGACAACAATTTGACAGAGCATGTTAACAGAGTGAAGGCATTCATAGTGCCAATTGCTCAAGGGGAGGAAGAGGTCACTTCTTACTTATCTCAGTTCTATACTATGTTGGGTGTAATAGGCCTTTGGAAGGAGTGTCCAAATAAAAGCAAAGACAAACTGTATAGAGAGGGAAAATGTTATGTTAGAGATATGCCAATAACTAAGGAGTCTTCGAGGGAACTATATTTGAAGGAGTGCCTAGTGGGGTTGGTTTGTTAGACCCCTAAGTTCTAATAGCATAAGCCTATATGCAATAAGGAGCTTTGATTAATATTTGACACCCGGGATGATCGAACAAGACAAAGACTTACGAGTAGGTAAGGAAAATAGGCATTATCGATGAGTTGGCATGCATTGGTGCATATTGGCTAAAATCTTTGATGAGATGCAAGATTCAAGTGTGAGACTAAAAGATAACTTGAGATGGACCTTGGGTTGAAGGTTAGCTAGATCAAGCATATGAAGGTGGCATGCAAAATCTCTAAAGACTTAGTGTGTGCTCAAATAAACAGATTATGGCTAATGGACTTGACATGGGTAAGCATTGGATAATAACAATGTGCTATAAAAGGCTTTGTACTTGAATGACTCATCACCAATGAATAGAGATCAAAGAGAGATCGTGGATGATGTGACGAATATGATCATGGTAGATATACATCATATCTAAAAGATAAAGACTATGTGGGAGGATCATCTAAATATAGTAGAATTCTTTATGGATATAGATTTAGCTTTCTTAGTTAAATGCAATATCTTATCTTATTAGTTGGGATGTAAATAAACCCTATGAGATAAAATCTTATTTAGATGGAGGTATCATCCAATTAGTTATTGTGATTTAATCTGTTAAGGATAGAGGTGATTTAGTTAGCGAGGTTCAATTAAGATTCTGAATTGTAAAGCCAAAGGTGCTTATAAATAACTTATTTAAGTTTTGCTCCTGAGAATAAAGATAGAGGGGAATGGAACATATTGAGAGAGAGCATTCCTTTGTATACTTTTGGGGAAGTAATAAAGGTTGCTTTCTATTGTAGCTCATATGTGTTTATTAATGCCTATGATTATTTAATACTTTCGTAGTATTCTTACTTAACTGTGAGAGTTAAACAATTCGAGGGTTGTGAGGCATTCAAGAATAAAGTTTTATTGGTTAACAATCATGTGAGATGAGTTTCGCTTAAGCAGACCTAAGTGAGATTTTCGTGCAAAGGAGTAAACGCAATTTCGGTATAAGTTCGATGTCTAAGAAAATCTCTGTAACATTCAGCATGGTGGCGGTGCATTTTAGTCATTTCATAGAGAAAACATAGCTAGAAATAAGAGTAATGTAGAGATAGCAATGGACCCGGCTGAGTTGGGCCTGCGCCTGGCCCAGGCCGTGGTTGGCTCGTGGCCTGGCTTCTCATGTTTTTATAAAAAATTTACACAAAATGATGTTTTGTACTATCCCGTTGGGCCACAAGCTGGGCTGGAACAATCTCAACTCGAGCTTGGCCAGTGCCCCGGTCAAGCCAAGCTATGTCGGCCCATGGCCCGACCAACCCGGGCCAAAGTCGGGCAGGGCCGGGCCGGACTGAAATTGCCATCCCTAGAGTAACATGAACTAGTCAAAGGCAGTCAAAGTAACATCTCCTATGCTGGCCTGGGCGATGAGTTTAACAATAAAGATGGTGATGAATTAAATGATGTAGACACCAAGCTTAAAATTAGGTTTTATTGAAAATTTGATTACAATTGTGAATAGATTTTGGATGGACTGAAAAAATTGGAAGATATTTTCTCAAAGTTTTGGAAATTTAAGTTAATCTAATTATAATTAAAATTTTAAAAATAATATAACAACAACCTAACAAAAATTTCAAGGATGATTTTTCTCCTACTTTCCTCTACCTTTCTCTCTCTCCTGAATCATTGAATCTGTGTTTTGTGATTGTTTCCCTGTTTCTACTTACTTGATTTCCTCTCTGCTCCTTCTTATTCTCCAGTCTTTTGCCTTGTCCCCTCTTGGATTTCACTTTGCAGCTTAACCCTGCCTGGTCTGAGCTGGGTTCTTTGCTATTTTTGGTACCTCACCCATTCTCCTTAGAGCCGAGTCCTGACAGTTTACCGTTAATGGTAAAATGTCACCCGAAGCTTCATCCTCTTCCCTTACACTTCCATAGGTGACTGGGGAGTTTCCTCCTCTTCTTACCACTTTCGTGTCCCCTCAGCCTCACACTTCAACATAGAAGGTGGAAAAGCTAGCTTGGAGTCGGGTTGTAGGAGATCTAGAATCCTTTGGCAGATTGCACTTTGTAGCTAATGTTAATGAGGGATATGTCTGCCCTCCTGAAGTAGTGCTGCAACAAGGTGCTACTAAATGGAAATTGTCCCTTGTTGCATATTTTTTGGATAAAAGAATGGCTTACCCAAGTGTTCAACACTAGGCTGAAGTTAACCAAAAAAAAGTGGGGACTCTAAACCACTTTAATAACTAAGGATGACCTCTTCATTTTAGGGTTTTGTTATGTAAAAATGGCAACCAAAGTGATGAAAATGGGACCTTGGCACATACAAGGTAAGACAATTTTTTTGAGAAAATGGGAAATTGGTTTTAAGCTTGATAGATTTGGGATTAGAACTATCCTTATATAGGTTAATATGCACAAGGTTCCTCTTGAATACTGGTCTTCGGAAGGGTTAAGTTATTTGGCTAGTTATATTGGTACTCCTCTTGTCACGGATGAGATTGATATCAAGAGAGTTGGTTATGCTAGAGTCTATATCAAAGTAGAACACAAGAAGATCATGCCTAAAAATATTCTAATTATGAGGTATTGTTCTAGTGGAAGATTTGCTAAAGATAGAGTTCTATTATCTTACCTGTGGAAGCCATACATGAAGGACAAAATTAAGGTCTGGATCCCCAAGAAGAATAATAGTGAGGAAGAAGGTCGAGGCAAAGTCAGGTCAGAAACTCCAAAAATTCCCAAGAAAGCACATAACTTAAATGCAAACAATATAACTTAAGATCTGTAAGAACCAATCAAATAAGCTGATAAGAATGGTATAAACACAAATGTAAATAACTAACAAGAGGTTACACCAGATGCAAATAGTGAAGCTCAAGGTTAGCAGGAAACTACCAAAATAGTTGATGAGGTAATTATAATGGCAAATGCAAATGCAAATGTCAATGTTCAACAAAAAGGTCCACTTGATAAAAGCATCGCAATTCCTTAAGATGAACATAAAAAAATGGGTGAGAAAGAAGGAACACAAAGCAATCAATATACCATAAAGCTATTAGACTAAACAGATGGGGAAGAAAACACTTCACTTGCTGATAATGAAGGTGTAAATCAAACCAGCAACAAGATTGATAGAAATAAATAGAAGATTGAGAAATGGTATGAAATTGGATTGAGTAACAAAAGATCCAAGAGGAGAACCAAAACAAAACATCCCACATGGTTTGTACAATATGGAATGTGAGTGGATTTAACTGTCCCATTAAACAGTTGTCTCTAAAGGACTACCTAGGAGCTAAACACTCTTTTTTTTGGTTTGGTGGAAACCAAAAAAAAAGAAGAGGTATATAAAAAATGATTGCATTTTATTCTAGCTGGGTGGCATGCCTTAAGCAATCATTCTAAACACCCAAATGGTAGGATCATGGTTGACTAGATCTAGCTCACCTGACATTATCCAACTGGTTTTGCATTGAACAATTAATTCACTGTGAACTCATCGTGAAAGCAGACAAAGCTCCATTAGCAATTACTGCTATATATACAACTAACTAGGAATTTCAGAGGGCTACTTTATGGAGGAATTTGCACACAATTGATTCAAACACCTCGATTCCTTGGATGCTTGTAGGAGACTTCAACTGTCTTCTATCTCTAGTTGAATCCATAGGAAGAAAAAGTATAAGACATGCAAATACCAAGAAGTTAACAAAACTCACCTCTAGGCTAGGACTGGAGGATCTCAAGTTTTAATGGCCCATTTTCACCTGGAGTAATCATCAACAAGGAAGTGCATTAGTGTAAAGGAAGTTAGACATGTTTTTAATTAATAATCATTAGCTCACCAGATTGACAGAGAGTCATATAGTGTTCAAAGCATCGTTATTTTCAGACCATACTCTAATCAATGTTATTATTAACAAAAGTTCCATGACAAGGAGAGCTCCATTCAAGTTTTTCAATTCCTTGTTAAAGCAATCCCAACTAAATTATATTATTCCATATGCTCTTAACAAACAATTTCAGGGTTTTAAAGCATTTCAATATATGCAAATTCTAAAATCTATCAAAGCTGATTGTATCAAACTGCTTAAGGATGCAATTGATCCTATGAAGATAGATAAGGCATAAGCAATGAAGGAGCTCTCTTTCACTTAAAAATAGTTGGTAACTAACCCAATAAATGCTACACTAATTGAGAAACAGAAAGCAGATTTAAAGAAGTATCTTCAAGCACTTGAAGCTTACATTTCCCAGATAAAGCAGAATTTGAAAGTGCAGTAGGTGTAACAAGGAGACAAAAACACCAAAATTTCTTCAGTGTGATTCAAGGTAGAAGAAATAAAAACAAAATTGTGTCTCTTGAAGATAAAAATGGTATATTGGTGTTTGATCAAGAAGGAATGAAAGAGGCAGCCATAAACTACTTCAAAGATATTAACGATGAGACTACTTATACTACTTGCTTCCAAAAAACTTCCTTAGCAGAATGTCTGGTTCCATAAATCAATATTAGCAGTCAAAGCTACTCAAAGAACTCACCATTGAAGAGATAAGAAGGGTTTTATTCTCCTTTCATCCTGATAAGTCACCAGGCCCCAATGGCTTCAATGTAAGGTTCTTTCAAGGGAAATGGAATGTCTTACAAGCATTAGTAATCATTACAGTGCAGGAATTTTTCAGGAGTGGTAAATTGCTCACTGAGATGAACAAGGCTTACTTAGTCTTGGTTCCTAAAATCTCTAATGCTAAGCGATTAAATGACTTCAAGCCTATAGCATGATCCTAAGGGATTAAATGAATTCAAGCCTATAGCATGATCCTAAGGGATTAAATGTCTTCAAGTCTATATCATGTTATAATGTGTGGTGTACAAGGTTATTGCAAAAATCCTTACTAACAGATTGAAAGCTAACTTACCTGGCTTAATCAATGTAAGTCAAGGTGCTTATATTCCTGGTAGAAGCATAAGTGACAACATTTTATTAGCTCAAGAATTATTCAAAGATTATAAGTTTAAGAAGCATATTAGGAGTTATGCTCTCAAGATTGACTTCACTAAGGCATATGACATTATTGAATGGAGCTTCATATCAACTCTCTTTATGCTTTTGAATGGCCTACTGAGTTTATCATATGGATTCATTCTTGAATAACAACTCTATCTTTCTCTGTAATGATGAATGGAGAACCTACCCAACTTTATAAGGATGATAGAGGAATTCGACAAGGTGATCCTCTTTCTCCATACTTGTATGCTATTGCTCTAAAAAATCACAAAACTTTGCATAGGGGAAAATATGAACTTTAAATTTCATTATCAATGTAATGGTCTTTGTATCACTCAACTCTCTTTTGCTAATGACTTGCTCATGCTTTGTACAAATGATCCTGCATTTATTAAAATACTTTTAATAGCTTTAAAGAAATTTCAAGAAATATCAAGCCTCTGATTCAATTCGAGTAAGAGTGCTAGTTATTTAGCTAGACAAAGTAGTGAAGATTCAGTGAGAGTGATAGAGGATACTAGACTTACTATTCTTTAATTACCTCTCACATAGTTGGGGGTCCCAATTTCTACTAAGAAACTCATGGAAGTTGAATGTAGGTCTGCCATTGACAAAGTGCACAGAAGAATCTCTAAATGGAGCAATAAATTCTTGTCTTATAAAGGTAGAGTGCAGCTGGCTATCTCCATTCTCAACAATTTTCACATTTACTGATTATCATATCTAGCTATTCCTAAAGGAGTTTTGTAGAAATTGATAGGAGCATTCGAGACTTTATTTGGAAAGGGTAGAATTCTAGTGGGGTGGTGATGCTGTCGCTTGCAACCAAATTAATAACAACTCTAATGAGAAAATATGTAGTTAGTGAAGAGTTGAGATCGTTCCCATGAGAAATCTATTGGTACTTGTTTCACGAATTAAAGACTAAAACAAATAAAAAGGGGGGTTTTGAATCAACGTGAATTTAGAAAAATAGAAATTGACAAAAATTAGAAATAAACAAAAATGATCAGATCTGGAAAAATTAATGAAAAACCTTGGTTTCAGGTCACCTACATTATCAATTAATACGGATTATTGATATAAAAACGCATTCATTGACAAATACCCATTGTTATGTGTTCTCTCGTAGGATTAAATGAATAGAAACATGTATTCTAATCACTCTTATTAACTAGCAACTTAGATATGATCTTAAGTTTAATTAATCAATAGCTTTAAGAACCAAGAGAACCAATGAGCAAGATAACACATATACGATATGTATTTAATCTAGATAAATATCCTTCTTAAAATTCCCAATCCCTAACATAGAGATGATAATCCTAATTGCCACTTTTGATTAGCAAAACTGAACGTCAAATCTTACCAATCTGGCTATGGACAAAATTAATCAATTGCTAATTGTGCACCCTAGAGATCAATCAGTTCAATCGATAAAAGAAATACAGAAAGACACTTAATATCCATCAATGAAAAGAAAGTTTATTCAGAAAATCTAACACATACTAGATGATAACGTGGTTTCCTTCATCCAAGAAGAATGATTTAGTTACTCATAACAAAAATAAAACTGAACAGAAAAATAGAATGAACGAGAGTCTCCATCGCTGCAGAATTTGCAGAAGTTTCGACAGAAAAACCCTAAAAACCAGAAAAAGGGGAAAAACTAGATGAATAACGTAAAAGTTCTCTTTGATCCTTCTCTCCAAGTGTTTTTGTCTTCCTAATGTCGTAATCTTTTTTAGATACACCTCCTCCCAAATTAGGTAGCAGATCCCCACATAAAGACGAAATCTTGGTTTCCAAATTAATTCAAATCTTAGGTGTATTGGATTTGGAAACAGATCAGATTCTACAGCTATGCTTTTTCCTTAAACTTGCCCACACTTAGTCAATTATTTGCAGTCAGCTGGAAATCTGAATTATCTTCACTTTTTTTGGTTCTTTTTTATTCAAATTCTTCTCCAATGTGTTGAAAATCATCTAAGAATAATTAAGAAACAAATTCATTAATTTAAAATAGAAATTCCAACACATTGAAGAGATTTATATCCAAAGTTAGCACAAAACTAATAACTCAACAAATTCCCCCACGCCAATCTTTTGCTCATCCTCGAAAAACTATATTCACAATCAATTGGCCAACTAATCACTTCCCTTATTCCAACTCTCACAACAATAAATAGTGCACACTTCAAGAGTCAAACTATTTCGGAACCAATGAATACCCCTAAGTTAATCATTCAAGTAATATAAACAAAGTCAATTTAAGGCAATCATATTTCATAAACTAGCACATAAGTATAGTG
>JAOQMM010000172.1:8365704-8383987 GCA_027563515.1 Erythroxylum platyclados | reverse complement strand
TAGAAGAGTCATTATAACCTTCTTCCTAATTATATTTCCTAGCAGCCCTAATTTACTCCTTCAAATTTTCAATCTCTTTCATCTTGAGAAGTTCAAAATCCTTTACCAAATTGAAAATCTATGTTTGCTTTATCTTGGCACAACCTTATAGCTCAATCTTCAGGTTATCCTAAGCATCTTTGAATATTTCTGGATGAATTGGATGGCTTTGAACAAAATGAGGGAATAATTGTTATTGTTGCAACTGTCTTTCCTAAATCAATGGACAATGCATTGGTTAGGCCTAGCGGATTTGACCGTCATGTCGTCTTCCTTGCCCAGATGTTGAAGGAAAGAAGATAGTGAATCCTAAAAGTGAATATGTTATAGGAATTTTCACTTACTATGGAGCTTATACCCTAATATTCCAAACTCTTTTCTTAATATACCGTTATGAGCTGAATTTCATATAAGAAAATTTCATTGAAAGATAGAGTGATAGAATTGAAACATATTTGTATTACTAATCAAGACCAAAAATCAAATTGCAGGAAAATATCTAATACATAAGTATATATAGGATGTTTCATCTCATATGCATCATTAGTTAATCAAATCACTTACTTATATTTGATTTTTATTTCACTGGTTAAAGGACTCTTGGTAAGAAACTCTTTTCTTCCTTGCAAAAATTAACTTTTTGTATATTTATGTGTCTCAGAAGATTATCATCATCCATTTAAATTAATTTTTATCTATGATGTATAGATAATATTATTAATTATACTTTGATAGTTAATGATAATGAAAGGTAATATAATTAATTTTACTTTTACTATCATCTCCTACTTACACATGATGAGTTTTATTAATATACTTTTGTATCATACTTGTCTAATAAATTGTGTGACTAGTATACAACGAGAGCATATTGTCATACATATGTTAGGAATATATGACTTCTTGACTAATGAATTGATCTTTAAATGGATTTTGTATGTTATACCTTAAATGATTTATTGCATCAATCATTATCTCTTTCTCATTATATAAAAATTTTGTATTCGTACTACCTTTTACATTGAAGGTGGGCCCTTATGAATAGATCTTGATGTAAACTTGGAATTGTAATGATCTTTTCTTTTCTCAATCATTTTAATTAAATTAACTCACTTTTCTAGAATGTCCTATTATATTGAATCATTCATGATTTTCTAGTAATGTTCTAAGATAGAAAACATTAATCTAATTATTTAGAATTCGAACTGAAGCAACAATGGTACTTAAATTTTAAGGTTCATATAGCCTTAAAAGATCCTCACACAATATAAGTTAAGAATATGACTTATACTATCTTTATTAGTCGAAAATCTATACATGGTATAATTTATGTGTTATAGTATTGACTCTCTTTTATTAGATTGTATGTCATTCCTTAAATATTGTATAGATGATAGTTTACGCATATTTAATGCCTGACTTGAGTTCACTTGTTTATTTATTTAATCCACCCATCAGAACTCACTTCTGACATATTAAGATAGACTAGGCAAACATATCATTATTTAGGTTATGTAATTAATAATAAACTTTTATACCCTTCAATGTATTTCATATCGGCACTAGTGTTTTAAGCCTTAAGATCTCATTTATCACCTAGATAAATCACTTAAAACGTATCTCATCTTCATTCCTACAAAATAATGGAGGCTATCACCTATGTGAGAAGACATCTCGTATCTTTCCGACATACTTCTTATATCCAGAAATGAATATTCAACACTATTAAACATTTATTCTAGAACTAAAAACTTAATTCAAAATCAAACATTCTTATATTTTCTAGAATTGAAATTTCATTTAAAATTCATTCTAGAAAATGTTGTTTAATTCTCAACTAAACATATATTGCATCAAATATCCAATGAGCAAAAAAATTATCATCATATAACACGTATTATGAATAGTCACTAGACATATTTATTTCTCTTTGTGCTACTATATCCTTGACTTAGTTATACTTAATATCTATGGCTTTGATTTGATATTGATATTTGAGCTCTCTAGTACTTCCTTTCAATGTATTTGTTCATACCCAATGTAGTGCGCATAAGACTAATAATTTCTTCGAAATAAAAAACCATATTAATCTCTTGTTTCTCCCATAGCATTTGTGGATACTACACATTGCTTAGGTGCTTACCTTTAGCAATCAGTGTCACAAAATGCTTTTCTATATTGCATACAAAATTGTTCAAGTACTCTATTGATATATATATGTAGCTTATAATATTAAGAAAGCTCTATTTGAACGATACTTAGTGATCTAAACCACAAAGGTGTATGCAAACTTTGCCATATTCTTTATTTTGATCATGGTTGATAACCAATTTATTTGTTTGCATAAAAAAACTACTTATTGTCACTAGCTATCAATAAATATCGCCCACATGAAACAATAAAATCACACATTTATCATTGGATCTTTTAATATGTACTAAAAATCATACAACATGATTATAGTATTAATGTAATATGGCACTGACTTTAAGACTATGTTAGACCATTTACTGGTTTTAATAATATGATCATCTAATGCTCTCAACCCTTCTGAATGAAACTTAGTGGTTGTTCCATTTAGATTCCTTCATCAAGTTCTTTGTTTAAGAACATAATATTTATATCCATTTGATGTATGTCAAGATCCATTCCAGTTACTAAGGCTAGAATCAGTCAAATTGGTATAAACCTCATAGCAAATGAGAATTCCTTCACATAATTGATCTCTTCAATTGTGGATACCTTTTTGCTACTAGAAATGCTTTGTATCTTTTAAACTTATGTCTTTACTTAACAATTGAATAAAACATTTGTTCTTGATGGCTACACATCTTTTGGAAGGACTATCAATACTTTGCTCACAACACAAGAATAATGAAAATTGAGAAACGAATCTCTCTATACTTATATTACTCCCACTTAAACAGTGGTAAAGAGCTCCCACTTAATTGCAATTGTCATTGATCAGAAAATCCTACATCATCTCCTAAATTGCTATCACTTAAATCAATACCATTCAAATGGTCTTGTGTTACAAGATCATTCTAATTTAGTCTCTCATATAAAGATAAGTTTTGAATTATCTTTTCTTTCTTTAGAAAATCATTATCTAAGAATGAGATATCTTATGACACAAATTCATTTACTTGTTTATTCCCATGTTCACCTTTGAATATATATCCTTTGATTAAAAATATCTTTTAAAGATAAAGATGTTAATGGGCTGGGTTGTGGGGGCTAGGTAGCCCGTGCCCCGAAGGGCCAAGGCTGGTCGACCTGTGGCCCAGCTCACCTTATATATTTTTTTTAGAAAAACATACAAAATGATATCGTTTTTTACGTTTTTCTAAAAATAATATAATCAATTTTTAAGTTACGGTCGGTCCACGGGCTGAGTCCAACCCGCTCGCGCTCGGCTTGACCTCTACCTGTGGCTCAGTCAGGCCAACCACTTTTGACTCGTGGCCCGGTCAACCCGGGCCAACTTCCACATTAGACTATCACATAAGCTTTGGATCTCATCTCTACCATACCAGACTATCACATCCACATTAGGTCCCAACCTATATCATGCCAGCCTCCACATCAACACCTTACGCCATTGTTAGTTCAGTTAATTCAATTCAAACCTATTAACTAGACTTTGATTGAGCGATTCAACTATTTTCTTGCATATTTTCTCTCAAGTCAAACCATTTCCTAAGATTTATAAGTGTTTTGAACTCATTTTTTGGGTCAAATTGGTCAAATTTCAACTTTATAGACGTATTTTTTCATTTTTGTATGTTTTTTAATACTTGATTTTAAGGATTTTTCTCTTGTTTGTACTGTAGATAGTTCTAGACTTCACCAATACATTCCTTAACCAATTAATGTCATCTTTGATGGATTTAACTATGATTTGTAACTTAAAAATATATGTAACTTTCTTAAAGAAAGACTTATTTGGCATATTATTACTAGAGAAATACTTAAACCTACTTAAAAGTCAATTGAAGTAGAAGATATATTCATAGAACCTCTAGTATTTTAGGATGATAATAATAATCAAATTCTAGCATGGTTTTATAGTACTTATACCAAAATAATCAAGCTTAATTTTCAATAGTTTGATACTGCTAAAGAGGCATGAGGTTTTTTTTAAAAGCTATTATTTTGTATTTTATGATTTTAATCAATTTTATCTTTATACAAAACTTTATCACATACAACAATAGCCTAGTCAAACTGTCCATAGTTATATGTATGAATTATAAAAACTTTGGGATCAGTTAACACTACTGCTTAACATAATGCCTAAGCTGCCACTATCTATCTTCTTGGTTGAAAGCATATTTAGTACCTATTGATGACTTTTAGAGATGAGTTTAACTTTATTTTTAGTTTTTTTCTTTATTGAGAATCTTTGTTAAGTCTTGATATGGTAATCAATGAACTAATTATAGAAGAAAATTAACAAAATACCCTTCGAAAGGAGAAATCTGCTATATCTACTGATGTTGTTCTTACTATGTAGGCCTCCTTTTACTTCTTAGAATACAATTGAAAAGAAGGTATTTTATAGTTATTATAAAAAGAGTGGTCACCACATCTCTGCTTGCAAGAAACACGATCTAAACAAAATGTCTTTTCTAAGTCTTATTAGTTTACCTTTGTTGTTATTGTCATAAAAGGTACAATTGAGAGTACATCTACATGTCCTAAATTCTCCTCAAAAGATCTTAAAGTCTTTCTACAACAACTTCATACATATTTTAGTACTATTTCCTCTATTGCTTTGTCTGTCACATTAGGTACTTTTTCTTTACGGTAACTTGATTTTGTGTATTGTAACCACATGACCTCTAACTCTTCCATATTTAATTGCTTAAAAACTCCCTTTGTTCCACATATTTTCTATACAGCTAGTAACTCTTGCTTTGAATGATTAAAGTATAGGCACTATTTAAACATCTAAGTTAACTTTTTTTGACACTTTTCTTATTCCTAAACTCTTATTAAATCTTATTTTTATTATTCAATTATATGAACTTAGATTAACTAATCCTTTTTGAATTATGGTTGTATTGTGTAGGATCCATAGATGAACGAGATCTTTGGGTCCTAGTTTGAGGTCAAAAGGGTGTTTAAACTTACCTCCTCTGTCTTCCATCCAAACTTATTGTTGTTGCTATTACATTTATTATTTAACACTCTTATCTTAGTCATCTTTGCAACATTGGACTTTAATCTTTAAATTCTAATGGTTATTTATATTAATTCAATACTAGAAATTTTGACTATATATGATGACAACTTTTGATCTGATTTATTATGATATTTGGGGACTTGTTCCATTGACATTATGAGAGGTTCATGATATTATATGATCTTTTTTTATGATTTCTCTAGATACACATGTATTACCTCTTTTATCATATGTTTGAACTATTTGTATTTATTCTCATTTGTAAACATGGTTCAAACTCATTTTTTTATAAAATAAAAATTTTGCATTCTAATAATGCCATGTAATATAAAAAATATATTTAACTCATTTTCCTAGTGAACAAGGGACTATTATCCAAAGATCTTATCTAGGCACCTCCCAATACAATGATAAGGCTATAAGAAAACATAAACACATAATTGATATTATCTGAACTGTTCTCATCTCTTCCTCTTCTCTAGAGACCTTATAAGGAGAAGTTACTCTTACATCTGTCTATACTAATAATTGTATTCCTACTCTTGTTACAAATAATATCTCTTCTTATGGATGTTTGAATAATCTTGAACCTGACTACCAAACTCTTAAAGGTATTTGGAAGTACATGTTTTGTTTTTCTCAACTACATGAATATACTAAACTAGAACCATAAGCGCAACTATGTTATTTTGTAAGATATAAGATATAATAGAAAAGGTATAAGTGTTAAGATCCATTGTCACAAATATTTTGCATCTCTCAAAATATGACCTTTTTGGGAATATAGGATATTCTCATATATTTTTCTCTAATCTCTTCATATCCTTGTTTCTTAATAATTCTCTTGTAAAATCATATATCATTTCTAATAATTTGAAACAACCTATGTTTGATCCTATCATATTATTACTAACTAAGGTCCATCACCTCTTTAAAATGATTCTTGTCCATCTATTCACTCATTAAAACCTCCTATATCTTAACTTGCTATTTGTCATACCAATCAAGTAAGTCAACCTCAATCCATAGCCTCATTGCAATTGTTGCTAGCAGGCATTGGCCATTATTTCATATGGATGTCAAGAATGCCTTCCTTAATGGTGATTGATAGATGTGATTTATAATGTGTTTATAGATTATAGAGTGTATTTTTAAGTGTTTTCTTGAGTGATAATCATGTGTTTAGGGTTTAGATTTATGTCTTTGCTAGTGTCTTGGGTGTTTTGATTGATTATTATTGATTAGGGAAAGAATTTAATCTTAATTCATGTTTTAGAGGATATTAATGTGTTCGGTTGATGAGTGGAGATAGGAAATTATAAGAAAAGATGAAGAAGAAGATGGAAAGAGAGTAGTCACGATTGTGCATTTCAAGAAAAGATTAAAAAGAAGTTCGACAAGGAGAGCAGTCACGATCGTGCACTAAGCACAATCATGCAGGATGCATGCTAGAAAGTTGAAGGCTCTTTGTCACGATTGTGCATCTATGCACGATCATGATAAAGAGTGTATAGACGTGCACGATCGTGTCAATTCTAGATTTTCCAAGTCATAAGATTTTTGTATTTTCGGTGATTTAGAGCTATTTTTGGAATAAAACAAGTGTGGAAACCCTAAAAAGATTCCTAAAAATATAAAGAAGTATAAAAGGCAAAGAAAAACACAAAAATAAGTAACTAGAATCACAACATAAGAGATCAAAAAGAGAAAATTCCAGAAGACTAAAAGCTGCAAAATTTTCAAGCTCAAGGATAAGAAAGAGAAAACATCTAAATTTCTATTCTTTTCTTTTCTTTCCTTATTATTGAATGATGATTAAGATCAATTTAGGATATATTTTGGCTATGGATTGCTAAGTTTGTTTTAGGAATTACTCCTAAATTGTTTTGTTAAACTTTTATATTATTGATTTAATAAAGATAAACTTTGTGGTGTTTATTATTTTATATTTGATCTGAATCAAGAGATTAGGTTGAAGTATCTGTGTTGTTTTGCGTAGCGAGAGCTAGTACTATAATAGACTTATAAATATCATATTAATAAGAATTGAAGAGTGATCTTAATTGTTTATTAGTTATCCTTAGGATAGCTTCAAATCTAATTAGATAATTAGGAAGAGTTTTGATGATCTAGAGGTCACAATTCAATTCTTATCTATTTTAATTGGGTTACTTGGTTAGATCTTAAGAGAGAGTAATCGTAATTTTTGGTTATTTAGGATCTAGTATTATCAAATCAAGAAGGTGAAATGAAAATAAATAACAATAGATGTTATTTCTAAGTTTTCATTATTGATTAATCAACTGTTTCACTGCTGCTTATTAAATTATTCAATTGTCAATTTTATTCAGTTTAGTTTCTTTTCTCATTATACTATTATATTGTTGACCTTAAACAAAGTGCTACGAGAATTGTTAGGTAACTAGTACAATCCTTGAGGAACGACACTTTTTATACTATAAGATACGATCAATATACTTATGGTATAGATAAGTTTAAATTAAAATTTGTTATAGAAGAAATACACATGTAATCTCCACCTAGTTATGGTTACCTATCCAATAAAGTTTGTTGACATTATAAAACCTTATATAGACTGAATCAAGCTCTAACCTAGTTTGTCAAATTTAGCTCCATTATTAGTCTCTTTGGATTTTAGTCTAACTCATATGATCATGCCTTGTTTATTCACAAAATTACTCAAGGGTACACTCCTCTTCTCCTTTATGTTGATAATATGATAATTGCTGGGGATGATATTAAGGGTATTTCAACTCTCAAAAATTATTTTTACGACGATAGTTTAAGATGAAGTATTTAGGTAATATGAGTTCTTTTTTGGGTCTTGAAGTCTTGTCTGGTGAATCTAGCTAGTATCTGTCACAAGCAAAATATGCCACAAATCTTATCTCTTAATCAAGCATCACTAATACCAAGACTATTACTACTACTTTCAAACCTAATGTTCATCTCTTTATTACCGATACCTTACTATCTATTGTCCTGATATTATTCATTATGTTCACATTATTAATCAATTCATGACAGCACCTCGTACTACTCACTTCTCTACTATTCTTTATATCTTTTAGTATATTAGATGTACTCTCTTTTATTGTACTCACTTTTGTCATTCATCTTGATTGAAGTTATGAGCATACTCTGATGCTGACTTAATTAGATATCTAACTGATCAATGCTCTACTACTAGTTATTATTTCTTTCTTTGCACATCTTACATTTTATAATGCAATAAGAAAGAAGCAGTTTTCTCTCGATCTAATACAGAAGTAGAGTACCAAACTCTTCCAGACACAACTTCTAAACTTCTTTAACTATGTTGGTTGCTTCAAGATATGAGTATTTCCTCTTCTTCTGCAACTTCTCTCTTTTGTGATAATTATAATGTTATACAAATTGTTCATAATTATGTCTTCCATGAGCGTACCAAATATATTAGGATTGATTGTTGCATTGTGCAACACCATGCTATTCAAGGCATTATTCAACTTGTCCTTATTTCATGGTAGTTTCATTTTGCAAACATTTTTACGAAATCTTATCCATCTTTATAATTTCAGGAAATTCATTATATCCAGCTTCTTATGGCGTTGAGTTTAAAGGGGGAATGTTAACATATAACGTAATAAGTTATATATTTATATATTCATATAGATTTAAGTAATAATCATAATAGCATATTCTTGTGCGTAGTATTGTATAAATTCATATATAAATACCCCATTAAGTAATAATTTTACATAAAATACAAAACTTTTTATTCGACTCCGAAACTCCTTTTCTTTCTACACCTCTTAATGTCTCGTATACCTTAAAATTAGATAATTTCTAATGGAAAAAAGATGCAAAATTATTTATACATTTATTTATTTAAAATTATTTTTATTATTTAAAATTATTTAAAAATAACTGATGGTATTAGAAATTTAAAAAAAAACTTCTTATTGAAATTTTGTTAAATTGTTTTAACAAAGGCCATTAAATAATTAATTATTGTGTGATTAATAATATTTATATAGTTGTATTAACTGGATTATATCATAATCTAATTGATTTTAATCTATTTGTCACATGCAACTAAAAAATATTCTGAAATAATTTGATAGATATTTTGTTTAATATGTATAGAACATTTAAAATGAGATCAAAATAATTAAATAAAATTTAAATTTCTAATATCTTAAATTTTTATTTTAAATAATTTTAAATAATAAAAATATTTTAGTATGAATTAAACAACAGGCTTCTGTCTTTTACTCTTTTAATAATAGCTATGTAAATAAATTATCAAACTTTAATATACAAGATTCTCATTTTTGCCAGAGAGGGTCTTCTATTGTAAACAATTTTTTTAATATTTTAAAAAATTATTTTCTCAACTAAAAACTATAACCAACCTTTGGAAAAAAAAACCTTACTAATTGCAGACACATCATCGAATAACTTTCTTTCTTCACGGAATACCATTTATTATAATATTATGTATACTGTCCACGCCTCTCAATTGAGTACGTGTCCATCTTTGCCACTATTTTGATGACAAAAACTCCCACGCCACGTTCAACTTTGTCCAATAATTTGAATAATTGACGCACACTGGTTTTTCCATCATGAGACATTTCCAATGCTAAGTTCCAATGTACGAGGACAGAAATAGTCGTGTCTAGGATTCAGAATCAGAAAAAGACACCAGGGGTCCTTACTCCAAATGTTTGTCAACTTTGTGATAGATAAGCTTCATAGTAACGTCGAATATGGTCTCTCACCGAAACATTTTTTGAATTTGAGAAATAAACAGCTATTCCTCTATCTCCCAAATCTGTACATTTTTTTCATTCATTTGACTTGTATCGATGGCATCATGAAAGGTCCTATGTTGCTTTCTCATTCAGCTTAATTGTTGAATAGTCTAAATCTCTTCTTTAAGTGGAGACAATGGTTACTAAATATTTATGCTATAAAAAAGTAATGATTTTTATTATTCTAAATACAATTTATCATATTGAATTCACATTTCAGTTTAGATAAGGTCTTTTATCCATTAATTTAATGTGAACATAGAATTAGGTTCAACACTAGATGAAATATTCAATAACAAATTAAAAAATTGAACACGAAAACAAAAGAAATTAAGTCTATTATTAAGCATAACGTCTAACATAACCTTCT
Organism: Erythroxylum platyclados; assembly: GCA_027563515.1. Taxonomy (NCBI): domain Eukaryota; kingdom Viridiplantae; phylum Streptophyta; class Magnoliopsida; order Malpighiales; family Erythroxylaceae; genus Erythroxylum; species Erythroxylum platyclados. The sequence continues at coordinate 8,373,570 of JAOQMM010000172.1, read as the reverse complement.
AGAGGTTTTAAGTACACAAGTAACTTGTAATATTTTGTGGGCACAGCTACTTGGACCCACCATATGTTCGTATGACGATAGAAAATCAGGTCGTCCAAAAATACTCTTTTTTTGTTTTGGGTCGGAGCTAAGAAATAGACATAAAAAGAACCATACACTTCTTTTATGTGGTGAGTTTCAGGTTAAACGATCATTTTAAATTAAAATATTTATATCAGAATATAAATTAAAATTTACTATTTTAAAATAGTTAATTTAATTATAATATTTTTTAAAATAAATAAATAATTTAATAAAACTAACTTTCTATTAATTAACTATTAATAATACAATTTGATAATAAATTATAGCATTGTGATATCTGAAAGTAAAAGATATAATTAAAAATATTAGTTCTTAATTAAATTAACTAAATTGTTAAAATCTCTAATTAATAAAATTATTTTATATTATTTATTATTTAAAGTTAAAGTATTAAGCTAAGTTCTTAATTATGATAATCAACAGGTAATAATTTATGAAATTAAAGATTATGGATTCGTTCAAATCCTTAATTCTACACCCAAAACCCTAACTGAAAATTTTTCACATTACTTGCACTCTCTTTTGCACTTTAACGTCTCTGCATTTTCTCACTGATTCTTTTCTTTGAGACACCAAATCGACGGAATCTTTGCCATGAGTCGAAACACAATCATCGTAGTGGTTAAGAACTACAACAAGTGAAGATTATGAGAATTGAGATGCCATCAAATCCCTCAACCACCTAAAAGTAACCAAACAAGAATGCGCAACAATTGTTTTAAGGAAATTACTAAAAGACGTCATTGTTGGAAATATTTGTTCCATGTTTTAGTTGTCCGTGTCAATTGGAGTTTGATTTTTATTGGTTTTAGTTTGTTTTGATTTTACCTAGTCTTTTGGATAATAAATAGCTTTAGGTGGCTTTATTGAAGTCTGTTGCATTTTATTAGAAGTGGTTGTACTTCCTAGTTTCAAACATATATCCGTTGAGTTTAGCTCTATAAATAGGGAAGCTTCTTATTGTAAAGTGTGTTAGTAGCTAAGAGTAATAAAAGTTCAGTTATTTATTTCCCTATTTTTTTCTCTAAATATTTATCAGTAGTATCAAAGCTTGGCTTAGATAAAGTCATGATAAAAAGAGGGAGTATAGCAATAGCTTTCTTTCTTGTCTTTGGCATCATAGAGAGAGAATTGGAGGAGTCTCAATAAGTACAGAGAGATAAAATAGACAAAATAAAGAGTAATCGTGAGAAAGAGTAACATATTACAACAGCTTTTGTTCTACTCACTTTGTTTTGTTCTATGGCAACAACTTTCCTTATGGCTACTGATAACTACATTCAAGCTGCTATCCTATGCTTCGATGGTCACTATGACCATTAGAGTATGTTGATGGAGAGTTTCTTAAGATCCAAAGAATATTGGCAGGTTGCCTCCAATGGAGTAGGCCAGCAGCTAACACAGTAGTGCTAGATGCATGAAGAATAGAACTAGAAATACAATGTTTAAAGGATCTCAAAGCAAAAAATTACATTTTCCAAGCAATTGATCGCTCAATCCTAGAAACCGTTCTTTGTAAGGACATGTCCAAACATATTGGGGATTCCATAAAGAAGTAGTACCAAGGTTTTACAAGGGCAAAAAGGCAGCAGCTTCAAGCACTTCGCTCGGAGTTTGAAATACTACGAATAAAGTCAAGAGAATCGGTTATAGATATTTTTCACAACCGATGGCAATCATTGACAAGATGCAGATTCACGGTGACAAGACAAAGAATGTAACTATCCTGGATAAGATTCTTCAGCCTATGACATCAAAATTTAATTTTGTTGTCTACTCTATCAAGGAAGCTAATGATATTAAGGAAATTTCAATTGATAATCTGCAAAGTTCCTTATTGGTTTATGAACATAAAATTAAACGGCAAGAGAAAGAAGAGCAAGCATTAAAGGCCTCAAGAGAAAATCACTTGACACTGAAAGGAGATAGAGGACGAGGCAGAGGTGGAAGTAAAGGCAGAGGAAGCAATGATCATGGCAACCAACAACAACACTACCAACACCCCAAAAAATCAATTTCAAGGATGAGGAAGAAGACAAGGAAGCTATCACTCAACACTTCAGAGACCAAAGTCAGCAAACAAGTCTAATGTTGAATGTTACCATTGTCATAAGTATGACCACTATCAGTCAAAATGTTGAACTAATTTGAATAGGCAAAATGGAGGAAGAACTAACTTTGCAGAACAAGAAGAAGAAGTGTCTCTTTTGATGGTGTGTAACGTGAATGAAGAAACTCAACAAAACATGTGGTATTTAGCTACTAGCTGCAGCAATCATATATGTGGAGATAAGAAGGCATTCTCTGACCTAGATGAATCTTTCACAACATTGTTCAGTTTGGTGGCAACTCTATAGTACCTGTTATGGGAAAAGGAAGGGTCACTCTCCAAACCAAGGAAAACTCCACCCATACTATTTCTAATGTTCTTTTTACTCCAGATTTAAAGACTAACTTGCTTGGTGTGGATCAGATGTAAGAAAAAAGGTACGAGGTTTTTATCAAAGATGGAGTATGTCGAATCCAAGATACAAAGCTGGGCTTAATTGCTTAAGTTAACATGACTGTTAATCATATATTTTTGCTTTATCTCCACAACACCCCTCATTCATGCTTCTCAACAAAACTGAAGGATGTGACATAACTATGGCATTTTTGTTATGGTCACCTGAATTTTGGTGGCTTGAAAACTTTACAACAAAAAATTATGGTAATTGGCCTTCGTCAAATTACTACTTCATCTCAAATTTGTGAAGAATGTGTTATTAGCAAATAACACCGTAATCAATTTCCACAAGGAAAGTTATAGAGAGCAAAAATGTGTTAGAGTTAGTGCATTCTAACCTTTGTGGCCTAATAAATCCATCTTCAAATGGAGGTAAAAGATATATAATTACCTTCATTGATGATTTTAGTTGAAAAACTTGGGTATATTTTTGGTATGAAAAATCTGAAGCTTTTGCAGCTTTCAAAAATTATAAAGTACTAGTTAAGAAAGAAATGGCCATCCCAATCTAAGTTCTTTGTATAGACCATGACGGTGAATATATCTCAGAAGAATTCACAAAATTTTGTAAGAACCATGGAATCAGAAAGCAACTTACGACAACTTACACACCTCAACAAAATGGAGTTTGTGAGTGGAAAAATCGCACTATTTTGAATATGGTGCAAAGCTTTTTCATGAGGAGTGGCATTCCAAAAACTTTCTGGCCTGAAGTAGTTAATTGGAGCTTTCATATTTTGAATAGAATTCCCACACTTGGTATTCAAAATATGACACCAAAGAAGCATGGAGCAGACGAAAACTGACAGTAAATCATTTCAGAATTTTTAGGTGTGTTGCCTATGCCATATTCTAGACCAAAAAAGGACAAAGCTAGATGATAAAAGGGATAAATGCATTTTTCTTAGTGTTAGTGATCAATCAAAACCTTATAAACTTTACAATCCTATCATTAGAAAATTGTTATTAGTCGTGATGTAGTTTTTGATGAAGAAAGTTTTTGTCCATGGAACAATAATGTTGTTGAACAACAAATACCTATAAACTTTGATGGAGTTAACGAAGAGGAGAGGCAACAACATGCAGAAAATGATCAACAAGTTCCACCAGATGTTCCAAGTTTGGCAATAGCAACAAAAAATGAAGAATGACCTCAACGTGTTAGAAGAAGACCTATATGGATGGCCAATTATGAGGTAATTGGAATTGACAGATCTTAGGACCCACTTACACATTTTTCTTTATTTTTCGATTGTGATCCTACATCTTTCAAAGAGGCTATCAAAGAGTCAAAATGGAGAAGGGCGATGGATAAAGAAATTGCAGCCATTGAACGGAACAATATTTGGGAGTTGACTGGTTTTTCATAAGGGCATGAGACAATTGGTGTCAAATGGGTGTACAAGACAAAATTGAAGAAGAATGGAGAAGATGACAAGTACAAGGCACGCTTAGTAGCTAAAGGCTATAACCAAAAGTTTGGAGTGGATTATAAAGAAGGCTTTGCTCCTGTTGCAAGGCATGATACGATCACAGTGGTGATTGTATTAGCAGCACAACATTCATAGCCTATCTTTCAATTGGATGTGAAGTTAGCATTCTTGCATGGTGATCTTAAAGATCAAGTATTTGTCGATCAACCTCCTGATTATGTGAAGTTTGGAAGATAAAATAAGGTTTATAAACTCAAAAGGGTATTATATGGGCTAAAACAAGCTTCATGCGCTTGGTATAGTTGTATAAATTCTTATTTTTCTAAGGAAGGCTTTGGAAAATGTCTATATGAGCATACACTTTTTACAAAGATTGGAAGTGGAGGGAAATTGCTCATTGTTTTCTCATATGTGGGTGATCTTATTTTTACTGGAAATGATAATGCCATGTTTGACAAATTTTAAGAATCTATGATGGTTGAATTTGATATGTTTGATCTTGAAAAGATGCATTATTTTTTAGGTATTGAAGTGGTGCAATTAGCAACTGGAATTTTTATTTCTCAAAGAAAGTATGTGCAAGAAATTTTGGATGTGTTTCAAATGAAAAATTGCATTTTTGTTAGCATGCCTACTGAACTATGTATAAAGCTTGTTTGAAATCCTAAAGGAAGGAAGATTGATAGCACGCTTTACAAGCAAATTGTAAGGAGTTTGATGTATTTAACCACAACAAGACTGACATAATGCATGATGTAAGTCTCATATGTAGATTCATGGAGTGTCCAAAGGAGATTCGTCTCTTAATTGAAAAAAGAATCTTTCGATAGTTACAAGGGACTGCTAGTTATAAGCTATTTTACAAGAAAGGTGAAAAAGTCATATTTATTTGGCTTTACAGATAGTGATTAGGCTAGAGATCAAGATGATAGAAAAAGCACTTCAAGATATGCTTTCATGCTTGGTTTGGAAGCTATTTCATGGTCTCCAAAAAAGCAAGCAATTGTAACATTGTCAACGACCTAAGCAAAGTTTGTAGCTACAACAGCTTATGTCTGTCAAGCAATTTGGCTACAAAAAATACTTGAAGAACTACATTTCAAGCAAAAGGGAGCTACTAAAATTTATTGTGACAATAATTCTGTCATCAAACTCTCTAAAAATCCTATTCTACATGGAAAAAGCAAGCACATAGATGTGAAGTTTCACATTTTAAGGGACCTCATAAGGGATGCAATCATTGATCTTTTCTATTGCAAGAGTGAAGATCAGACTGGAAATCAGACTGGGAACATAATGACCAAGCCATTGAAATTGCCTATGTTTCAAAAGCTAAGGAATCTACTTGGAGTTTGTGCACATGATAAGTCTTATTAAACTGAATGTTTAAAAATGCTTAGTTTAAAGGAGGGATTGTTGGAAATATTTGTTCTGCATCTTAGTTGTCTATGTCAATAAGAGTGTGATTTTTAATGGTTTTAGTTTTTTTTTTACCTAGTCTTTAGGAGAATACATAGCTTTAGGTGGTTTTATGGAAGTTTGTTGGACTTTACTACTACTAAGTGGTTGTACTTCTTAGTTTTAAGCATATATCCATTGAGTTTAGCTCTATAAATAAGGTAGCTTCTTATTGTAAAGTGTGTCAGTAGTTTAGAGTAATAAAAGTTCAGTTCTTTATTTCCGTAGTTTTTTTCTTTCTCTAATATTTATCAACCGCTTTAATTGAGAAAGCACCATAACACTCAATTCTGTAACTCCCCCTCTCTCTCTCTCCCTTGGTTTATCGCAACCCTAGGTTATTCCAAAAGGATTATGCTTGATAGGGTTTGGGATTGAGAAAAGGATTGAGAGGGAGTTTAGAAATTGAATAAAAATTAGAAAAGAACAAAAAAGTCTAATCAACAAAACTGTTGAACTAGCAACGTTTAGAGATTCGAGAAAAATGAAAGAGAATCCAACTCGAAGGGTAAGAGAACCCGCCATACCCTAGGAAATAGTGGCGAGATGAGAAGCCTGACGACGATGGTAGTGGAAGTGTATGGAGTGTAGCGGCACGACAAATAGAGAAAAATGAGAGGAGAGAGTGAAATAGATAGATAGAGAGAGAAATCAAAAGTCTGCAATAGATGCGTGTGGGTTAATTAACTCATTCTTATTTTTTCTCTTTTATTTAATAATTAGGGATTTTAATAATTTAGTTAATTTAATTAAGAATTAATATTTTTAATTTCAAATAATAAATTTCACAATATTATATAATAATAAAGTTTATTATCTAATTATAATAAATAATAAATAATACCACATCAATTTAATTAGTAAAAAATTAACTTGTCAAAATTTTTAATTAAAATCTATTTTTTATGTTTTAGAAATATTAAAATTTAAACTAAACATTTAAATTTTGACTTTTATTCTAATATAAATGTTAGACTCAGAAGTTAAAATATAGCGGCTAGAATTCAAGTTTAGTCTATTTGCTACATTTAGAGAAATACACATTACACCAACAATTTCATAAATGCCTATAGATTTAACACATTTCAACAAACACTAAAAAGCAGACTTTGTTGACCAAATAGCTAGGACAGAACTATATTTCGAAGTTTGGAGAAAATAGATATATAATGCTTATTCAATTAAATATAATATAATTAAATCCCAAAAGTTCTTCAGATAAAATATAATTTTCAGCAATTTATATGCAAATCAAATTTGATTTTTCCAATATCATTTGAGGTAGCAGTATACTATTTTAAGCACATAATTAATCATCTTGGGCATTCAACATCTTCCAGGAATTATAATGTTTACGTGAACAGATCTTTTATTGTGGTTAACTTATTCTTACTTTGCTTCGTATCATTTTATCTACGTATTTATATAGTATCTAAAAGTATATATGAATAAAATAATATAAAACAGAATTGGAGCATATTAACGGAAGATGTCATCCCAATGCTCACTGCTTATTTGGCTTCAGAAAACTTTTGCCATTTTTTTTCCTTTTTAATTTTTGGGTCCAATCGAGAGGGACGTGAACGTCACGTCTTACGGGGAAGCGTCCATAAATTTGCCTGCTTGCGAGCTTGCGTATGACAACTGGGAAATCTGACTAATAAATAAAATTCTTTATACTGGTTAGTAGATAGCATTAGGCTGCAATTTGGACTTTGTTCCTTCACAAATTGTGGCTTCAACCAGTGGCAAACAGGTAGACAATACTATGATTAATGATTCAACATCTAGAAAACCTGGCGGCTGGCACTTTTTATATGACAATTTCTGCATCAAACATTTAATTAGGAGGATGATTTGAAAGTTGACATGCTCAAGATTTTTTCAACTGCCGGTGATTAAACAAATTCATGATCCTATGATGTTTATTCGTTTTAATAATTTTCACTGAAAAGTAGTAAGAACATTTTATATATAGGTTTCCAGTTTTCTACAGATCATTGTTTCCCACCTTAAATTTTACCAGAAACAGCTCTCTTTATATATAAGATAGATTTAGCAAAAAATGTTAACTTGTTACTTTTTTTTTTCTTTTTTGGTTGTAGATTTAAATCAAGTTCATAATTACTAAGGAGCCGTTTAGTTCTACTTTTATTTTGATGTTTTCAGTTTTCAGTTTTCATTTTTGATTTTTAGTTTTTGTTTTTAATTTTTAGTTTTTGTTTTTTTCAAATAAAAACAAAAACATATTTGGTTGATTTACTTATATTTTTATCACTGATAAATATTTTTAATTAAATAAATTTATTTTAATTTTTTATATAATATTTATTAACAAATTATTAATTCTTTTTATTTTATTAAATTAAATATTTTAAAATTACC
>JAOQMM010000172.1:8344357-8357407 GCA_027563515.1 Erythroxylum platyclados | reverse complement strand
AATGGTAACCCAACCTTCTTCTAGTACTACTCCTAGATTGTAAGGTTTAAAGGGTAATAACAAGTTGTTTAGTGGTTATGAGCACTAAGATTGTGTAAACCATTCCAAGTAATTAGTGTTGCAATTTGTTACTCTTAAATGAGAAGGTTGAGAGAAATCTCTTAATGAAATTATTCATGAGTACTTGTTTATGGTTATGTAAACATAGCTAGAATACTTTTCACCTATTTGATCATTAGAAGTGGTGCCGCTTCTAGCAAGAGTTTAAGGTAATCTCTTTTATATGATCATGAACTAGGATGAGCACATGGCCGGTAATAGTGCTAAATTGTAATGTGAATTAATTGAATGCTAAGAAGGTTCATGTGTGAGACATGTTTGAACCTTTGTGAATGATAGTTTAAGCAATGAGCCACTAATCATTTCCTTTGGATTTTATGATATGTTTCTACTATAGGATGGTTTAAGGCGAAAGCTACCTTTCTTTAGGCATGATTTCTTGTTTGTGTTGTGCTTTTTCTTATGTCACAAACGAAGTGGGAGATTGTTGGAAATTAGGTTGTGATATAAGTAGTTAAAGTCAAACTTGGAAATGAAGGGTTGTTTCCTTTCCAAAAGTTGTGTCTTGTAGTGAATAAACGTGATTATTCTAAAGGGTTGCTTCCTTTACAAGAGTTGTGACTTTTAGTGAACAGACGTGACTGTTTTGAAGGGTTGCTTCCTTTCTAAGAGTTGTGACGTTTAGTGAACAGACGTGACTGTTCTAAAGGGTTGCTTCTTTTCTAAAAATTGTGACTTTTAATGAGCAGACATAACTTTTCTGAAAAATATATATACACAAGTTTTATTCAAGCTTACATACTTTTGTTTTTCAACAACTTTTACCAACACAATCTCTGCATTCATAATTCATGAAAAACATTCATACTCTTGCAACTTGAATGTTCTTGTATTCTTTGTATCCTAGAAGTAATTTGCCTTTAACCTAATTTGCAAGTATAGTGGGGGCAAATAACGCTTTAAGAAAAGTGTTCAACAAGCCTAGAACACTTTAAACTTTGTGTTTTGATCTCAAATTCTCTCAATTCTCTTCAACACCATTTACTTCATTGTTCATCTTTTGTTTTGTGGACTTCCAACCCCCATTCAATTACAAGGACTAACTAGTGAAATATAAAAACAGGTAATTGTTTAGCTCTTAAATATGCCATCTAGCTCTCATGCTTGGGGTCAGCCTATACTCCTCCCTTCTTGCCGCTAAGCTAGCTCGAATATTCAGGATGCTATTCGCGAGCTGATATTTCTCCGTAGTCATTTGTGTGTACACTTTGCAATTTCTTTCTTTCCATATCTAATAAATAGATTGAGTGAACACAGTTTTGAACCTTACAGTGTGTACATTAAATTAAAAACGAACTAATTACTAAAGTAAATCACGATTTTATTATACAGTAAATAAGTTGGGACATTACCTTAAAAGTGGAACAATTTTCCATAAGAAGTATAATTAACAAACTAAATACTAAGTAATACTATGAAACTGATGAAAAATGGAAGCCTTTGGTTGTAATTTCCAATCAGTACTCGGAACTTCATATTTTCGGGAAAAGCCCAAGCCCCCTCCACTTGCATTTCCGCTTCGCCACCTACTCTTCCTATCGTCCGGTAATCGGAGCTCCACCGTAACCCTCAGCATGTCGGCTCTCTCTGCCCAAAATACTGGTAATCGGAGCTCCACTTAATTGCTGTTGGCATGATGTTTTTGTACCTGCCCATGTTTTAGTTTAAGTGTCTGGGGATTGGGTTGTTGTAATGGGTAGGTGTGAATCTAACTCGCTTTGATTAAGGGAGGACGCTAAGAGTTTGATCTTTTCTTCCTTTTTTGTAATTTCAACTGTTATACCGCAATTTTTTAGATGGTTAACCCTGTATTGACTTATTCTATGACTATCCTCCAGTACCCGTCGACTCTGGGTTGGGTTGGGAAATAGACAAGTAGTCACTCCGGTCCGGTTAGATACAAAAGTTGGGCAATTGTTGTCAAATTAGTTTCTTATGCACTTGTATATTTGGATTTTTTTCTTCTACGTTTTAATGAGTGGCGTGTGGATAAGAGTACAGCTTATGGGAATTTGGTAAAGGATTAACGTGTATCCTGCTGTATATGAGCTCATATTTTATGTTTTAAGTGTAAGAATTGCTGACAACAGTCTTAATTTTATCGCTATATTGACACAACTGATATTGGGTTTCAGTTCTTCAGCAGCAGAAAATCATAGTACCAAATAAACATGGTGAAAAACTCGTCGGTGTATTACATGATACTGGATCTGAGGAGATTGTTGTCTTGTGCCATGGCTTCCGTTCCTCAAAGGTTGCTCTTGGTATTGGGATTTCATTATTTCCATGTAAATTATTCTAGCATTGTTAACATTTAGTCATCCTTTCGATGGCTAATTCATGCAGCAACAAAAATTAACGTGAAGGTAAAATAACTTTCCACTATTTACAATTTCTAGGGTCAAGAGTTGATAGAGAACCTTGCTGTTGCATTGGGAAATGAGGGCATTAGTGCCTTCCGTTTTGATTTTTCTGGAAACGGGTGAGCTCTTATTTTCTTCACTGATGGATACCATTTACGTTATAGGCATATTTCACAACATTTGTGCTGTTACACGGAGGTCAATTGGAATGACAGGATTTCAGCACATTGAGTTGTATTCATTAATTAGTTGTTCTTTTTAGTTTAGTTCATCAATTACTTCATTACTGAAAAGATGATAGTTTTGGATTCACTGAACATTTGATGCTCTTATCATGACATCAGTGGTTTAGAGAATAACAAATTCTTACTTTTGTACTTACAGTAACTGGGTGTCTGTGGATACTCTTGGTCCTGTTTCTTTATTATGTTTTCCTCTTGCATGAGTAGCTGAGATGTGGTATAATTCTCAATTTCAATCATGGAGTTCTATTTGATCACATATTTACAATGTTTTCTTTCTAGGGAAAGTGAAGGCTCTTTTGCGTATGGTAACTACTTGAGAGAGGCTGATGATTTACGAGCTGTAGTTGAACATTTCTTCGGAAAAAAGCGTGTTATAAGTGCGATTCTTGGGCATAGTAAAGGTTTGTATGATTGTATATACATGATGCGTAGCTTCTATACGTCCTTGGATAAATTGTATTAGTTTGTGCAACTAAAGTGATAATTGAATTTTGGCAAATAACCAGTCTTGAGGAAGACTCTGTTTTTTACATGATATTTCCGTTTGTTCATTGTAGATTGATGTTTTATTGGTTGGAAATTATTTTGGTATTGTCATCATGTATTATTGAGATAAATGGATCAAAGAAAGTCACCTTTGATAGATGTCTAGTTTGTTAATTACAACAAGTTCTTTGGTTATCTAGGTCAAACAAAAAATTTGCAACTTTAACCCGTTGGGCTTTGTTTCTGTAAGAACTGATTTCTGGAGAAAATCTAGTTATACATATTGATAGTGGTGATTGCTTTGCAATTCTCTCTGTTGTCGTTGGTGGCTACAAGCTAACAATGCTAGTGGGGAGCAGACAATAGAATTGGGAAGTTGATGATTGATTGTTGTAGATAATGTTAGTTTAATCATGTCCTATCATATTTTTATCAATATTGCTTCAAACTTTCTTGTCATGCAATGTTGCCTTTGTTAGGCTGCTCAATTGTTGAGTTGAGATACCAGTTCATGATTGAAATCGAGTGCATCTAGAAGATCACGCTACCAGCATGATTTTGGGATGCGAAATTTGTACACTATAATTCTATATGCATCAAAATGTAGAATCTTTTGGCAAAATAAGTCTCGGTGTTGTGGCCACATTTTTTTGCTTAGTGTAGGCATTGAGGAAAAAAGGTTCAAGAAAAATGTGAAATAGATGATAAAGATGTAAATAATTGAAAAATGGGGAAATTCTTGCTTATGAAATAGTTTAACTCAATTTGCTGGTTTTGTTTTGTGTATTAGCCTTATTCTTTTACATTAAATTCCAGGTTTTTCCAGTTTAAAAGGGTTATTTTTACGCTTAATTGGATTCCATGGAAATGATTTTGTTCCCTCTTGAAAACTGACAACAGAACAATACTTTTAGGTGGTGATGTGGTGCTCCTTTATGCTTCAAAATATCATGATGTCAATACAGTTGTCAATATTTCTGGCCGTTATGATTTGAAGAGAGGTATTGAGGAACGGCTTGGAAAAGGCTTTCTTGAAAAAATTAAGGAAGAAGGATTTATTGATGTCAAAAACAAAACAGGTGACTTTTTCCTTTACAGAATTCTACTCTGGTGATGATCCAAGGGAATGAAAAAGAAAACAAAAGGATTATCCAAATTAGCCTAGAAAGCCCCCTCCCTGTCTTACTAACTTACAGAAATGCTCTGTATTAGTACCTTTCTGACATTTACCTTTGCAGGAGGTGTTAATTATCGTGTTTATTTGGACGATTTGATGGATCGTCTGAGCACTGATATGCATAAAGCATGTCTCGAGATTGACAGAGATTGCAGGTTTGAGGAAATACCTTAACCCAGTCTTATCTTTTAGGTTTGCCAAGTTTACTGAGTTTACATATTCTTGACATTGTCACGGTAAGGTGTGTCAGATAACATTTTCATTGTTCTTAATTTATGTTCAGAATCGTAAGATTATCAAAGATGAAAAGCTTGATTTTTCACAAAGAAGAAAACATCGAATCATTTGATTATTAACTATTTCATTCTGAAAGATGCATTTGCTTATTTATGTTCTCTATATGGGAAACCTTTCACTATAATGGTCAAGAAATTAGATTTCAGATATCATGGGGAAAAATTATCCCTTAGCTAGTGAATCTCTCTCTATCTGATGTTCCAACTAATTTTCATATTTGGATATTATCTTGCTGTTATCATAACCATTTCTGAGTCTATCTAACACGTGGACACAATAAGACTGATGAATCTTAAGTTTTATACAGAGTGTTCACAGTCCATGGATCTGATGATGAAATCATACCGGTGGAAGATGCGTACGAGTTTTCCAAGATCATACCTAATCATAAATTACACATCATAGATGGAGCAAATCATTCATACACTTCACATCAAGTAGAGGTGGTATCCGTTGTCTTAGAATTCATAAAGGCAAACTTGCAGTTGGACAAGGGTAGCACTAGCTAGGTATTTTGTTGATCAAAGGTTAGTCCTTAAGATGTAAATATCCGTGCCATCCTGAAATTTATTATCCAATGCAGGATGGTGAACTATGGATGCCGTAGAGCAAGATCTTGAAATTCTTGTGCTGTTGTTCTCATTTGGCTGGGGAAACGAGACTTGTTGCTGTAAGGTTGTTGATTGGAGGCGTTGAAATGATCTTGATCGTTATTTAACCATGTGAAACTATATTATACTATATTCAGCACGGCATGTCCGTTCAGTAAACGGCACGTTATCTATGCCTTAACCTATCCTATTTCAGATAATTCGGGTATAGGCCATGATCGATTCATTTAATTAAGCTGCCCATAGAAAATGCTGTTGAGGTATGAGCCCCATTATCAAACGTTTTGTGAACACGAACACGAGAGAAATTTTAAAGTGTATGCGTTGAAGAATATACATGGTTTGCAAATTGCAACTAGGCTGGTGAACCATTATGATGAGTCTTAAGTCATTTACATTGACTGGCAGAGATGTTTAATTGCTTTTGTGTCACAACCTTCGATCATGCTATGCTTAGAATCATCTGTACCGTGTAAGCCTGCAATGACATAATGCTGCAAAGCTAACTTGCTCGTATTGCATTCTCCAACCTTGTCCATTGAATCAAAATCTAGGTTTAGTCAGAGGCATATTTTCACTGCAACTGCCATATTCTTCAAGCTATGCTCCTTATCCATCATCCGCATCCCTGTTGAATTATAGCAGCTTATAATTTCGTTTAGCCATGTAAGGCATGTCTCGGCTTAACTCACACAATGCCAATGAGGAATTTATCCATTTAGTATTACTAATACTGGGGCAAAGACAACGTCAATCTCAAGTATTTATCCTGTTTCAGTTAAATCCTAAACATTACTAATGCCCAACCTACTCCCTTCCCCAAGAAAAAAGGATCTGCAGATATGAAAAGTAAAAGCAATTGAAGAGCTAAGTATGGAGTTGGATAAGTGTTGAAAAGACTATAAAGAAGATTGGCTTGAAACGAGAACGTCATAGCTGTGGATAATTGGATTCTAGGTTGACCTAACAGTCCAAGAGGATTACTCTGAATATGTTCCTCTATGTATTATAGATTTGTTTGGCAATCAATGGATTGCATTAGCTGTTAACTGACAGCGAATTATATCAGCTGATTTAATTAGTAGATAACATTAACAGTTTATTTAAAGATGTTTAGTAAAATTTGTTGTATAATATTAGCTATTTATGTGTAAAATAATTTATAAAAACATAGCTTAAAAAATATTATAAAGAAATGAGTATTATATTTTAGTATTTTTTTGAATATTCTCATAAGAATTTAGATTTTAGATATTTAATTTCACAAAAATTAAGTTTATAACTCTAACAAAAAAACATAAAACATAATAATAATAAATAAATAAATATTATTATTATTACTACTTTTACTACTTTCTTTCTCCATATTAATCAAGTTGAAGTTCATTTGTCTAGTATATTAACTTATTTACCACTAACCTATGTTTTTTGATAACTTAGTTGTAATAATGCATATTTTTTCTATATTTTGTTGAGCTAATAACTTATTATTAAGGTGAATTTCTAGATACTCAAGTATATTTCTTAATTGTTTAAATATAGTAGGGAAGAGTGGAGGAATGTTTAAATAAAATCAATGAAGTTTAGGGTACTAGTGTTGTACTAAAAGCAATAATAAAAGATGACAGCTTGAGTAATTTGTAATAACTTTTGATCACAATAGTCTTTTTATCTTTTAATTTCTCAGTTATTGGAGTAAAACGTTCTTCATAGGAGCATCTCTAAAAACAACGGATTGAATTCAATTTGTTAACCCAATCAGCTGATTACCAAATATGATTTTCAGCAGTTTGACATGATCAAACAGCCAAATATCTCTCAATTCATCAACAAATAATTGATTAGCGATTTACTAAACAAGGCCTATGTCTACTCTTAAACCTTTGACTGTGAGTTTTAGTTTTATCACAACTTCAAGAGTTGTGTTTCTTAATAAATATGAATATTTTTATTAATGAGAAAATCTACATGAAAATAGTTGTATATTTATCGAATGTTTGAAATAAAATTATGACATTATAGTATTGCAATAAGTTAAACATAGAGAGATGTCTGATGGCAAATTTATTAAATTAAAAATAAGCTAAATATTTTAAGGTCACTATTGAATTAAAACATCATTGGATATGCACTTTTGTTAAAGCACTCCCTTAAACCTAACAGGAAGAAAGAAGAGTTTTCTAACTTTGCTCCTTTTATCAAAAGGGAAACTAAGTAAAGAGATTAAGAATGATAGATACCTTTCTTCGGTTCCACAACTTACAAATATTATCATGTTAAACTCAGATTCACACAACCGTGGATCGCATCCCTTTTTCATAAAGAGTTTGCAGGAAAGTTTTACACATCAACCTAATAGTCTTTCAGTAGATTATGAAAAAGCTATTTCACGTGCCCAAAAAATCACAATGATAACGATGAAGAAGAAAACAAATGATATTTTTGTAATTATAACAAGCTGGATAGCTATAGGAGCTCCACAAACAACAGAAACGTAGAACATAGATCATTAGCAGTACAATAAAAAGGTCAAACATAATGAGGAGGGTGGCTACTTTTGTTGTCCCCCTATTGCCTGCAAAAGTTCCAATTTTAAGTTTCAAACATTCCAATTATGATTTGCTTTGTCCCTTCCATATCTTTGTATCCTCCTTCCTCACCCCGCAAATCCAACCCTTGACTACTTTTTAATTTGTTAATTGTTCCTCTTGTGTATACACTACTGTTTGCTCTTCTCCCTATTTGGCTTCAAATTTTACTATCTGCATATAAGATTACAATCAATACGGAGTTTGTTCTTCCCATATCTGTACATTGATTTGCCTGAACAACAACTAAATTTCTTATAACATTCATAATCATTTTACATTATTCATCTTAATTATGAGAAACCTCAAACACAGCACAAAATTTGTAGATTATGGAGCACATCTATTCAGAATTGAACACATGATCATCCTGTTCCTCTAAGCTCATTTAGGTGGTGGAAATTTCCAAAGCGTGCATGCGCATTTATCTTTATTTTTACATTAACTAGCTGCTTCATAAGTGCCGTACCTAATCACACTCGTATTCTTCTCAATGTAATTTCACGTGTGTACTACGATTTACGAGAAGTGTGAATGGCACGCTTCCCTATGTATCTTAAGGGGTATGACGAAAGACCATTCCATGTTTGAAAATGTGCATGAATCAAACAGAAGCGGTGATTGTGCCATTGGAATTTAGGAGAAACAAATCTTCCACGATGAGGTTGTCTTAGTCTATATGGAGAAATATAATTAATTCTTTTTTTTTCTTTATTATTTTATTCTTTCTCTGAAAGATGAGAATGCGAACGCCATTAAAGTGGGCCTTTAACACAAGTTTTACTCTCTTCGCCAAAAGAATTCCTGCGAGATAATGAATACAAAATTGAATATCCATTACCATATGTATGTGAATGATAGCCCCAACGGCTAAGCCTTGGCGTAGGGCTTCGTCGCATTAATGTTGACCGTTCAAAACAGGGCTAGAAAGCGAAAATATATAACGATCAATTCATGAAACCTTAGGAATTTTATCTCTAGGAGCTTAAATTTCCCGTACTCATAATTGGTACGTAGTACAACGTTTTGTTTGTTCCCGTTCTTGCTCAAAGATCGGAGTTCCTTCTACACCACTATGATAATACTCACTGAAAAATCCTTTGCCCTGGCGATAGCATCATTTTTGGGTCAAAATGAGCTTTTCTTGCTTGAAATGTTCTCCATTTGGTGCCAAAATGTTTACTCCAATCTTCTTTTGTTTCGTAATGGGGAAAGTATTGTTTAACCTTAATACCAGCTTTGTCACAAAACTCTAGCAGCTCCTTATTTTGATCATCAAAGGCCTGCCAGCCATCGTGCCCACTTGAATGCAGAAATCCCACAGCATAAAAAACGTCTTCTTCTGGGATAACAGCAGATGTTCTATCATCCCATCTGACAATTTGAGAGTAAACGTTAATGGGATGCTTTCGGAAGACCAAATAACTTAAATCCAGAACTGTACAAATTAATCTTCTCTTATAGGAACAAATTTAAAATTTTCTTACCTATTTCTATTCATAGGATATACAAGGACGGGTCCCGCGGTGATGTTTCGTTTTAGAACAATGTCCCTGAAGACACCAGAGTTGAAATCCGAGATACGAGATTTTGGCACGAAGAGGTTTAACCATGGATGGGGAACTTCCCACAGACCCTGCGATTGAAGCTTTAGCTCTCCACTTCTAACCCTATCTAAGAACTGGACCAAGGACACATCTCTCTCGAAAGTAAATCCAGTACTGAAGCTCAACCCGTTGAACAATTTTTGGAGTTCCTACAAGAAAATATCGAAAGTTTAATTCTTCGGCTGCTGTACCATTAAAAAATTCCACGTCTTCTATCGTTTGCACTTCAGAAACATGTTTTTTTTTTAATTTTTATTTGCAACTTTCAACTATGATGATGTCGAGTATTGACGAGGTACCTTGTCTACGTTATGCTGAGTATGATCATCATAGTACTTGGCAACTTCCAGACAGTAGATAATGCCGTGTTGGTTCACTAGGGACATTATTTTGGGGATATCGGAGGAGGGGAAAAAGGAGGATCTCCAATTATTTGGAGGACCCTGATCCATGAGAAGTGAACCTTCCAAATAATCAAGTGCCTTTTTTTCTTTCCTACCATTGAATGAAATTAGAAGTTCTTGGTCTTTTGTAAATGCAGAGAAATCGCTGTAAAGCATTCGCACCCACTTGACCTGAAAGCAAAACTAGCCACCTCAGGCCGACTAGAGGGTGATAATATCAACTTTTGGTTATTATGATATAAAGATCATTTTTCGTTTAGGGGTAAATTGGTATTGAGCATCGAAAATAAAATCATTGAGATTCTTGAATACCCTCTTTGGTGCAGGTTCTAAAGGTATTCTGGCTCTGGTAATGATGCCAAACTGGCCTAAACCCCCTAGAACAGCATAGAACAGCTCAGAATTCTTCTTTGCAGAACAAGTAACAAGCTCCCCTTTTCCTGTTTCAAGAAAATGACAAATTTAATCAGTTGAAAAGCATGCGGGGAAATCAGGTCATTTCCCATTTACACAGCCTGTTAATTATGCATGTTACAAGAATCTAGAGGACATCTGAGTAGAGCAGCAATGATGATCTCATTGAGGGTATAAGAGGGAAAAAGGAAATGAGAATCACTGAACTGTGTTGTGACATCATTATCGCGCAAAGGCATCGAAAGTTGAAGTCCTTGAAGATCAGGTGAAGATCAGAGTGTGTGAATCATAGTATTAGACTTTTCTTCCCGGGACCCGATGAACTTGATTCGAGCACTCAATAAATAGGACGAAAGTGAATGTACTAATTAAATGCTTAACAACGACCCTATGTCCTATACCTTGTGTGTTTATCCATTTTCTACTGCCACAAAAAAAAAAGAAATTGAAAACAGGCAACAGAATTACACGTACCGGTGATAACGTCCATTTCATAAACATTGCTGATCTGAGGCCCATAACGAAAAGTTTGGCCGCTGATTCCAGCATTAGAGAGAGTGCCTCCAACAGTAAGGTACAGGTAATCGGTAAAAGAAACTGGTGCAAGTCCATGTTCCATTGTTGCATGTAAAACATCGATCCACAGTTGCTCGCCTCCAACATCAGCATAAGAACCCAAAGATGGGTTGGTTGAAACTATGATTTCTGTCCCTTTCTTATGGTTTCTAAGATGCATCATATCCACGACGACCCCATTATGAGCCATGGCTTGTCCGCGGACTGAGTGACCACGACCGCGAGCGGCTATGGTAAAAGGAAAAGAGTAATTGTTGTAAGCGGACTTTACCAACTTGACTATGTCGTCCACTGAAGAGGGACAAAGAACAGCAGCTGGCTTTCGATGGACAATGTTACCATAGTCGCTAGAAGCTGATTCAATGGCTTCCGGGTCGGCACGAAGCTTGTCTGCAAAATCAAGGCTTACGAGTTTAGGTGGTAGCAAACTCGACAGCTCTTTGTCCTTTCCTGTGGTGGAAAGTAGACGAGTTATGAAGATCAGTATGACCAAGAAATAAGCTGGAATTGTGAGAATCTCAGACATTTTCTGTTTGTTTCTTTGCGTCTGATCTCTACTTTCAAGAAGATGAAATGATTATAAGAAGAAAAAGAAGAAGAAGACGAAGACGAAGAAATTGCGCTTATGGTTGATGGAGAAGGGAGGGTTGGGATATATATAGAGGGAGGGTCGATATTTGCATGAAAACTAGGTTGAAATATTTTAAGTTATGTCGAATACGAATAAGATGAACTATTCTGTGTTCGGTAAGAAAAACTTTTAACTCGTTTGTATGAAAGGAAAGGGGATTTACATTTTGTCGAAGATATGCAAAGGACACAGGATCTTGGGGCAATCCAAAAAATTTTTGTAGATACCCATGTAATGAAAATGGAAAAAATCACTTTCTACGTGTTTCATTAAGTTTGTGTAATGATCATCGATCATCTTCATGATCAACAACATACATGAATATGATTCCCAAGACCACCCACAGATTTTCCCTTATTCTTGTGGTCTATTTCAGGGGCCAAACCTGATGTGTATATGGACCGTTGGATGTTGCCATCTAATGGTCAAGATGGGTCAACTTGGGTCAATTTAAGCCGATTGATGTGGTCATAAAAATAAAGGATATTGTACAGATATCTTGTTGATGTGAATGAATATGCAATGATGAGGCAGATCTTTCCAAGGATTTCTTCTTTATTTTAGGTTTGGATCAATTAATTTGAGTCCAAGCACCCCTCTTCCTTCAAAGATGTGAAAGCAGACATCAACCTGGACTTTCTTCACCCTGGGATTTGGTCTGTTTGTATCTTAGGCTACATGCTATTATGCAAAGTCAAATTACAAATTGTAAACATTATTACTCCTGCCTTAAGTTGTCTCTCATTCAACTTTCCGTCTAATTAATTCGATTTGCGGGAAGTAATAAGGATGTTTCCTTTAGGCTTAGCTAGTTTAGCATAAGATAAACTCACATTTTAGAATATTATGCCGAATCGGCCGTTTAAGAAGATTAATATCCACCCTGTCCCTGACATCATCATTCGCATAATCTAAACTTTTGTCTTGAAGGAAATAAACAAACTCATTGCTTAAAGAAAAGAGAGAATGGACAAACTTGAAGAGAGACTCTTAAAGTTTATTGATAATTTACAAATACAGAATATACCTAATACAGAATGAGTCACTTTTACAACAGAAGGAAATTAATATTGCGGTTAGTAAGAAACAACATCATGCATGCCATGCAGACACACGAGGGATGCGCTGTGGGGCAAAGCTGCTTTGATGCGTCCAACAGTGGTACGAAGATTTTCACTGCAAAAGAACGAATCCAGTTACAGGCTAAAGTTGAGCCAAGCTTTTGTTTCACTGTACATCGGTTTTTTCACAGGTAACATAATTGGTTATAATAACCGGACAATTTCAGGTCCTAGGCAAAGACTGCGATTTGCAATACATGTTTGGACCAGAAAAAAAATTGATGTTTCAAGGCAAAATCTTTGACCGGATCTTACGGGTATGGAAGACCCCTTCAAATAGCAGTCATTGGGTGATGAATATATTTTATGGAGTTCAAGACTACGTAATCTATTGACATGCATTTGGATCATCAGCTCATGAATCTCTATCCTGACAAACCTATGCATAAATATATATATATGCATGTATG
>JAOQMM010000172.1:8299317-8314541 GCA_027563515.1 Erythroxylum platyclados | reverse complement strand
GTTTCTTTAGGATTGCATGCTGCATTAGATGCATGTCATAGATCCGAAATCCAACATTGGTATCAGAGCATCGGGTTGTGGTATGTTGATGTAGGGAAACAATCAGAGAGTGCAGGCTCTATGGTTTGGTTCGGGTGGAGGAGTAGAGAGAAGGGTAGAAAGAAGGTGAAGAAAAGCTATGAAAGGAAGCAAATAAATCTATCTATGGTTAGAAGGGCACTAGAACACTAAAAATTACTATAAAAAAATGTGCTCAGAGGTAAAATAGAAGAGTAGATGTGCAGAAACATTTAGGGACTTTAAGAGGCTATTCAAGGGGCAATTTTGATCCAAAGAAGTGGAAAATATGAAGAAATCATTGAAAAATCCAATAGTCAATAAAACAATTGCATAATAAAAGATCAACTAGTTAAAGGTTTTTAAGGGGATTCATAACCTAGACACTAATTTCTAATATTGATAAGTTTCTAGGTGATTCTTTATTTCTTTGATCAACATTGCTACCTATTTTATTTTATTTGCTTAAGCTTTACTTTCTTTAATTAAAAATCAAAACCTAATTCGTAGACTAGATAATAGAACAACGGTAATTACTAATAATCTTCTTCTTTGTGGGATCAACCTAGGAATGTCAATTTTGGCCCGACTCGATTTTGGTCCTGATTGACTAGGCCACAGGCGGGCCACGGGCCAGCCCGACCCAACTCGTGGCTCAATCGGAATGTCAAAAATGACTTCATCTCTTAATTTTTTTATAAAAAATATAAGGTTAGGCCCGGTCGGTCAGCCCATGGTCGGGTCGGGCCAAGCTAGGAGCGGCCCAGCCCATTGATATCCCTAGATCGACCCATACTTACCAATATTAGCTACAGCTACTTCGTGCAATTGCGATTAATTCATAATTGACACATATATAAAAAGTCAATCAAGTTTTTGGCGTCATTGCTAGGAACCTTGATATTAGGAAAACCTTAATTTTATTAATCTAATCATTACTTTGTTTTCTTTTATTTTACTTTATTCTTGTTTTTGCTTTACATTATTTTATTTGTTTAGTTTATTTCTTTAGTTTTAGAATTAGACTCCTGGTCAGTTTATAACCCGGAGTACCTTTAAGAGCTTAATAGACATGGATCCTGAAATAGAGAGAACAGCACGAAGGAAACTTTGTAGGACTAATCTGTGAGAGTTTGAACTAGATCGTTGGATAGAAGGCTTGGAAGGTCACATAAATACGAAAGAATCTTACAACATAGCGGACCAACCATATACGATGTTTGACTACACTAGGCTAGACCTAACTGGTCTAAAATCCATCATAGTGAGACTGACTGTTCAGGTAAACAACTTTGAGATCAAGTTAAGCATCATCCAGATGGTGAACAGTTGGTCCAATTCGATGGACTCCGGGATAAATACCCTAACGTTCATATCTCTAACTTTTTAGGGATCTGCGATACATTCAAGATCAATGGAGCAAATGATGACTCTATTTGATTGCATCCATTTCCATTCTTCCTAAGAGGAAAGGCTAAACAGTGGTTGAATTCCATGCCACATTCACCACTTACTACATGGGATCAAATGACAAATTTTTTTTACTAAAGTACACTCCTACTGCAAAGACTACAGAGTTAAGGAATAACATCTTATCATATTCTCAATCTGAGGGTGAATCACTGTATGACACATAGGAGAGATTCAAAGAGATGCTCAGACGATGCCCTCATCACGGACTACCACTGTGGATGCAAATCCAAACCTTTTATAATGGGCTAAGTTAAAGTACAGGATAGTCAATTGATTCAACAACTGGAGGGACTCTGAATAATAAAACACCTAAAGCGGCCAAAGAGTTGATGGAAGATATGGTCATGAACAACTACCAATGGTGCTGAGCTAGAGCATAAACTAATAGGCCAGCGAGAGTTTACAAGGTAGATGCAGTGGTGCAACTGGAGATCCAAATGGAGGCCCTGAGCAAGAAGATAAATAGATTGACTATGGCTCTATAAGGAAGGGTGATGTAGTGTGAAGTGTGCAAGCTAGATCGTCAAGGACAAGAATATCAATCAGTTCAGTTTGAACACGTGGATTATTCGTGGAATGCTCCAAGACCCCAAAACAATCCTTATAGTAATACATACAATCCTGGATGGAGGAACCACCCTAACTTTTAATGGGGTAATCAAAGACAATAAAGAAACAATCCTCCACCTAAATTCCCAAAACAAGCATCATAACCAAAGAAGCCTGGTATGGATGAGCTAATTATGGAATTCATTCAAGAATCAAGGACAAAACATCAGGAAACAGACCCGTCCATATGCAATTTAGAGGTTCGAATTGACTAACTGGAAAAGTCAGTGGCGAAGAGACCAAAAGGGAGTTTACAAGCATAACTGAAACAAATCCTAAGGAAAGAATAATAGCAATCACCCAGACTACTGAGAAGAAGATCTAAGAAGAAGAGAAGGAAATGATTACTAAGAGTCACTCGAAAGTTGAATGTCGATTTTACTTGAAGATAGTCAAGGAGTATCGACCTGCGATTCCATACCCCATGAGAGGAAAGAGAAATTTATTAGAAGCAGAGTTAGATAAGGTCCTTGATCTTTTAGAACAATTAAAGAATGAGTTTCCTTCTATTTAATCTCTTATGTTGAGACAAAAGAGTACAAAAACGTTGAAAGAGCCATCATTAAACAAGGAGGACTCAAAGAAGTTGGAGACAGACGTGTTGAGTGAGGAAAATGCTAGCAAAAAGATCAAACTACTGGAGAAACATACCGACCTAGGGAATTTCTATATCCCTTGAACTATAGGTAGTTTAAAAGTAGATAAGGCTTTAGCTGACTTAGGGGTCGGCATTAATATGATGCCTTATACTTTATTTGAAAAAATGTGAATAGGAGACCTTGAACTGACTAGGATATGTGTTTAAATGGCTGATATAACATTAAAATGTAATAGGGGAATCGTAGAGGATGTACCTATTAAGAGCATTCGAAAATACCTTTAGTCCTAAGGTGACCATTCCTGGCAACTGCCAAGTCAATTATGAATGTTGACGAAGGCAAGTTAACTTTGAGAGTAGGGGACGAAAAGGTTACATTTAGACTCTCTAATGTCAAAACTAATTCTCTTGAATTTCTAGACGCTATCAAGGCTAACGAGTCATGTCAAGATGTTTTGTAGGACTCTACATATAAGGATCCACCAAAACTGTTATAAATTCAAGGGAATAAACCAAAGGAGGAGTGGTGGAAAGCGTCAGGAGGTAGCCCACCTATAGGTCATGGAATCTTCAGTAAGGCTACAACAACAAAATTTATATAAGCCACCGTGAGCCAAAAAGGGTACATCAAGCTAACGACGGTAAATAAGCATTGCATGGCAGGCAACTCATGAGTTAGTTTTATTTTTATTTTTATTTCCATTTCAATATTACTTTGTTTTTGCTTTCATGTTACCATAGGTTTTAATTAATTGAATTTTGATTGAAGCACTTTAGGATAGAAAAAAATTAAGCATCTTTAGGAAAAAGTGTGATAATTGTGACTTTAGGGGAATATGTGTTATAGATCATATTGCTAAAGTGAAAATTTTTCATGATTGAGCATTAAGTTTAATGTTGCACATGTTTACATAGAGTTACATGCTTTCAAGGCACACTGGTGTAGTTTTATAGGCTTTGATACAAGCTCGTGTACCAAAACATGTAAACCTACGACAAGCTAAAAATCAGTGAAATATCGCATACATCAAACTGTGTACTCTCATGATACATCTTAAAAAGCCCTAACTTCTAGCTATCGTTGTCACCTTTGCTTTCTCCAACCCCAATTTTTGCATTTTTCTCTCAATCTATCAACACCCAAGTAAGTATTCTTATCAATTTCAATTGTTTATGCATGTTTAATTGGGTGTTTTGCATTATTTAACTTAATTCTATGTGAAATTTCTTGAATTGAGAGTTTGGAGATTTAAGCAATTTTTTGTGATTTCTTGTCTAATTATAGTTTGATAGTTGATTAATTGCATTACCCAATTGATTTTACGAGTTAATTTGACAAATTGCATGAAATTTGGGTAAAAATTCAACTTAATTTGCATAAATTTATGATTGTCGCTCATTACGTGGTTAATTGTGATATTTTTGTGTTTAATTAGGTTAATTAGTTATTTGCAAAGTTAATTAAGAGTGGGTTTGTGTCTAATTGCATGGATTTAGTGTTTAATTGCGTCAATTTTGTGTAATTGGTAAATTAGGATTTTTAATTTCAATTTTAAGGTTAGAATTGTAATTTAACAATTAAGTTAGTTTAATTTGTTAATTGCACAATTTATAATTTTAATTATGAGATTAATTAGTTTGTTAAGTGATTTCCTAATTAAATTTGTTTAATTGGTTATTTCTTTATTTGTGTTAGTTTATTAATTTTTTGTTGTTTAATTTTTCATAGTTAGATTCGTTCCACAATTAATAAGTGAATAAGCATAATCGAATTTAAGTGTGGGGAAGAGAATATTTTTCGTAATCTATATGTCAATTTTCTCGCACTTGTTTAAAGTTGCAGGAAAGATGACAAGATCACATAATGAAAAGGAGACTTCAAGAAAGAGGCAAAGAGGCAAATCCTCTATTACATCCAACCCCCGAAGAGGGTGCGGATGCTATTGTTCAACATCGGGACCCAGGAGGAATAGTATCAGCAACTAAAGGATAAGAAATTCAATGTAAACAAATATATCAACTAGGAGGCATTGGAGTAGGTTGGCTTAGCCCAATAGGTTAGAGAGTTTATGACTATAAGAGCATGGTCCTGATTCTTTGAAATCATGGAACCTTGCTATAGAGAGCTTACCTTAGACGTCCTCTCCATATTCTCCATGGAGACAGGATACTAGAACGGGGATCGCCCAAATTCAATCTAGCTCTAAATAATGGGAGAGATGCATCAGATGAGCTACATAGAGTTCTCTATCACCAAGGGTCTTTACAATCAGGAGTACGTGGGACACCAGAGTACCTAGCACTGTGGATTGATCTTCCCTACGGTTTGTCTCTGCGACACTTCTAGAGTAGGATCAACACTAGGGATGACTACGATCCGAGCAATTCAAAGAATTCGACTTTACATAGTCCAACACTCAGATACATTCACGGTATTTTGAGCCATACTTTAAGTTGTCAAGGAGATAGTTGTAGAGTCGTCAGTAACATAGACGTTTATTATCTTTGAAGTATGAGCAAGCAAACACCTATTCACCTTTGACATGCCTTTGTCTAATTTATCCCGTGTTAGAGTAAAGACAAGAAG
Source organism: Erythroxylum platyclados (assembly GCA_027563515.1). NCBI lineage: Eukaryota > Viridiplantae > Streptophyta > Magnoliopsida > Malpighiales > Erythroxylaceae > Erythroxylum > Erythroxylum platyclados. The sequence goes on along the minus strand of JAOQMM010000172.1, from coordinate 8,309,217 downwards.
GTCGACACAATATGTGTGAGACCTTATATGATCGAACAGGTACAATGAATGTGTATATTCGATCAGTTACCACCGATGCGAGAGATGACGACCATGGTAGCACTCAACCTGGCAGTGATTTAACATATGCGTATGGTACATCGACATTAGGGTCCCACAGGAGATGTTTACAGACTTATTAGGGAACCCGATGAGTCAGCACCAGAGGGTGGAGACAAAGTAGAGTAGCCTATAGCAAAACAACCACAACCACGACCACTAGAATCAGATGGGGCATTACCATACGAGGAGGTTATAAGAGGTCCTTGAGATAGGTTGCACAATATGACTCAGTTGACTTATGGGAACTCAGGACACTCTAACTTCAATAGGCCCAGCTTCTAAAGCGGGTAGAACGGTTGGAGACTTTAGGTGTGCAGTTAGGCAAGCTGCGGTCTACAACTGGATGGATGGGAGAACTGATGCTCTTAATGGCAAGTCGACTAGGCATTTCCAGCCCCCATCATTTGGCGAGGGCACTTCCTCTACAACTCCTCCACCTAGCCAAGATCATCACCACAGAAACCCTACTTCGTCAAACTAGTCAGGATCACAGGAAAAGGGAGATGCTTAGTTTTGTATATTCTTTCTTTTTCTTTATTTCTTATTTTCTTTTCGTTAATTATTTTATTCTCTAACATTATAGTTAATGATGTTTTTAATTCTTAATTATTATGTGTTATTTGTTATTTGTTATTTCTTTTGATTCCTTTTATCCCTTTTTCTTATATTTTGCAAGGCAGTAATCTTAAATTGGATGAATCAGAATTTAGAGAAATCATCACATTTAGGAAAGCACTACTAACCCTCCTCAATTATTATATATACTTATATTGTGTACATTAGGGACAATGTATAACTTTAAGTGTGTGGAAGGAGTTAATGAATTTTTAACATTTTCTTTAAGCTTATTATAATCTTGGTTATAAAATTTTATGAACTGATATTCTGACTTAATTGAAATCTATCCATCAATATTGTATTTATTGAATATTGATTGAATTAGTATGCAAAAGGATGATAGTTATAATAAAATTACTTTTTTAAGTTCTATTTTTAGTATTCATTGATATAATCAATTTGCATGAAATTACATATTATTTACACATATATACCCATCTTTTTCGTGAGCTTTTGAGCTTAAGAGCGAAAATTTTTAAATTTTTAAGATTTTTTTATTCTTTCATGTGTGTTATCATGTAAAGTAGAATGATTCTAGAACTTGCTTTCATTATACATATTGAGATCATATTTGTTAAATTAGAATAAATGAAGTGATAAAGGCATTTAGATTCAATAATTTGTGCTAACCTATTTCTTGGATTATTAACTTACCTAAAATTTATCCCTTAGGAATAATCAAGTTAAGTCTTAGCCTTTTTCATTGATTAAATGTATATATTAACCTTTATCCTGTTTTTATTTGAAGCCTTTTTAATTGTTTTGAAACTTGAAGGTTATTTACGATACGTGTTTGTTTGAAACTTGGAAATTTTTTAAAGGTCAATTATTTCTTTAATTGTGGTACTAAATGCTCGAAATTATGTTTTGATAAAAAAAACGTAAGAAAAAAAGTGAATAAGGATAAGGTATCAATAAAGTTACAATAAAAGGCCTGTGTATTTATAACCAAGTTTCTTGAAATCTCTTTTAGTAAATTTCCTTTAATTTAGCCCTTTTATTATACCAATCATACCTTACCTAAGCCCCATTACAACACTTATAAAGACTTTTTGATTTTGGTTTCTAGTTTATACGTAAGTGGTGGAGATGTGATAATATTGTAAGCCTATGGTAAGAGTTCTACTATGCATTGATTGAGAGTTTTGATACATTTCACCCTAAACACTTGAGTGCATTAAGTGAAATTTTAGTGAGGGTGTAAAGGTTTATGCTTTTGATTTCCATAGGATTATTGATGTGATAACTATTAATATTGTTGAGGAAGTTAATTTTAGGATAATTTGAATCTAATTATATGTTAATTTGATTTAATATGACATGATGATTTATAGTATAAATGGACAGGTTATTAATAAAGGATTGATGTCGTAAGATCTATAATTTAAATTATAGTTTGTTTGAGGATAAGCAAAAGCTTAAGTGTTGGGATGTTTGATAGATGCATATTTGATCATATTTATACCCCATATTTGATATATTTTTGCTTGATTTTTATACTGTTATTGTAAATTTGGTACTTAATTTGCTCCAAGTGTGTTTATAAGTTATAATTGTCTTCATGGACTTAAAGAAATTCAGCTGAAAATGCGACATAAAACAAAGATTTCAAGCAAAGCAGGGATACACGACCATGCATTAGCTCGTGTAATTCTCTCAGGCCGTGCAGAATCACGAATTCTGGGTATTTTAGGTTATACACGATCTAGTACACTGTAGCGTATTAGACCGTGTATCACCCAATACCCTAAAAATTACTATAAAAAAACGTATTCAGAGGCAAAATAGAAGAGGAGAAGTGCATAGACTTTGAGAGTCGACTCAAGGGGCGATTTGATTCAGAGAAGTGGAAAACACGAAGAAATCATCAAAAGATCTAAAAGAATACAAGATCAAACATCTACCTTGCAAAGAATATTTGATCGGAGATAAAAGGAGATTTAAAATTATGAACCTTTAGTTTTCTATTCGTTTTTCCTTCTGTTTATGTTTGATTTCCTTTTCTATCATGTGTAACTATATTTCTTTAGTATTTAGATAAGATGAACCCTATGTTTATGCCATAACATATTTTGATTCTTTTATTTAATGTAATTGCTTTGATTGATCTATTATGATTCAATTACATGTTTAATATATGTTATAATAAATCCATAATATTAGTTTATAATCTAATTTCATAATATAGAGATCGAGAAATCCTTGTATGAATAGATCTACCGTAATTGAAAGGAGTTGATTGTAATCCTAGAGATAGTATGACATAAATCCTCCGGATTATGGTTAAACCTAATAGAGGAATTCACAATTCAGTAAAGCAATCCTATAAACATTAACCTGAGTAATTCGGTTAATAACTTTAGGATTAGTTGCTATTAGACTCGAGAGAGCTATTAGCATACCGTAGGAATTTTCGCGGTCCAATAGTCAATAAAACAATCGCATAATAAAATATAAACTAGTTAAGGGTTTTTCGGATGATTCGTAAACTAGACACTAATTTTTAATATCGATAAGTTTTAAGTGATTCTTTATTTCTCTGTTCAACATTGCTGCCTATTTTATTTTATTTGCTTAATTTTTTACTTTCTTTAATTAAAAATCAAAACCAAATTTGTAGACTAGATAATAAGACAATTACTAATAATCAACGCCTTTGTGCAATCGACTCGTACTTGTCGATACTAGCTGCAGCTATGTCATGCACTTGCGATTAATTCCTAATTGACACACATAAAAAAATTCAATCAGCTGCCAACGTATTTGGGAACTTAATAGGTCTCACATAAAAAACAAGTTGAAGATAACAAAGATATTTTAATCAAGTCGGACTTAATTGTAAAGTTTGATAAACTTTATAATTAAATATGAGATATTTAATAAATAAGGATCAATATCAGATATTGAATTTTATTTGGGTATAATTGGTATTTAATTAAAATTATTTGTAATTCTAATTAAAGTTTTATTGAAATTACAATTTAATTTCAATTAAATTATTGAAATATCCAAAATATATTATAAATAGGCTTAAGTTATAATGAAATTAGCACTTCTTGCTTACCCTCTCTGTAAGAGTTACAAAGTTCTCTCAACTTGTTCTGTGGATACCGTTAGAGGTTAGACACTTGTGCGACTACGGTAGTTGAGATAGACTGATTTTGGAAATGGTTCAAGGGATGCAACAAAAAAATAATCAAGCTTCGGAATAAGGTACAAACTAAGATTCACGTTTAATTATAATTTAAGTTAATCATTTTATAGAATTAAAGTGATCTTATTTTTAGAAAATCAAAATACAAAAAAAATTATAATTATTCTGCAGCAGTCGTGATCAGATCCCGTCCCGATTTCCCAACATAGAGTCCTTGAAAAAGGTAAAAGAGGATGGTCTTTGATCATTTACCTATCATCTTTCACAAAATTACCAGGAAGAAGACTGAAAATTTGCTCAAGCACCTACTCAATTGCTAGCCGGCAATTTTCAAGGCCCATGTGGTTTCATAACACAAAAGGAGTCGTCTGAGTATATAACTAATTTGCTTGAATCAAAGAAGAGAAGAAGAAGAAGATAAGGTTTTAATTTTTAGAAAATAATTTAAAATTAATTAATTTAAAATTTAAAACAAATATTTAGATACCTTATATGGCATATCTAGGAGGACTAACTTAATACGAGGGTAACATTTATTTGACGGAATGAGTATTTTTGAAGTAAATTGCTTCATTTTAAAAATGTTAAATGTTAAACTGGTATCAAAAAAATGATCTAATGTTAATAGGCAAGTTGGATCTTTCGTCCAGAAGTTATTATAGATGTGTTTATTAAATGATAAATTTTTGTTTATCGTTTGGTCTTTGGCAAAAAATTACACTTTTGATTGGGGAGTTTCAGACTCTGAAACCTTATATCCTCATATAAAGTGTTTTTTTTTTTAAGGGTGTCACTATTTATTAACGAAAACCTTGCCGATAATTTGTAATTTGGCGTCTGAGATTTAAATGGTATGTTTGATAAATATTAAAGCTTTTTATGCTATAACATAAATTAAAATTTCTGTAAATATTAAAAATCAAAATGTACTTTTTTATTTTCCTAATTTGAGTTTTAATTAAAATGCTATTGGAGTATTATCTTTTATTTTCTTGTTCCCAAAGAATTACGGTCTTTTAATTTTTATTTGAAAACCTAAAAATTCAATATTTAAAACTCTTGAAGACCCACCTTCTTTCTCGTTCAATTATGTTTGTCCTAACCCAATTACTCACTTAATAGGATTTTTCATTTATTTTATTTCTGCTAAAATCTTATCGAATTTACTTTTTGATTTATATGTTAATTATAGTAAATCTTACGGTATGAGCAATATATTAGGAATATCCATCCAAGAAATTAAGTTTAGTAAAATCTTGGTATTTATATCATTTTATTGCTATCTATCTCATTATCAACGATCTAATTAGTTTGAATAATTTAAATAAAAAATTTATCATCATTAATACTATTCAATCAAATTCATAATGTCAAAGGTCATTAATCTTAAAATTAACTGCTTTCACTTATTAGTTGATTTTTACAAAAAGAATTTCAAGTCAAATAAAACAGTCAAACACCCCCGACATATTAAATTATTAATAACACATTGGAAATGCCTTTCAAGAACTAAAAATTGGCAAGTTCTTAATAATAAAAGCAGCAGAACATGCATGACAAGCATGTCTAGACAAGACAATGAAAAGAAAATCTTTTAGATACACTTTCCTTATTTGAAAGCATTAGCAAAATCATAAATTCTCATTTCTTGCACAATCCTAGAATATCCTATTCCTTCAATGCTAACATGACACCCTATTAAATGGAGTAGTTATGTACAAAACCCAAGTTGAATAAGCTCTGTAGATTTCACATTTAAGGTAAGAATTTGTTTTCTCTCAATTGAATCGCTACAATAAGAAAAGCATGGATAGGAGTGGGGCTACAGTTAGAGGGAACGTTCGGCCTTGTGCTGTGTGTAAGCACCAAAGGAAGAGATGTGAAGAGACATGCGAATGGGTTGCTTACTTTCCAGGTAATAGGTTTCAGGAGTTTCAAAACGCCCATAAGCTGTTCGGTGTTAGCAGCATTTTGAAACTGATGAGTTCAGTAGAACCAAGTCAGAGAAGAGAAACCTCTGAATCGCTACTCATGGAAGCAAATGCTCGAGCCGAGGATCCTGTTCATGGTTGTCTGGGAGTAGTACAAAACCTAACGGCTCAAATAGAGCATCACCTTAAGGAACTCCGAAGTGTCAATCAACAACTGGAATTTTTTCGAGGACAGGAAAAGGATAAACAACCGCATTCACTTGATCCTTCGTCAGCCAGTTCACCGTCCAGATTGCTAAGTCCAGACCTTAATGATCAAGTAAGATTTTATATATATAACAGTAAACAGTGTGGTTATGACATATAGAATGATTTATCTGATATGATTTTCCTTTTTCTGTTTTAGCCTGCTGCGAATGAAAAGGGTATTACAGATCATGGATATAATTATCAATCAACTTTGGAAGAATATAGTGATGTTGAATCTATCAGCATGCAGTCCATGAATAGGTTGATGGAATGTTCCCAACAAGTTGAGCTTGCTCTTGCAGATGTTCAGGAATCAACTCAATCTAGGTACTTCCTCTCTTGAACTTTTGCTACCTTTTGTACTCTGCAATATGGTCTCATCATGACGACTAATCTTCGGTTATTGCGATAAAGATCTTTAATTCTAAGAAGTTAGAGAATTGAACGGAAAATAAATGCTTAATTGATCCATTTATGTATATTTGAACTCGTATCGCTGGATTTGCATGGAATCAAACGATTCCTTGATTACAAGAAGGGAATGCTAATGTTTTAACCTCAAAAGGTTAAATATTTCAATGCAAGGCAAACTAAACGAACTATAAGAGATGATGTTGGTCATAAAAGTTCTAATCAGAGGTCGAAATTTTCAGTTGCGACTTTTTGTTATTAAATTAGAACTAAGATTTCATCATATATTAATTGAGTTGACGTGTGAAGAAAGGAAGAAAACAGTGTGCAAGGAGGGCACCACCAGTGTCGGTCTTCAAGTGGCTGCTCGATTGTGTATAATTTCTTTAATTTTTTTATAACAAATTAAGCAAAAGGTAACTAAAATTGTGGTTAGTTTTTTTTTTTTTTTCAATTTATGGCGTCAAACTTGATTAAATGTGCATGATTAGATATTCTGAAAATTTGAAGTGCTTGAAAGGGCCAAAGGAAAGAGACCCAGCAAATGTGCAGATTCAGAGGAGGGTGTAACATCCAAGAAAAAATGAGAAAGTGCAGAGAATGACTGCGCATATTTTTTTTCCGTGGACTTGTATGTTATTTATGATTCAACCTCCTCTGGATGTTATTTTCCTGACAAATAGAAGCTGCCCATTTCGACCTGTGGGCTTTCCGCATGAGTTTAGAACAAATTAATCATGGGATTGGCTTCAAGTTATGAATATTATCAGCTATGGTTGTCTCATGTATGAACCCGGAACCCCCCAGCTCATATTACTAGGAGGGGAGAAACTCCCGCTAAGAGTGTAATAATTTAAGTTGCAACTAGAGTCGAGTAATTGAATATTCTTATGCTTTCTTAAGTCTGCAACTAAGTTTATTGTGCAATTAAATTTGATAATGGAAGAAGACTTGACTTTGGGTGCTTTCGCTTTTTTCAAGACATCCCAAATGCTAACGTTACTTACAGTGTCTATAAACTGCAGAAGAATTCCAACCAATATTAATAAGCCTCTATGTTCTACACTCTATGTCTACACAAACATAAGGATGACAATGGACCGAGTCAGACTGGATCGTGTAACCAATCTGTGGACTTTATTATTTTAGAAAAAAGATGTCGTTTTTGACAAAACGACTTTGTTTTGTCCCTTCCTATTATCCATGGCACGTCAACCCGAGCCGAAATTGAATTGAGTCGGGCAAGCTGCGCCACATTTGTCATCCCAACACAAACATAAAATGGAGGGGAGACATTTGGGATACCTCCACATCAGCTAGACTAACCCTTCCCTTCCCTTCCTTTACGTCATTAGGGAGACCTCCACGATGGAACTTGGAAGCCTTCGTGACGAAGTTTCCAAGTCACAACACGTGACTGTGAAATGAATACTTAAGAGCATCTCCAACCCATTACACCCAATTGGGTGCAAGGGTTTGCCATGTCAAGCATTCCATTATACCATATCTCGTTACACCACTTTCTATAATGCATTACACTCTAAAAAATATAATAATATAGACTTACATTCATTAAAAAGGCTATTAGCCAAAAAGTTGGGACATTGGAAGCCCACTAACATTTCATTATCCATATGATACTCTTTATACATGCAGTACTAGTGCACTCTCTCCAATGCTAGTATAATGCACATCCATCATACGAGCTTTGTATTTTACAAGCATTAGAGAGAGTGCACTAGTAATGCACATATAAGGAGCATTATATGGATAATAAAATACTAACAGGCCTCTAATGTCTCAACTTTTTATTTACGTGAGATATGTATTATGAGTTATTAAAATAAAAATATGAATATGAATATGAGTCCATACTATTATATGGACCAAACATTTGTCATCCATGCACAAACATAAAGTAGAGGGGAGACATTTGGGATACCTCCACATCAACTAGACTACCCCTTCGCTTCGCTTCCCTTCCCTTACATCATTAGGAAGACCTCCACGATGGAACTTGGAAGCCTTCTTGACGAAGTTTCCAAGTCACAACACGTGACTATTAAATGAATACTTAGAGTATCTCCAACCCATTACACCCAATTGGGTATAATGGGTTTGTCATGTAAGCATTTTATTATATTATATCTCACTACACCACTTTCTACAACGTATTACACTCTAAAAAAATATAATAGTATGAATCCACATTCATTAAAAAGGTTGTTAACTAAAAAGTTGGGACATTGGAGGCCCACCAATATTTCATTATCCATATAATACTTCTTATACGTGCAGTACTAGTTCACTCTCTCCGATGCTCGTATAATGCACAGCCAACATTCATACTATATTTCTATTTTAATAACTCACAATATATGTCCCACATAAATATAAAGTTGGGGCATTTGAAGCTCACCTGTATTTTATTATCCATATAATATTCCTTATACGTATAGTATATCTCCAATAGGAGAGAGTAAACTAGTACTGTACGTATAAGAAGCATTATATGGATGATGAAATACTGGTGGACTTCTAATGTCCCAACTTTTTGGCTAACAACCTTTTTAATAAATGTAGGTTCATATTATTATATTTTTTAGAGTGTAATGCATTACAGAAAGTAGTGTAATAAGATATAGTATAATGTAATGATGACATAATAAACCCATTACACCCAATTATGTCCTTAGTCTTACTAAAATCACGCAAACTTACGAATTCACTACTCGTGAATAGTACGCCACGCAGATAAAATAACCAGGGCAACCATACCATCAGTGAGACAACACATGGATTACCCATTTTCATGACTTCCAAATTTGTACCCGACTCCGATCACCAAGTAGCGGTAGGCCATATTTTTCTTATACAGGCTTCTTAAGTTATCAAAGCATCCTGACAAACAATTAATCATCGTACACTAATTAAAATGCAAAGGAAACAAGAAACACTGATATTTGAGAAGGCCGGAGAGTTCATGGGACTCTAACCAGTACTTCAATGCTTGAATCATACCCAAGGGCCAATGGGGTAGTAGACAATGGAAGGCCAACTCGATGAGAAAGATCTAAAACTGAAACCAAGACACAAAAATGGATAATGGACTCCATCCTATTTCCAGTCAAGTCCAACACTACAAATACTTCCAACAGTCTCTGATTTTGGAAAATAAGCACATAAAGACCACAATTTTGGTAATGCCCAACTTACACACACTGTTAAAGTCTCCGTCTTGAGTAAACGCCGAAACAGGAACGATCAACCAAAGCAAATAAAGAACAGGACTGAACAGAGACGGTGTTCCAATTCTTCATTCTAAGTCTTCTGTTTTCCATGGAGCATTTCCTTGTAACGCAGGCTCGTCGAGCCCCAGCGCATCGAGGATCGGCATCATTCCCGATTTCGGCCGCGCCGATATGATCGTGAACG
>JAOQMM010000172.1:8271700-8289193 GCA_027563515.1 Erythroxylum platyclados | reverse complement strand
GAAATACGACACTACCCGTATCACAACTGATTAATTAGAGTATAGATTATAATTGGTCCGTAGGGCATACACTAACATCTTTGGCTTAGGTTCATTTACAAACACATGTTATTCGCAATCCTCCACATCCAGTACAGCAGAATCTACTAGGCGGTCATCATTCACTAAAGTCGTTGAGCTTCAGGGCACAGTAAAGGCACTGACAACTCAGTTGCAACAGACATGTTCTAAGTTGCAACAGTCGATGGAGTACATTGCCCAACTCCGTAGTGAGGTGGATGAGTTAAAGGGGAAGGGCAACACCTCATCGCAACATTCAGAGCATCCCCATTTACCAAATCAATAGTGTAGTCATTTGTAGTCATTTTGTATAAATTAAATACTTATCGTGATTGATAATTTTGTTATTATGAATTAAGTTAATTTCTACTTTATGTCATCAGTCAACTTTTTTTACCTAATTAAATGTAGAAACAAATCAAAATATTATCAACACATAATTGATAACTGAATAAATTATATATCAACAAGTTCAAATGAGGAGAAACAAAAAAAAAACATCAGCATATTTACCGATGGACAAACAATATCCATCGGTAAAATAAACTTACCGACATATTTTGGTCATCCGTCAATAAAATCAATTCAATTTACCGATGGGTAAATAAATTATGCCAGTAAATTCAATCGATTTTACCGACAGAAAAATGAAATCTATCGGTAAAATCAATTGAATTATCGACGAACAAAAAACCTGTCGACAAAATGAAATGAATGGGGGTGAAATCACTTGTTAGCCTACCAATGGACTTGGGAAATCAGTCGGTAAATTTACCAACGGATGAACAATTTCTGTTGTTAAATTTTTCCGACGGTTACACATTTTCCGGCGCTAAATTTTCCGACGATGGGTCTTCTTTCCATCGCCAAAATTACCAACAACATGATAATACCATCGCCATATTTAGCGAAGGTCATGAATTCTACCATCGATATATTAGTGATGGAAACATTATTTTTGTCGCTAATATTACCTACGGCCATTTCTGTGACGACTTGGTTCGTCGTGAAATTTTCATCGCTATTTTATTTTTCGACAGAAAACCTCCGTAAGCCGTTGGTGATTTCCGACGCTAAAAGTGCATTTTTCTTGTAGTGTTCAAACAAAATATAGACGCATTTTATTATCTATATTGATTTCCAAAACATTAAAACTAGAGGACGTGCGATTATGGATTTTTAGAAACAAGAATAAGCTTGGTTTTCGAGAAAACACAATACAAAACGGTAATCATTTTTAATTTTTATAAAATTTAAATAAGCACTAATCATCATTATGTTAATTCATTAAAATAAATTTTAAGCCTTAATTTTATCAAATCAATAATAATCAAACAATTCAAATCAAATTATAGAATTAAAGTTGGCACTGATACTATTGTTAGGATATCGGGTCAGGATCTAATCCCTTAAGTGACAGAATGATTATGAAACTTTTTTGTACTTAATTTTAGAAACCAAGATCACTTAAAATTCTATAACATGATTAACACATAAATTATAATAAAATATGAAGTAATCCGTGCCTTATTCTGAAGCTTGATCTTTTTCTTTTCCATCGATCCATTTCTAAAATTGACTCATCTCAACCACTGTAGCTGCACAAGTGTCCAATCTCTAACAGTATCTACAGAACAAGTTGAGAGAACTCTGAAACTATTATAGGGAGGGTTAGGCAAGGAGTCCTAACTCCCTTAGAGCTTAAGCCTTTTTATAATAAGTTTTAAAAATTAAATTCAAATTAAAAATTAACTTTAATTAGAATTACAAATAATTCTAATTAAATACTAATTATGTTTAAATAAAATCCAATATCTCATATTAATCCTTATTTATTAAATATATCATATTTAATTATAAAATATCTCAAACTTTACAATAAAGTCCAACTTGAATAAAAAAATTTTTTTCTTCAACACATTCTCTGTATGTGACCTATTATATTTTTAAATATGTTGGCAATAGATATAAATTATAACCTTAAATCATATTTATGATAAGATAAATTAATTATCTAATTAAACAATTTATATCTATAAACTAAGATTGGCATCTAGCAATGCATCATGACCACTTTAATATTTAAGAATGTCAAAGTGGTTTTGACTATTCTTTTTGTGCATGGTTTTTCCTTATAATTCAATTCTTTCATCGTATAATATTTTTTAATTTAGGCATAAAGTATGAAATTAATGTATATTTTATTTGACTTCAATCATGTTAGTTCTCCACTATTAGTAATTAATTGAATTAACGACATTTTAAAACTATTTTACAAAGTATTATTCCAGCTTGACCAAAGATTTCACGAATTAATACTAATCGAGAATAAAAGAACATTCTTCCTATTCACTTAGGGTGATGGATCTTATATTGATTACTCAACTACTTCCATATAGTTCATACTATATTCAATGATTATTGACTGAGCTATCATTGATTAGAACAAGTGTAGTATTAAAATATAATAATCTCCATAGAAGACAACTTTTGAGATTTTAAGTCAAATGATCACTTATACAATTATCACAATGGGAATTTCTATAGATATACAAGTAATGATCTAAATATAATTCTTATATAAGGTCAATTTAGTGAAATTGTTCTCTAATAAACACTCATACATTTGTTTAAATATATTTATACTTTAATTTATAGGATTAACTAATTTCTTCATTAGAAAAAATATAACGTGTGCTAATTTTTTACATTTTATTAGTGTTCAGTCTTAATAAGATAATGACTAGAAGCAATTTGCAAATTGCAATTATATAATCTCCTCGTAATTTTATTTATAATATATATTTATCTTAAAAACTTTTTCATATACATCTAAATATTTATAAGATAAAATATCTTTAAATTATTGTATCACTACATCTAGGCGGTTGGTTACAGGTAATAAACTAACAATTATCTCTTACGTTAACTAATTAGCTTTCCATTTTATTGTCGACTGTGTCAGGGCTCTCTTTACCTGCTTGTCTTATCTTGTCGTCTAATCAAAACACAATTCCTATAGACCAATGAAGAGTTTTTATGTCCACCTCATTTAATGAATGGCTAAGCATTAATGATTGTGGAGTAATAAGGAAGAATTCAAGAAACGGTTTGGAGAACTCGACCCAAATCCATTATTTAGAACGAGAAGCCTTTTTGATACAAGTGTAAAACTAAGTTTGCCACCAGCACCAGGTCGGTCTTGTTATTCTACTCTCTGTCCGGTGCTTCACTTACCTTGATTCTTGACACCTCTATGATCTTTTTTAGGTGCATAAATCTGTCTTGGGAACATTCATCAACTGAGGCTCACTCCAGCTTCACGGTGTCCTTACGGTCCCCTTGCCTTGGTGCTATGATCTAACGATTGGAGCTGCCGAATCTGTGTTAGAGATTCCACAAGTCAGCTTCTTCCACATGGAGTAAGAACGAAACAAAAATTGTTTATATAAAAATTCTTAGTTGAAACATAAGTTAAAGTAATGTTCTTTCTTGCAATATACAAAATTGGATAATGACCTATTTTTTATTTCTTTTTTCACAATGAACTTTAAACGTTATTACCGCCACAGTTGCATTTACAATTTAATATTGCAGTCACATGCGTTAAGTTTGGCTGGTGAACATGCTGTCGATTTCCTAAGAGATTGACAGATTTGACAGGGCGTATGTAACTGGGTCGGTCTTACTTGTCCTCTCTGGTTCCCCTTCACGTTTTTACCTCTCAGCCATTGGTGCAACTGCATGTCCATCTTGCTCCAATCCCAGGCCAACTTCGCTACTAAATTTGTAATATATCTATTTTGAGTTGCCATGTTAGTCTTTTTGTCTCATGAATGTTAATACCAGTCAGTACTGGTTCATAGCAATTAGTTGGGCCTAAGTGTCTTAATTTCATGTTTGACATGAATGGAATGTTTCAATAGTTCATATTCAAGCTAATTAGGCTTCCATTTTATAAACTATTCATACTTTTCATAAAAAGTGAGCTTAAAAAGATATTATTTTGATGACTCTCGTAACAATATTATTTGAATTATTTATACCATCTTAAAAATCTATTAATAATATTAATTATGATTATCATATTAAAATACTGATTATATGTTAAATTTATTTGATGAACACTCGGTAAGATACATTTAAAAAAGTTGAGATCCAAGAGTTGATGATGGTAACGCAGTCAAGTCGAGTGTAAACCGGTGCAAGCATGCAATGAGTGATAAATCAGGGTCCCAGTCGTATTGTCCAAGATTCAGCAATTTTTGTTGCAGAAGCAAGCAAGAGGGTGTTGAAAAGTTGGTAAATGGGTCCAGCAAATGAAAGTATTTTGATCCCTTTCAATGACAGGTTTCTAATTGAGGTTACTTTAGAAAAGTGAAACAAAGTTCTGAAAATAGGTTATTCATCCGTTCATATTCATGTGTTTTTAATGGTTAATTTATAGGTCAAGTTTAAGCTTAGACTGAATTGAGACTCAATTATTCTAAGCAAAATAACATCGTTTTATTTAAAAAAGTTAAGTCTCGAGTAAGTCTACACCTAAATAGATTTAACTAAAATAACGTAATTTTATACCTTTAATTTTAAAAAAATTATTTTAAGAAAATTTACTAAATCCGTATTATTGTTATAGATTTTTTCTTAGCACTTGAGCCTGCAGCTGTCAATCACATACATATATATTAGAACTCACTGGTACTAATTAGATCTAACATAATTGCTGAAAACATAATTTATATGCTCGATTTAACCTAATCTTATTAATAAATTTTATTAGATTAATGTTTACATAAATTTAATAAAAAGTTATTTTAAAATTTTTAATATAAAATTTTAAAAATAAAAGACGAAAATGTTAAAATGTCTTGGCATCGTAGATCTTAAAAAAATATTTACGTATAATAGTGACGGATATCTTAACCGGGTGGTCTCTATAAATCTCTGTTGAGTTGGAGTGGTCCACCATAAATCTTCTCGTGAGGTAGCATCTAGTGGCTTGTCTGTGATGTTAATGACATTGTTGGCTGTAATAACTCAATGATCCAAACATAATACTCAACTTTGACAAAGTTGGATATAAATATTCAATCTTTCAACTTGATAGCATTATTCTCTGATTTCAACTCCTCAAGTCCGAGTATAACAAAATCGAGTGCAAGAAAGTGTATTCTTTTTGCTTGTAGGGAATACAAAATCAAGGTTCTTAAGACAAAAATATAAACTTTTTAATAAATTATCTTGGACCATGTGAAGCAGAACATGGGCATATTCGTTACCACCTACTTTTAACCTGCTTTTGATTTTCCTTGATAACTTTGATAAAGCCTCAGCTATAAATGGATTGAGCAATTATTAGCTAACCAATTGTTAGGTGTTTTGAAGATAGTATAATTTATATGAGTCACATGACGCATAGTAAACACACAACCTCACCACCGCCTTCATCATTACGGTTGGTGTTCTGATTTTTCTTTTTCTTCTCTCCGATCAGATTGACTGGACGATTGTATGTGTTTCGTTTACATTTACACGAAAGGATTTACAGATTACTAGTGTCGTATTAGTTAGGTGAGAAAAGACTTAGCAATTGAGGACCCGTTGTCTAACCTTCAAAATTGTCATAATGTTACGTGGGATTCAACAGTTTGACTGATTACTTCAGGACTAATGCCACTACAGATGCCCACTAAATCCTAATTTGGTTTGAGTAAGACCAAATTATCCCATATATATTTTACTCTAAAAGTGGAGCCGTATTTCTCTCCTACATATAGTTAAGGGATGGCTATGCTCGTCTAAATTATTTTTAAAAACTTTATATGTAAAATAATATCGTTTTATTCATTTTCGTTAGCCTAAGGATTGGACCAGGTTATCCCACCATCGGCCTACTCTTGACTGTGTCTTAGCTCACGGCTCGACTAATTTAGGCCAAACACGAACTAAGCTAGGTCGAAACGGATTAAAAATGTCATCCTTATATATAGTAACTCTTGCCAGAACTCCAAACTCAAAAAAATCCACAAACGAGCCTTTGTACCTATAGTCTATTTTCAAACCTTAGTAGAACTTTCCGGTAGCCTAATTTATAAGTTCTTTCTAATTTAAAAGTTGGATCTCGAGTAGAGTTAGATTTAGAGAATTTTAAACTCAACTAAAAAAATATCTAATATATTTAATTTAAAATAAATTATTTTAAAAAATTAATAATACCGGTCTATGGTCTATCAGTTGAGTATTGCCATCCCTAACAAAATCAAGGTTGTGTGTCAAAATCGTAAACTGACGCGTGAAGCTGCCAAAAAGTCACCATCTCGGAAACGATAAACTGAAATTCAGTTAAAGAAAGGTAATAGGGTATAAGCAACCAAAATTCCAACCCCACCATGTAAAAAGTTTCATTATATCTCCACTAACACCACCACTTGTAGAAGCTAAGTCTAACCTTTTCTTTTCCGCTTAAAATAATACATTAGGTAATTCCATTCCCTTACTACTCTTCTTTCTCTTTCTCTCTCTCCACCAAGCAACACGTATCCGACTTAAAGGTGGCTGTTACATTGCACAGTGGCTCTGTTCTGTACATTGGTGTCCGTTTTTATCTTTATTTAGTTTAAACTTTTTGTTTTCTTTTCTGTTCTTCGGGGTTTTAATCGTCTTTCATCCTTCATAGTAACTCATGTCAGTGAAAACGTTTCTACAAGCCAAGGAATTTCAGGCCTATGTGAACTTGAGAGCTTCAAGTTCGTGGATTAGACATTACTATGGATCTTTTCACCAAAACCAATTCTGGGTTTTTCGCAACTATTGCTTCCCGTGCACTGTTTGCGAGACTTTGTTAATCTAACCCTCTCTTTTGTTGTTGCTTCAAGTTATCTCTCGACCTCCAAAAATTCTTATTTTTAATTAGTGTAATGGCTATGGGATTTACTTATCGTCATTGAGGAGGTTTTCTAGATTTGGTGCTTTATGGGATGGGGTTGGTGGCCGAAGCTATATTTCAACTAGTAAACCTCTGTCTCATTGGCTTGCTTTTCACAGTTGAAGAATCTGCAGGTAAAGTCATGACCTTGGTTTCCGAGTTTGAATTCACTTGATTAGATTATCAGGTACTCGATACTTTAAGTATTATTAATTCTTAGAATTCTCATGTTGGCAGTGCTAATGTGGAGAAATTTGTATATATCTGTATTGTGACTTGGTAATTTTAGATATGGAGTACAATAAGACGGATTTGAGATCAATCAGTTTGGACAGTGTTATCGATCTTAACATGTCAAAATCTATGGAATTCTTGGGCTCAATGTCGCCTTACAATTACTAATGCTTTTAATTTGTAATCTAGCTGAAGTTTCTTTTACAGACCAGGCCTAAATAATGATACTAAAATGGGTTCTTACTGTGGATAATCAACACATGGATCTTCTGGGGAAGGATAACTTATTTTAGGCAATATCCGAAGAGAGTGAATGCTAGACTTTTGAAAGCACATCAGTATTCTTTTACCTAGATAATGTGTCATCTGGTTGTTTATTCCCGCTATTGGTCACTTTTCCCTCCAAGGGTTTAGACTTTAGATGCTATGGAGAAATGGTGGGAGTTAGAGCAGAATAATTCCTTCTTCATTATTAATGTTGCTAAAGACACGAAAAGTGTTACCGCTTGCTGCCATTTTTAGAACTGCCAACAATTCAACAAGTTTGATTTGAATTTTAAATTCTATTACAAATGTTGAACAACAAATAATATATGCATTTTCATTTTCGTGTTTTAATTCAGTATAAAAGATCCTAAAGATTTTTCTTTTCTTTCAGGGTACATTATACCCCCATCTCCAGTAATTTCTTCTGAAGTTCCTCCAACAATACAAGGCATAGCTGGACCAGTCCATCAGGGGATACCATTAGCAAGCAATACACCAAGCTCAGACAATCGGCCAAATGGTAACTTGCATGAACTGGTAATCCAAATTTGGTAATTGGGACTGAGAATGCTAGATTAAGCTTTTGTTTTGGCAACGCAGTATCGGATTTGCACCCTTTGCCTGCATTACCTCCATTCATGCCTGTCCCAGCGCCCCAAAGTGTCGCAGGGCTTGTGCCATCCCATTTAACTACTACGCCCATTATGCCACCATCATACAGTGCAGCTTCACCACCGTTCATTCTTCAAAGGCAGGGGCCAACTTTATCACCAACTGGTTCAATCACATCTCCATACCCTAAAATAGCTCCTCCACCCTTAGTTGCTCAAGTGAATGCACCACTAATGCCACCTAAAGCTCATCAAAGAAAGAAACCAGTTAAAAAACCTCCTGTCTCTCCGCCAAATGTGCCTGGTATTAACTCGCTTAAGTTGTTTTACCATGTAAGATTTTCTTCATTTTTATGAAGTATACATATGGTTGCAGTTGAATCTCCATCAAGTAATTTACCACAAAATTCAACATCTACCCACCCTGATGCACCTGTAACTTCACCAGGGAATGATCATATATACAGATCATTCAGTGGAGTTCCTATCCCAGAGCCAATTTCTTCAGGTATGCTGGCGTGATACTTTTGCCATAACTATTGGACAAATTGTGCTTGTATATCATTCCTCACTCTAAAGTGGTCTTCCTTCAATCACTTCAAGTTCACCCAAAATATGCAATAGTATTTTTCATAATTGTATCTATGTGTAAGTAGATTCCAATTTAATTGGCGCTATTTCTTTCTTTCTTTTTCAAAAATTTGATCTCAGTTGCACCCCCTCCAAGGAATGTGCACCGAAAAAAGCCAGTGGGCCTTCCATTTGCACCTGCAAGAATGCCATCTATATCACCTGGTATGCATGATCATTACCTTTTCTTCATCTGAGAAGCTCAAAAAAGCCTAGTTGTTGCGTTCTTTTTTCTAGTTCTTATTCTACTAATGTTGTTGAAAGCAGTCCCTGTTGGGTCACCTGAAAATGAAATGTCACATAGTGCCCCATCAGTCCATCCAACTTTGCCTGGAGAATGTCCTTCGACATTACCAGGTTCAAATTTGCGTAAGATTTGATACTTATTATACTAGACTTTAATTTGCTTCCCTGTGAGTCAAGGGCAACAAATATTTTTGTTTAAGGACCTTTTGTTCCCCCTCCATTATTGTTCCTATAAATGCTTCCATCCATTGTTGTTCCTATAAATGTCTTTATTTTAGTCGAAAATAGCCTCTCTACCAAGTAGGGTAAGGCTACGTACTACCGGACCTCCCTAGACCCCGCGGTCAGCAGAACTGTCATTAAGTGTTGTTTTTGTAGTTAATTACATTTGATTTGTTCTTTACAGCATTCCACTTTAGACAAAATTACCCATCAAATGACTCATTTGATGGCTTATGCTTTGTGAGGCATTTTGTAGTGACAATAAATTTCCAGTTTATGGTGATATTCCTATATTTATATTTGACCATGAAATTTGTTGAATGTATATTTGATGTTAATTTTTTGTCCCTGTATGAGATTGTAGGTCCTGGTGTCTCTCATTCATCAATACCTTCTCCTGGCATTGACCAGCAAAGAACTAGAATTCCTGTTATTGCTCCTCCACATGAAATGGCTAAGCCTTTACCACCCCAAAATTATCAGCGAACTGAAGGTGAAAAACTGCAAACTTTTAGCAAATCAATAATATTGGGTGCTGTTGTCTTTCCACCTACTTTTATTCTCATATATTATCTTTTATACTTTGAATTTTTTCATTTGTGGAATGTTTTACTAAGTTTATATGGAGTAGAGACATATGATTTTGACTCTGTCACAAAATGGTGATTGCTTTTATTAAACAAAAGGGAAATATGGACCAAAGTTAATGCAACTTAAAATGACATTACAGGTCCTGGTTCTTCTCATGCATTAGCCCCTGTACGAGGCAAACATGGAATTCCACTTGCTGCACCACCAGATGAGACACCCCAGCCTTTGGCCCCTGTGGCCCATCCACCAGCCAAAGGTAAATTAGTTAAACAGGGTTGAAGCACCGATATCTCGTGCAATTTGGAGATTTTACGTCTTTCTATGGTAGTATTGTGAAGGTTCTTCTGCTGTTGCTCTTTCAGTGCACAAAGCTGTGAGGCATCCCGGTGGTGCTCCTGTTACATCTAGATCATCTTCTTCGAGTAAAGGGTATCAATCTCCTGCTTCACCACCATCTATCCCATTTCATAAGAAAAACCGCACAAGAAACAACACTAATCACTCGGCTTCTGCTTTGTCACACCCGATATATCCTCCCTCTTCAAATGCTCAAGGTTTCTCTTTTAACACTTCAAAATATTTCCCATACATAAAAGTAAATGCTTTGCATTATGCTCTTAAAATGAATCTAAATTTATTCTTTTCATGCCTTTCAGGTCCTGCCATCCCTCCATTTTTACGGACAAAAAGGCGTACACATTATGCTCCTCCGGCCCTTGGTCCAGGTACCACAATGATAAATGCTTGACTAGATCACTTTTTGACAACTGTTCTCAAAACATATTGGATTTACTGCATGTAGGTCCTTCAGCTTCTGGATCACATGACCTTTTTCCTAAACCGGCAACCATTGTCTCGCCTGCTCCTTCACCATCTCCGAAAACATCCGTCTGGATTGAGAGTAAGGATCATCCAATTTTCTTACCTTCTTTTTTTGCTTTGCAGAGTGTAGCTCATGATCCTTCGTCATACCGTTAGCTTACCTACTTACTTTTGAATCTGATTGCATTTCCAAGTGCCCGTTCTTTCTCATCCTGGATCATCACCAAGGGGTCCAAAGAAGCCCTTCTTGCCACCTGTCCAAGCATTGCCTCCTCCACCTCCTAATGAAGGTAATTGAACTTCTGATTTTGTCTCCTTGCAATTTTAAATTTTTCAACCTTTTGTTGCCCCTCCCTCTCTGGAAATTGTTCCTGCATGTAACACTGGTTTCTTTTGGGTCTGTAGATTGTTCGACTACTGTTTGCATGGAGCCATATACAAATACGCCTGCTGGCTCTCCTTGTGACTGTGTCCTGCCCATGCAAGTTGGACTGCGCTTAAGTGTTGAATTATACACTTTCTTCCCATTGGTTTCAGAGCTTGCTCAGGAGATTGCTGCTGGTGTTTTTATGAAACAAAGTCAAGTTCGTATTATGGGAGCAAATGCTGCCAGCCAGCAACCAGAGAAGACAATTGTCCTCATTGATTTGGTTCCAGTTGGAGAAAAATTTGATAATACAACTGCATTTCTTACTTTTCAGCGATTTTGGAAAAAACTAGTTGTCATTAAAACTTCCCTTTTTGGGGACTATGAAGTGTTATACATTCGCTATCCAGGTTCATGAATTTCCAGTGTCTATTCATCCATTTTGTTTCCATAGATTGTTCTATATGGATAATCATTCAGAGGTTCTGCATTTGTAGGCCTACCTGCACCACCACCTTCAGCATCTTCAAGCATTAACACAGTTGATGATGTGCCATATCCTGGCATTGACAATAATGCAAGGACAATGAA
Source organism: Erythroxylum platyclados (assembly GCA_027563515.1). Taxonomy (NCBI): domain Eukaryota; kingdom Viridiplantae; phylum Streptophyta; class Magnoliopsida; order Malpighiales; family Erythroxylaceae; genus Erythroxylum; species Erythroxylum platyclados. The sequence goes on along the minus strand of JAOQMM010000172.1, from coordinate 8,277,627 downwards.
GCCCCTTGGTGTTGATGTAAGAAAAATGCATCACAAAGATAGGCTTGGTGGTGGCATGATTGCTGTTATTGTGCTCTCAGCTTTTGTAGCACTAGTTCTATGCTGTACTGTAGCTTGGGTTTTGGTATTTAAACATAATGAGCATGATAGTCCACCAGCACAGACTCTACAGCCTTTGTCACGTGCTGTAGCAAAACCATCAGGTAATTCCTGGAACTATAAAACAGGGTGCATTTATCATGTCGACTGTGGGGTATACTAAAATTACAAGTGCTGTGAATGTTCATAACTTTCCTGATCAACAGCTTCTAGTGTTAGAATTTAATAATTATTTTCTCAAGTATTGGTGAGAAAAATGAATATATTGATGATTAATTGGGCAATCATCTTTTCCTTTTATATTCAATTGTAGCCTATCATCATGTATACTTCAACTTAAGTGGAAATCATACCATTGAAAGTCCTGAATAGTGGCTATGGATTAAGAAAATGTAAATGGATTAAGAAATGTAAATTTTGTAGGTACCACCGGATCAATGATTGGAAGTGGTCTGAGTTCCGCATCATTGTCATTTGGATCTAGTATTGCTCCTTACACCGGCTCAGCAAAGACTTTCAGTACAGTTGATATAGAAAGAGCTACTAACAACTTTGATGCTTCAAGAATGCTGGGGGAGGGAGGCTTTGGTCGTGTTTATAGTGGTGTTCTCAAAGATGGGACCAAAGTTGCTGTGAAAGTTCTAAAGAGAGATGATCAACAAGGTGGCCGAGAATTCTTGGCTGAAGTTGAAATGCTTAGCCGCCTTCATCACAGAAACCTGGTGAAGCTGATTGGCATATGCACAGAGCATGCCCGCTGCTTGGTTTATGAGCTCATACCAAATGGAAGTGTGGAATCTCATTTACACGGTACTACTTTTGCTCTTCTAGATCAAAAGAGAACTTTACGCTTTCAGAATTTCCTTTCTTTGGTTTCTTGAAAAAATGACAATGCTAATCTGTGTCTTCTCATTCAGGGATCGATAAGGAATCTATTCCCCTCGATTGGAATGCCCGGATCAAGATAGCACTTGGTGCAGCTCGAGGTCTAGCTTATCTACATGAGGATTCAAGTCCTCGTGTCATACACAGAGATTTCAAGTCTAGCAATATCTTGTTAGAACATGATTTCACACCAAAAGTTTCGGACTTTGGTTTGGCTCGAACTGCCATGGATGAGGAAACCAGACACATATCAACCCGCGTCATGGGAACTTTTGGGTGAGAATTCTTCTCTCCATCTGTAGAAAAATGATATCATAGGGCATATAAAAACTGTACTGTGCTTTTACCTTTGTTTTTTGGAGAGTGGAGGTATCTCTAAAGCGCAACTCACAATAAGCATGCTTATTATCCATAGCCTTTATCACAATTATCTATGTAGAATTCAGATTGCAGCTATAATTATGGTATTCTTTAAAGATAGTGTTCAGATTACGATTGCTTTTCTGTAATCTGGAATAGGATGACAGTCATTGTGGGGTTAAAGGGGTTTCTTTTGCAAATCTTCTTGATTTTGAGAAGCAATTTAATGAGCTTGTTACCACCACTTCATAACATACTCTCTTTGATTCTGAGAAAAGGTGGAGTGCCCTTCTTGTTTTGGAATATGTTTTACCTCTGCCAGAGTTTCAAATACACACCTGATTTCCTCCGGTGTTTTTATGCTAATAATTAATTTCTAATGATTTTATCCAGCTATGTGGCTCCAGAGTATGCAATGACTGGTCATCTTCTAGTGAAGAGTGATGTCTACAGCTACGGTGTAGTGCTTCTTGAGCTCATAACCGGAAGAAAACCAGTCGACATGACGCAACCACCTGGGCAAGAGAATCTTGTTTCATGGGCTCATCCATTTCTGACAAGTAAAGAAGGGCTGGTAGCCATCATAGATCCATCTCTAGGACCTGATATTCCTTTTGATAGTGTGGCCAAAGTGGCAGCCATTGCTTCAATGTGTGTTCAGCCGGAAGCATCACATCGGCCATTCATGGGTGAGGTTGTTCAGGCCTTAAAGTTAGTATGCAATGAGTGTGATGGGGAAAGGGAAGCAGGTTCAAGAAGTTCCAGCCAAGAATTATCCATTGATATGGATACTGGGGTGAGTGGTGGCTCAGGACGGGTTCATCCTTTTGGAAATCAAACGACTGCAGTGAATTACGACTCTGAGCCAGATATAGAGAGGGCATTGTCAATATCAGAGTTGTTGGGGTTGTCTGTGAGTTATGAAAGGCAGGCGTCTGGATCATTTAGATTGAGAAAATGTTCTAGTTCTGGTCCACTGAAAACAGGAAGGAGCGGATGGTTTTGGCAGAGAATGAGGAGATTGAGAGGGGAAATCGTGAGTGAACATGGGATTATTTTCAGAAAATGGCCAGGTTCGCATTGAACACCTATAATTGACGAGGAATGCATGGTTGTATTCTATTCTATTCTATTCTTGGCAATAAAAGTGATCAAGGATTATAAATTAATATTGTTCTATCTGTCTGTCCAGTCATAATAGAAACAGCAGCCTATGCCCCATCTTAGTTAGATTCTCCCAACTGTATACAACTTTTTCTTTCATTTGTTCATCTCAATATCAAATTCTGAGTGATACTACAGCAAAGATTTACAAACTTTCTTGATTTAAATTTTATGTCGAATTGGACCAAGCCTCAGGCTTCTAAAATATTTTTAAAAAGGACAACATGCAAACTGGTGCAAAGATGCTTACTATTTTCAAGAAAACTAAATTTTATGGATCAAGAAAAAGAAAATGTAGCGGAAAGTTGTACAAATTCATAAGGCTCTTCGTGTTATTAGGATCAAAAAAAGTCATTAATTATATGCAATTTTTTTTGTATTTTATGAAATGCAAAGAAAAAATATATTTTGTGAATCATATATATATATATATATATATGTATGTACTTTAAATTAAATAAAAATAGATTTAAGTAATTATTTAAATTAGAAGTTACATTCAGTACTTAGTAGGGCAAGTCCTGACTACTTTCCTCTTGAGTTAACAAATGAAGGAGACCACACGGCAACGGCACCTAACAATCACAAAGCACATCTCTCAACGCACAGCCACGTGTGCTTAACTGATCAAAATCCTCGACACTACTAGTGCTCCTACTAGCTATTTACTTTCACCTCTTCAGCCTTCACTGAAATCTCGCACTCACTCAACACGCGGTGGGTCTCTCTCGCTCTAGTGGTTGGTCCGAGCAGGGTTTTAGGTTTGTCGCCTTTTTCGTTTCTTGACTTCTTTCTTATTTGAGATTCTACTGTGTAAGTGTCAGAGTCGACAATGGAGGGTCAAGCGCCGAAGAAGAGAGGTCGTAAACCTAAGCCCAAGGATGAAAAGGAGCAACATCAACAAAGTACGGGCAAAATGAAGGAGGGAAAGAAGTCTCACCAACCTTCTGCCGACGAGAAGTACACGCAGTGGAAGGCGCTCGTCCCTGTTCTCTATGATTGGCTCGCTAATCATAACCTTGTTTGGCCTTCTCTCTCCTGCCGGTATGTGGATTCTTTTTCTTCCCTCATTTATAGGGTTTTTTCTTTCTTTCCTTTTATTTTTTGGTCTACATTATTGTTTATGTTTTGCGTTGCGTTGTCTTTATTCTAAGTTTTGTGTGTTTTTGCATCACTTTGGGATCTATTATGTATGTAATTTGTCAAAGGTGATAACTTTGATCGTTTGTAAGTGATGATTTTAGAGAGCTATTTGATGGGTTCTCTTCGATTTAGTTTTAGATGAATGAAGGTCTGTCGTTATGGTTCTAGCTTTTTAGAACAACTGTTTAGTCTCTTCTTTTATTTGTTGGCTAGTTGATTAGTTGACTTTGTTCTCAATAGGTGGGGGCCGCAACTGGAACAATCCACTTACAAAAATAAACAACGTCTCTACCTCTCTGAGCAGGCATGTCCGCTATTATGCGTTCTATTGTACTTCGAATTGTATCCGACTTTTGAGTTGGTGTATAGGTGTATGCATTACATGCAGTTTTTGGAAGAACGGTGCAAAAAAAAGGATCTTAGCAAAATATCATTCTTCTTAGCATATCTCTTATATGTAATTTGACATTGCAAAGGTCACTGCTTGAGCAAGTTTCGAGGTTATCTGCATTGAAATGCATATCCCTATTGCACTTGTATCGTTTTTCCCTGTCAAATGAACTTGGAAATTTTGAATAAAATTTCTGAAGGAATCTTCGCTTCTCGAATTTGAACTTTCGTGCTGAGACTATTTTTCGTCTTTCTTGTGGTTAGGTGGTTTCTCATGGTTGTTAACTATATGACTTTGCCTTGGCAATCACCTTTTTTATCCTTCTTCAGTTCTCTTATAGACTTATACTTAGTTTGCCTACTACAGAAGCAACAAGATTTCTGGTAATTCTTCTGATTTTTTTTTCCTTTTTTGAGTATGGCCAGACTGATGGTAGTGTTCCTAACACTTTAGTCATTGCAAATTGTGAAGTTGTGAAGCCTAGAGTTGCTGCTGCAGAGCACATATCTCAGGTTATAGCTGTTATCAAAATCATTTTGTACTTTCACTCATTAGTTGTGGCTCTCTTCTTTAATATTTACTGAATTGTCTCTTAAGCATAATTGATTGTGTTCTTGCCTGATGGTCTATATTTCAGTTCAATGAAGAAGCACGTTCTCCATTTGTTAGAAAGCACAAAACTATCATACATCCTGGAGAGGTATGAAACTATCGGAGAAAGTATGTTCAAATATGCTTAAATTTCTCTAACATACTCATTTCACATTTTAGCTGGTGGAATCCTTTGAATCATCACTTATACAGGTTGAGTTGTTCTGTAATGCCTATTAAAGGCCTGTCCGCTTCTAATAAGTCTTCCTCCACCTCATATATACGACTGGTTTAACATTTTATTTAAAATGGCGTATACAACGATTTCTTCCATTGATCTCTTAAAACATTTTGCAGGTAAACAGAATCAGGGAACTTCCTCAGAATAGTGGGATAGTTGCCACTCATACTGACAGCCCTGAGGTGAGTTTCCTGTTTATAATTTTCTATATAGGTGCATATGAGTATTTTGTTTATTTGATATGTTTATCTCTGTCTGCATTATGCCTTTCGAAACTTAAGGTTCTCATATGGGACGTTGAAGCCCAACCCAACCGCCATGCTTTACTTGGAGCCGCAAATTCCCGCCCAGATTTGGTATATATTCATTGCTCTAATGTGATCCTTTGCCCCTTTAGTTTGATAATTTAGTTGGATTCTACCAGCATCTTCATGATATTATTGACAGCAGTTTTGTACATCGCCCTTAGTGCAGTCAAGACATTCCACTCTTTTTACTGCATAAAGTGAAGAATGGGATATAGCGGATTTTGTGATTCAGATCAGTCTGTTGCAATATGATGACTCATTGCATGAAATTGAGAGCTAATAAGTTCATAAACAATTACTAATGTTTCTTCAAGGCAAAACAATTTTATTCTATAACTCTTCTTGCAGATTTTGACTGGACATCAGGATAATGCAGAATTTGCTCTTGCAATGTGCCGAACTGAACCTTATGTGCTTTCTGGAGGTTGAAGTGTTTCTTGTTTATACCTGTTTTGATATGTTTATGAACCTTGTTGCCTAAATATTGTAGTTTGTTATTTTAGTTTCTTTTTTGAAATCTTCTTGGAATTTGTTTGTCTTCATTAAGATTTCATTCTCAGTGGCAAAGTTTTCACTGCAGGGAAGGACAAGTCTGTTGTTTTGTGGAGCATCCAGGACCATATCACGTCATCTGCCACTGATTCTGCAGGACTCAAGACTTCAGGTGGATCAATAATTAAAAAGGTGGATAATAAATTAAAGTTTAACTCTAGAAAAAGGAATTAAGGCATTTTGAAGCCGTTTT
>JAOQMM010000172.1:8257916-8271050 GCA_027563515.1 Erythroxylum platyclados | reverse complement strand
TAACTTTTTTCAGTAACACTTGCAGCATACATCATTGATCTAGTTGTAAGGGATTTTATTCTACTCCTGAGGAAACGACATTTGACATTGATTCTTCTGGATCTCATCTATTATTTGGTCCTCAGCTATATAACTTCACCTCTAAAGAGGTGCTCCTTAATTCTTATTTGATGGTCTGCAGACCTGGAGTTTTTTGTTTGACTCTGTGGTTGATGGGTTATTTTGTTCCCATTACAATCTTGGTTGTCTTTTATTCATTCAATTCAGTGACATTTAATAGAGACTTTAGTTTGAAGTAATGAATTATCCACATTTACTGCTTTAGTGATTACTTTTTTGAATCAACATGTTGCCATGTTTTGCATGCAATTTCATAATCTGCATCCTTTTGACATACTTCTGTAAATACTTTATTCAGCTTGTGATATAAAAACTTAGGTGCAACTGTTTTTCTGTGTTTCATTGACAGGTTGAAAAAGCTCATAATGCTGATCTTCACTGTGTTGATTGGAATCCCCATGATGATAATCTTATTTTAACTGGGTATATTTTTCTTTTATTTTCCTTTGTAAGTGTGCTGTTTTATGTAATCATGGGTATTAAAATAAGCAATGTTTTAATAATCAGATCGAAAATTAAACTGGTAAGATGAGAGGTTTAAGATTTAAAGATTCAATTAGTATTAGACCGTTATAAAACTATATATTAATAAAGATTGAAAAAGATTAAAGATTTTGAAATAGGATTGAAGAAGAAAACTGTTAAATGGAAATTAGTTAATTTATTTTAGTTTATAAAAATCCGATTCTTTACGAAAACCAGCAGATTTTTAATAATAAAGGTTATTAAAATAAATCGAATAGAAAAATTCAAAATTGAACTAAAAAGTTGGCCGGTTTAAGATTTTTACAGTTGAACCATCACGGTTCAGTTTTTTATTATTGTAAATAATTTTCTTTTTGTGTTATTTGTTGTGTTCTTATCTTGACAAGAGAAGTTTTGGAAATTTATTTTTTTTCCAGGTCAGCAGATAATTCTGTTCGCATGTTTGACCGAAGGAATCTCACTTCCAATGGAGTTGGGTCCCCAGTCAATACATTTGAAGGGCACAAAGCTGCTGTATTGTGTGTACAGGTACTCTACATACTTCAACTTGTATTTTTCTTTATTCTTTTCAAGGTACATCTGTGGCTGAGAAGTGTTTTGCCTGGAGGTCTATAATTCAATTTCTAGCACTATTTTCCAGTGGTTTCCAGATAAGTCTTCAGTGTTTGGAAGTTCTGCAGAAGATGGCCTCTTAAACATTTGGGATTATGAGAAGGTATTGAAGTTAACATCTTAGTAGCTAAGCTTTGTTCTTGGTCTATTAATAAATTTGCAGCATGTGAGATGTTTCCTTGACCTGAATAAACTGCATGTTTGGCATATCAAACTTTTAGAAGACTTGTTTTGGTTCCTGTTTCTTTTAACTGTCTGAAAAAGGTTGCACATCTTTATTTTTGACAAAGAAGATGGTGAAAGTGTACAAATATTTTTTTTATAATTATGTAATCGACACTGAACATGTGAAGACCATGCATATTGCTTTATTTTGTAGTGCCTATAGATGGTATTTTGGATGGGCATTTGCAGAAGTATCATATGAATGTAATTCCACATTGAATAATTGGCAAGCGTGAAAACTGGTGACAGGCTGCTGACGCAGCCATGAACATAACTCATCCCCATCATTGTGTCATGCTTACAAAAACTTGTGGATGTGTTTAGTATGAACAACAAAATCACCACGAGCTGATAAAATTGTGGGAATATTTGGAATATTGAATAATTGTGCAGCTTTGACTATCAGCATTGAAAAGTCTTATTTAGCTGCTCTGCTTGTCTGGCTTAGTCACGAGTTTGGTCCTTATCATTTACAGGTTGGTAAAAAGAGTGAGCATGCAACTAGAGGCGCAAGTAATCCTCAAGGATTGTTCTTCCGGCATGCAGGGCACAGGTTAAATAAAGTTCATTTTTTGTCCTTTGAAATTAAAATGCAAATGATATTAGTTAATTGAACAAACAGATGGTTCTGCAAAGTGAGTTCAATATATTTGTTTATCGAGTTTTTTCTATCAAATTGATTTGTAGGAATGACCGTTTTCGTTGCAATTATTAGCATATTGTGTATTTTTAGTTTAGCTTTAGCTATTTGTGGAAAAGAAGTAACAATTTTGAGGGAATGTCAGGCCTTATCATATGAGCATTCTTGGAACTTTTCACATTAACAGAAGTTATTATCTAAACTTGTTTTCCTCTTTATAGCTATTGAATAAAATTATCCACCTTACCTCCATGAACTTCAACCTAAAACAAAATTAACTGTAGTTCTGCAGTCTGACTTAAGAATGAAAAAATATTACTAAATAGTTCTTAATTCTCTGAAAATAAGTGAAGTTGTATTGTGTTTATCTATCATATTCATATTTGATACTGTTTGAAATAGGGCAGATTGTGAAGTTTTTGATCTGCCTGCATATGATTCCAAACTTTTTGACTCTTGTATACAGGGACAAGGTTGTCGATTTCCATTGGAACACATATGATCCTTGGACGGTTGTCAGTGTGTCTGATGATTGTGACACAACTGGTGGAGGGGGCACATTGCAGGCGAGTAGTTTTCCTCTCTACTTGCTTTCAATCTATCTGATTACTTTCTAGTAGGTTTCTTGATTTTGATAAGATGAATGGCATAATGAAGATAGATTCTAAAAGAAAAACGTTTTGTTGGTAAAAACAGATATGGCGAATGAGTGATTTACTCTATCGACCAGAGGATGAGGTTTTGACTGAGCTTGAAAAGTTCAAGTCCCATGTTATTTCATGCGGTTCAAAGGCGTGAGGAGTCGAATATGGATTAACCATTAGGAACTATGCAAAGAACTCTAGCAGTGAGTTGTTGTATTTTTCAATTTGAACATATATGATAGAAAGTGGTAGGGATGCTGATGCATGTAGTTTGTGGATGTATATCTCTTTCTGTGCTTGGATCATGCTTTGAAAGTTATTCTATGAAAGAGCTGAACCAAAGTAGAAGTTCTTAGAATGGTTGTTTCAGATTGATTGTGATGATATATGTTGTGCCTTGAAATCGGGTCGTTCGTGTTCAAGGCATAGCAATAGGAGACACGTATTTGTTAATGGGGCGGTGTCAGAAAGTATAAGCGTTAAGCGGGGTTGGTTTTGGCTGCCCTTTCCCTTCTAGCTTGGAACCGATTTCTTTCATCATCATCAAGCTATTTTCTTCTTGTGATTGCCTACCAACTCAATTGACTGACTTATCCTACCAATTTTATGACAAAACAGCTCCCGTCGGACTTTGATAAAAATCTTTGTATATAGTAATTAATAGTATGCAAACAAAAATAAAGCAGTCATTGTTGGAAACTGTAATTTCAACATAAAAAAGCCTTAGGGAGCCTGACTCTGTGTGGACTAGACTAGACTAGAATACTGTCTGTCTGTCTGAACGTAACGCCCATTCTCTATGAATAAAAAAAATGTTGCTCGTCTTGTCCATAACTTACCCCATATTTCCCGCCAATTTCCGTCACTTATACGTGGCATTCACCTCTCACTTGTATCCTCCCGAGACCATCAGCATGTTTCTTTTCAAAGAAATTAAAATTTGGGACCCATACCTTCCCTGCAAAATACTAATACAATTCTACTCATGCCCCTTTATTACAATTCAAACAACTTAAATGTATGCAGTATTTATACCACCCCGTTTCAGGCCTCAACTGCACCTACCACTTGTCATTTTTAGTTTTTAACTGTTCATTCTCTTCTCTCTCTTATCACTCGCTACAATGGACGAGTCCGGAAAGAGGGAAGCTCCTGATGCCGTTAACGAGACGACGCTGAAAGCTCCGCGCACACCGGCGGTTACTCAAGCTGATATCGGAGAGGACATTGTGCCCTGGTTGTCGGTGGACGACGGCACAGTGGGAGAACTCATGAAGTTTCTAGACGCCAGCTCAGACACGGAGTCCACAACTGCCACAAGAGTGAAGTTCATCGAGAACCCCTACTCCTTTTCGTCGTTGATATTTCAGTCGTCCTCGTCGTACATCACCATAAACGGTAACGAAGAGAGCTGCGGCTCGTCGTATTCGGACTCCGACTCGTCGGTGATGGCGAGCGTGGACATGGGAGGGATGATGGTGAAAGGCGTTGGCGAGGACGGCTCGTGTGGATCGGGGAACGCAAACAAGGGAGCGCGTGGTGAGATGATAGGGAAGCAGGACGTGCTATGGTCGGTGGACGGCGGCATGGGAAGTGACGGAGTGAATTTGGAGTGGGAATGGGAGTTGGACGATGAACGTGTAGTGAGGTTGTTGGAGGAAGACTACTTGTTTGACATGTGAGTTTTGTTTGAAGAGGGTCAAAGGGGAGGGTGAAATAGGAATGATAATAGTAAATAGTAAATAGTGGCGGTAAGTTTTTAGAGGAAGAGGAGGCATTTGTCTTGTTTTGGACATTGTAAAGAGGAATGAAATGGGTACAGTAAAAAAGGACACATGCATGCCTGTGTACAGACTCTTTTTTCAGCCCTATTTGCAGCTTTTGAATTTGATACCTCACCTAACGACTGTCTGTTTGATATCATATTGATATCATACCCTCCAGTCCGTTCCGTTCCTCTTTAATTTTTCAATTTACCTTCAAATGTGTTGGGTTGGGGAATAGTGAATTACTGGCAAATAAAAACGAGGGTGGAGGCATACTCCTGAGAAACCAGCTTATGCCGCTTAATGCAGGTTATTGGTTGCAAATTCAATGAGCTTCTGTCCGTGTCGCATTAAGTTATGCCCGAAGAAATGGGCCGCTGACAGAATTGGACGATCAACAAATACTGACCCAACATATGTTCCTTTGTCGTTTGTGAGTTGACCAGCAATTCCTTTTGAGAGAAGCAATTGCAATTTGGTAGCATCTAGTCAGAGTAATAAAGTTCGGTGGCTGTTGGACATTAATTATCCAGTTCGACTCCGCCAGGTTTTAATTTTGGTACGATATTATTTAAAAAATTATAAAAAATTCTTAAATATATTATATTCTATTTTTGCAAATAGAATTACTAATTATAAAGTTAAAAAAAATGCATAATTCATAATTGCTTATCTATTTTTTTAAGGGTGTAAATTGCACACAAATATAAAAGAATGAGTTAGACAGAATAAATAATAGAATTTTTGGAAATAATAAACTAGATCTTATTTTTGATAGATCTTCTCAATGTCAATACTATGAGCACTGAGCAGGCTGATAAATAGACAAAGTGTCTTGTTCTCTTCTCTCAAGTACTTGTTTCATAATAATGTTGATGCTTTTGATATTTCCCTTTTACATTGTTGATGTGGAGTTTGTTCAGGAAAGACAGCAGTGACGAATATTTTGTTTGTTACTTGAGATTTTATGAATTGTACCGGAACTTTTCTCAAAACTGTCTTGCACATGGAATACTAATATTTGGCTATTTCAAAATGATTGTGCTCTAAGGTTGTGAAAATATACCTGTTCAGTGACTCAGTGACCTCTCTAGCACACCTAGTGGAACCTTACCTTTGGATTAATCCGCAGTTCATTAAAATTATATTGGAGGGCACCCTTAAGGAGATCATAACCATGTTGTTGTTCAACATATTGTAAATGATCTGAACATACCAGAATAAAGTTTCATAGGATTTTAGGACACTACATTTTGACATCTGATGCTTTATTAAATAATTGTGAGCATTTTCTATGTTTAATTACTCATCCATAATTTTGAAAGTCCTCGAAACTTTTTGCAGTGAAGTGTGCCTGTTGTAATAATTTTGTTATCGAGTAAATGTTGCCAATTAGAAACATAAAATTTAGTAGCACGTAAAAATTTGTCTAACCATTTGAATAAAAGTGACCCTTCTCGCTATTTAGTTTGTACTGCTACAAGATTAGTCACAGAACTAACTGCAAACAAAGCTATAAAATACTGTCAGTGTTCTTGTTTGATGTGATTTAGGAGGGAATAATGAAGCCTCCTGTCCTTATGATGATATATTGGTATTTTCCACCTTTTGCAGCTGGTAAAGCAAGCAATTTTGCCCCGTGTTCATGGTCTGGCTCTTAAAACAACAGTTGCTGCGGTATGGTATTCTCTATACGATGCATTTCATACTTGAGTTCAGTAGTCATTTCCTCAAGTCACCGTGTCTTATAAAAGTTGTGCTCTATCTATTTGTGTCTGGAACAAAACAAAACAGAAAATTACTCTTTCCCTATAACAACAATATACCATGTTCTTTTACCATCAAGGTGGAGGGTTTTAGGTGTATTCAACTCATTTTAATTTTGGACTTACGTTGCTACCTGTTCAAAGTTCTCATGATAATTGCATTATGTGAAAGATTATTGTTGTACCAGTTATGGTCCTTGAGTTGATGCGACCTTCGTAGAATGATTAACCAGTGTTAAGGGTTGCTTGATTATTTTTGTTACCATTCTTATTTTTCTTTCAAATTATACATTTAACTATCAATAAATTGTTTAACATCTTTAGTTGATATTGTTTAAAATTATTAAATTCTTGACAATGCCATATTATTTCAGTGCATATTGTCTGATAGTAGAGTTTGTGTAGAATAAACATACACGTACATAAAAGCTGATCATGGTCTTAAAGAAAGACGTCTAAATTCTAGCTTCATAATCAATCATAGCTTGTGGTTTGAACTTACATGGGAGTAGATGTAATTGATTGTTTATTTATATGGCCCCAGAAGATGGGGAAGAATGTAGTAGAATTACCGAACCAACATTGCTAAATTTCTTAGCAAACATCTGATAAGGCATGGCCTGTTTTATGTTTTTAAGCTGACATCATTTGAGTAGTTTAGAATTCTTATGAAGGTGGTTGGTGCTTGTCTGAACATATAGGCTTAATATGAAGGGAACTATTTTATTTCCTTTGGCAGGTTAGAGTACATGCTCTTCTGTGCCTTGCAGATCTTGTTCGAAAGCTAGACAAACATGCTGTCCTGGAAATCTTACAAACAATTCAACGTTGTACTGCTGTTGATCGTTCCCCTCCTACCCTTATGTGCACTCTCGGTGTTGCTAACTCAGTTCTCAAGCAGGTAGTTCATCCTATAAGATGTGGTTTAACAACTGTTCTAGATTTGTGAAGAATCTAGTGCAAGACTATAATGCATTTTCTTCTACTTGTTCCTCTTCAGTATGGAGTAGAATTTGTAGCTGAGCATGTCCTTCCACTCCTCACTCCTCTTCTCACCGCCCAGCAATTAAGTGTTCAACAGTTTGCCAAATATATGCTCTTTGTAAAGGACATCCTCAGGTACTCTGATGTTAGTTCCCCTGTATGCATCAAACTTTTCCGTACGATTTTGAATTTACTTGTTTAAGTTACCCTTTTTCTTTCTTTTCCCTTTATTGCGAAATTTCTTTACTCATTCGACGCTGGATGAACTACCATCTGCTTATAGTACATAAGGGCATATTTTCATTCTTATCTTTTCCTTTACAAAATCTATATTGTAGGATGATAGAGGAAAAGAGAGGGGTTTCAGTAACTGATTCTGGAATTCCTGAGATTAAGCCAGGATCTTTGCCTCTCGGGCTTCAGTCTCAAGACTTGAGCAAAACAACTGGGAGTGTAGCCCCTGCTTCAAGAAGGAACTCTTCATGGGATGAGGACTGGGGTCCTGCAACAAAAGGAACTCCTGGCTCGCAGCAGCCTTCTACAATCAATTCTTTGACCCCTCCCTCAGTTGCAGCTAATCAGCCGAGTCAATCAATGTCTTTGAAGGCAGATTCTACAGTACCAGCAGTTTCTAGTCACCAAACAGCTGCATCATCCTCTCCAGTTGATTTAGAGTGGCCTCCTCGATCATCTATGGCCGTAAGCTTTCAGGTAGGTGATGAGGATAAGCAACTGAACGCAGGAGTGTCATCCAATTCAAGTTTTGATGATGTAGATCCTTTTGCCAATTGGCCTCCACGACCCAGTGGCACTTCAAACAGTTCAGGATCATTTAGCAATGGCATTGGAGGCACATTGACAAACAATAATGGTACTAGTTTCATGATGAGTAAAACCAACATTAAGAATTCCCAAACCAATGGGAGTGACAGCTGGGACTTCACTAGTCAAAATTCTTTGAATGGATTGAAACCAAATCAAGGGATGGCTACATTGAATGCTGGTAGCATGAATAGTATTGGTGTTAATCCGCAGAATTCCATGGGTTTTCTGAAACAAAACCAGAGTATGTCAACGATTGGGTCTTATAATGAAAAGAAATCAACAGATCTTGAATCAATTTTTGGTTCTAGCAAGAATGAACAAGCAGCACCAAAACTTGCTCCACCCCCATTGACTGCTGTTGGTAGAGGAAGGGGAAGAGGCAGAGGGGGCACTTCAACCTCAAGATCTACTCAGGCCAAGCAGTCTGAACAACCTCCATTGTTGGATTTACTCTAACAAGTTGGATTTTCTTTTGTTGAAAAGAGGAAATGAGAAAAAGGAAAGGTTCAGAAAATACCCCTGTAAAGAAGCCATTAGCATATACATGGAGGCAGGCATTATGAGATGATAATACCCCCAGTCAAGTTAATAGCAGTTGCTCGCCGGAAGGTGTGGCTTGTATTGGGATTGCAGTGCGTTTGTTTGTAGCATAACGATTGAGTACTGCATAGAAATTTATTTTGTAAGAAATAATATTTTGTAATTCTATGTCATGAGGCTGCCCTGTTCTTTTTTTTTTTTCTTTTTAATCTTCCACTGGTGAAGACTTTGAAGTAGTCTTAGCAAGAAATTATATTCTTGGCAACAGCTTGTGTTTTAACAACTGTATAAAAGTTAATTGATCGAAGATAACTTTTTGGTCTTCAATGGTGATGAATAAGTTCAGTAAATCTGGCACAAGGAGCTAACTGTTTTTGTATATTTTGCTATTGAAATGTAAAGTCTGAAAAGGTAAGTTGATCAGTTAAATTAAGAATTTTATCTTTTGCATAACAAATTGTTGTTTTAAGGTTCTTAAATTACGGACAAGAATTAGTGATATGTGAGATTTGGAAAGGTCGATAATACTCAGACTTATTTCTACCGGAGAGGAGGCTGTTTCCGAAGGGTTGAGTAGAATGCAGAGAATAATCAATGTAGGGATCTCAACTTCCCCGGCACCTTTTGAAAAAATGTTTTTCAAGATTCAAGAGTTCCTTTTCACCAAGGACAAATAGACATAAATAGATGTATTGACTAGTGATTACCTTCACTATTAGAGTAGATGATTCTCTTTAACAAAGTGTTACATACCACATTTCATTCAATAATTGAGGCATTGTACGGATATATAATAATCTGAAAAATGAATATCTAAATCAAACATTCTATATTTAACTGCTCATGAATTCGAAAGACTTGATTTTAGTCAAATTAAATGTTCTTTAGTCATTTTAAAATTTATGTGCATTACGTTTAAGATAATCTATTTACAAAATCAAAATAAACTCACAAATATTGAATATTTTATTTTTTTGAAAAGTAGATTATTCTATTGTTTAAAACATGTATACATGGTAGCTTATGATGACATAACCTATTATTTATTACAAGTTAACATATGTTCTAAAATCTAATCATAATATAAGAATTATTTTTAGTACATATTTATAAAATAGTTATCATATTTATTTAAAAAATTATGTACTTATGATAAGGTTAATATAACTATTTTCTAAATATATCTACGGTAAGAAATTGAACTTGTAAATTTTATAATATTATGATAACAAATAAAACATAACACTAATATCCATTTAAGAAAAAAGTAATTAACTTCAAATATTATCTCCACTTTTTCCAAAGTTTTTTCTAATTATTATTTACTATGATAAGTGTGTACTAGACTTTTCTAAGTAGATCTTTTAAGTTTATAATTACAATATGTACAGAATTATATATAATAATTTTAGTGACTTTTGTATTTCTTTTTTATCTATAAATATCATTTTTTTAATTGAAAAATTATGATTTTTCTATACAAAAGAGATGAAAGTTTAAATTATTTTATGATAAATTTGCAACATACCGTATTTATTATTAGACTATTATTGATAATCTTTAATTTTATTAATTATATATGGTTAAAAGTAATTGATATTAATTCAGATTCATATTATTTTTTTAAGAGGGGTATTTCATGAAAAGTTAATAAAAAAGCTAAAATAAGATGTTTAACATTTTATCAAAATATGCATATTAGAAAATATAATTAAAATTATAAGAGCTTTTAATTGAAATTTGTTAGTATTAGTTACACTTCAAATTTAGATTCAAATATAAATGTAAATAACTAATTTACTTAATATTTGATTATAATTTTGTAATAAATTAGAAATAATTATAAAAGATAATTTCCATTCACAATTTATAAAATTTTCTTTTAAACCTAAGTATATTTAAGCATTTCAATGTTATCTGCAAGGTATAAAATTAATTTCTTCTCATATTTATTATTAATATTATATATTTTTAATAATAATTGAGAATGAACTATTATAAATGAAATATAAAAAAGATACTATATACTTGTATTAATGAAATAAAAATTACATATCATATAATTAATTTGTTAAAAAATAAAAATTGCGGTGCATCGAACCTAGTTTTAGTCATTTGCATTTGGTATCTATTGATACTTCTAAATTCCTATTATTTCTCATGAAATCTGTAAACTCTAGGATTATTTTTAAATTGAATTTCCAATATCACAGAATGGCTTGACTAATGTGTTCGTTTTCATATTTATTTTTCCTTATGGTTTCAATTATGACTAATAGTATATCATTCCGAGTCCCCTTTATCTTTTACAAAAAGCTTTGCACTCATTGTTCTCATTTTGGAAAAGTAGGTAATACTTTTCCCGACCTATAAACATCTCTCCTTTTAAATAAACAAAAGATCTGTTAGTGCATTTATATTGGACGACAGCGTCTTTGTCATTAAATCAATACCAGCCAAGTAATGTTAATCAAGTAAAAAAAATTAAGACAATGATACCTTTATTGAAAAATTAGCTATAATAGAATAATAAAAGAGAATTTTTTATAATTTCTTGGTGATTCTTTTTAATTAAATAACCAAAAAATATATGAGTCACAAATAAACAAATTGAAGCATATATGATTTAGAATCCTACAAATTTTTAATTTAAAGTTGTCATTTAACCATGAGTTGTTCAAATGCCTAATCTCCGGTGGTTTTCATAAAGTAGAGAAAAAGAACTCTACATCAAAGAGGAAAAAGACTATAGTGTTAACTTTTTGATATCTTTTTTTTTACACAAAAAAAGATTATAAGGTTTCTTTCAATTATAATTAAATTATTAATTATAATTAAATTCCAACTTAAATTATAATTATAATTTAATCTTAATAAAATCATATATTTCATATTTTTACTATGAAGTTTCTCAATTTTCAAAATTAAGTATACTTTAATTTAAATTAAATTTTCTATTTAATTGCTTTTTATATGTCACTCATTAGGTTCCTAATATGTTAATAATGAATTAAAATTCATATAATAAAAAACTTTTATTTTCCAACTATTTATTATCATCAAAACGTATACGATTGAAACAATTAAAATTATGTAAGAAATTTAAATAAATAAATAAATAAATAAATATACTAGAACTCATATACAACTTATTAAAAGACCCCTTACATCTAAAAATTTAATAATTTAAAAATTCATAGGTTGCTCCTTTAGAGTAGTTATTGTTATTACATTTTTGTTAATAAACAATATAACATAACTGTTAGTCTAGATTTATAATATTATTAATATACACGATATCTTATTAATGTCATAATTCATAATATAAGGTGAGCAAGACAATTACGTCAATTATGATAAGACTTGGCTTGTATTATTTGTAGTTTAACGAGTGAATGCATAGAAATTTATTTATAACAAATGATAATAGCATAATTTTATATTAACTTAGTTACAACTCAAATTTTATTATAATAATATATTCAAAATTATCTAATTTCTTAAGATTTTTTCAATTCAATATTCAAGTTTTTTAAATTTTTAATTAAATAACTAATATTTTAAAACCTTAACAATTCAGTTCAAAAGATTATTTTTGATGATATGAAATATCTACTAAATGTGAAGTAGATATCTATTTATTAGTCACATCAATAAAAAGAAATATTTTTGAACTAAATTATTAAATTTTTAAAGAATTAGCCACCCAATTGAAGATTTTAAAATCTTGAGTACTGAATTGAAAAATTTTCAAAAAGTTTAATACTTTAATATTAGTTATCCCTTGAAAAATACAGATAAAAAAACTTAGATGTCTTTCTTCCTTCACTTATATCATATTTATAACCACTTTACCCTTATGTTTTATTGATATTGGTATCTTTTTGTTATGATTCTTTGGCTCCAAAAAATCATAACTTCACATAATAAAAAAAAGTTTGTCCACAATTTTTATGATGGCCTTTTTATTTTTATTTTAAATAATTTATTTAATTTTAACTTATTTTTACTCCCTGGTCAATTATATTAATTTGATCATTATGTAAATTATAGTCTCTCTTTTGCAACTCGAATTTGTATTCTTCGAATTAGTAGACACATGAGAGGCTTTCTTTCCCAATTAATTGAATAAGAGCTATAATTTTCTTCTTTTTACTTAGTTATCTTGGTTTTGTTATTCTTTATCATTTTTAACCAATTTCTTTGATCTTGCTGTTGTCTGTACCATAAATTAAATCTTAAATTCCTATAATAAAATAAATATAATATAAGAAAGTAGGAGTTGATCCCATGAAGAATTATAGTTCATTAATCTTTATGAAAGAAAATCTATTACAAAATGGGGATTGTAATAATATGAAATTTTGTGATAAAGAAAATAAATTGAATTATATAAATAATAAAATGAGAGTTATTAATAAAATAAACCTTGATTTATGATTGTTTTCACCCTTAAAATTATGATCGATTATCGATAAAAAATGAAATTTTCATATATTTGAGGTGATATTAAATACATGACATTA
>JAOQMM010000172.1:8224303-8234920 GCA_027563515.1 Erythroxylum platyclados | reverse complement strand
TAAATACGAGATACAAGAACTTATCTCAAGAATTTAAAATTAAAAAAAGTTAAATGAAATTATTAGAATAAAAAAAATAGTGTCTTTTACCTTTTCTCTGTAGTTCTTCTTTCCTTCTTAAATTATATCCCATCTTTGCTAAACAACTCAGCTTTATCTTTAGTTTGTTCATTTAAGAGTTGGTATACAGTAACCATTAGTGAGTTTTTTTCAGAAAATTCAATTGCTTGCTTCCATCTAGTATTAGGTTTAAATCAACAATCTGGAAATCTGAACTGACGCCTTGTGATTTCTTGCAGGCTAGTTAATTTGAAACTGCCAGACCATAACTTACTTTACTTTATCTTCTGATGGAAATATTAAGTAAAAGTGCTGCTGTTAGTGATTATATTTTAAAGTTAAGATTTAGTGATAATCTGTACAAATTTGGAAGAGCTGGGGTAAGGAGTTCAAAGACCCTAGTACCTGATGATTAGCCCCCAGATTCCTTCAGTTGCTGCTTGATCTTTTATTTAAGGGTCGCTATAAAGGCAAAGTTAGGTGTTCAAATGCCGGGACAATAACTTACTTAAATCAGTTGGTATCTTCTCTTTAGACTTCATTGCCTCTCTCAATGGATATTAAAGTTATTCTCATTCAAAAAAGAAAAAGAGAATAAAGCACACGCACCTTCTGTTGCATCATTAGACTTTCAATCCTGGATTTTCTTAAGACCAAAAGTGTTGATTACTCATTGGTTTATCAAATATCTTGGTACATAGAGAAGAAGAGGAGGAGTAGAAATGTTGTCAATTGTCACCAAGTTGGTGATATCAAAACTTAGTTGTTAAATCAAAAGACAGATAATTAAACTCATCCAACTGAATGTAACTGAAAGGCTCCTCATAGTACAACATACCTATCAAAACCTACTGCCAAGAAATTTAACTGCAGAATTGCAACTCCAAGGTATCTTTTACTTTGGCATAAGATTTTGTAGTCTTTTGTCACTCAAAGATTGCTTCAAGCTCGATGTTTCAAGCCTAATCATCAACTGCAAAATGGCTAGTTCTGGTCATTTAAATTTTTTAGTTGGTTTATATGTATAATTTTTGTTGTTATAGACCAACCTAGCACTTCCATCAGGGACAGTCAAAGCTTGGAATCACTTTCAACTTTAGCTTATCTTAAATATCTGAGTGAATGATTATAATTTTAGTGGCTGAAAGTGGGAAGGATTTGGACCTTGAGATTAGAAAAGAAACATATGTAAACTACTTGCAACACTAAGAAACAAGATGTAACATCTTGCACTAGTAGCCGCTCATTCAGCATGTGAAGTCAATTCATCAGTCCCTACTTACAGATGTCCATAACCAGCTGGAAAAGGAATCGACCAAATTAAAGAATCCACCATAGCAAAATGAGATTGATAATTGGTTATGTGATAGCTACTCCGAAGCTGGGAAGCTGATACTATGAGCTTGGCGCTATAATTAGCTTTTTGTTTGTTGAAAAACAACTGTAATTTGAAAGAGTGTTTTAATTTACGAGAGGGGTTTGAGGTGAATAAAGTATAGACAACTGATAAAAGAAAGATGCCTCTAACCTATGCAAAAGGTGTTTTATAATTATGATTTAAAGTATTTAGAGGCAGCGGTGAACGTGGGATGAGCAATATAGATTCTCGTCTGTTATCTTTGATGAAAGAGACAAGAACATGGTGACAGATTGGTGTATGATATGAATAATCATCAAAGGCTGATTGAAGCCCACAAGACGCACAAAAAGACGCCAGGTGGGCCATTAGAAAATTTCCTTTTTTTCCTCTCTCTGTGTCTGTCTCTGGAGAAGAGCCTGGTAATTCTTGCAATAATAGAGCCCCTATGCATAGCTCTATTGACTTGGTTATAAGGTGTCCTCAAACAAACTCTACAGATTGCTAATCGAAGGGGAAAAAAAAAAAAAAACTTGGAAGTTCAGAGGATGTGGTTGCTGCAAGAAGCTTGGTGTCATTCTTTGATTTGATTCGGTACTATAAAACACTCTGAAGCCGATACAACAGAAAGGATTTAATTATCAATAGCTTGTGGACCTTTCTTGAGGGCCAGCTCTGATTACTATGTCTCCTGCAACGGGATTGAGATTTATGTGGCACTACCAGACAGATAAACTTGGTGTTTAGTTTGATAATGTTTGCTTATGAACAGTCATTATCTGATGACACCAAGTGGGTAGGCCAAAGGTACTGCCTATGAAGCGCTAGGTAGTGTATTCTTGGCACATTACGTACGCATGGAATTGGACCCATCGTTTCTTTTGGGACCGCCTTGATATAGCTTTAGCAAACAACATGATGACCATTAGCATCTCTACGTATGTCTCATTGTTAAGGACATTTTGGAAAGCAATCTGATTGACTTCTATTGGCCCATCATAGCTGCTATTTGTTACAGAAAAAAAGTACTGTCTGGGACACAAAGTTTGGTTTCTATCTACGTCTAATTTGAATCGTATTAAGTTCTCAGCCAGCTCACTCATTGCTGCAAATAGTCCAGGAGATTTCCATTTTAGCTTCCAAGTTGTGTCTTGCTACAAAGGGCTTGTTATGGTTTGTAAGCAGGAGGGGCGCAGGAACAAGCCAAAAAGCATGATCAAGAGATTTCCAGCTGGAAAGAGCCGGGTTTAACGGATCCTGTCTATTGTGCATTCAGAAACAAACACCCAAGGCAGAGATGTAGGATCCCAAGTCTTCTTGCACTTTTAGGTCTTGCAATATTCTATGTCAACTTTGGCTTAATTGGTTTGCAACTTTGTTTTGGAGATTCGCTAGGCTAAAACAGTAATCTATACTCACAAAACATAGTGAAAGCAATTGAAGAATTGAAAGAAGCTTCTTTTAAATCCTGCAATACATCTAAACTTGGCCCCATCCATCTCTTTCATCCCTCTCCACTTCTTTTTTTGTCTTTTGAGCTCACTAATATAGAAAGAGAGAAACAAAGATGGAAACTTTACAAACATATCGTGAAAATAGTGTTTTAAAAAATAGTAGAGAAGCGTCTAAAATCCAACACATTTATAATGCTGAAGAAGCCTATTGGCTTCTCTAAGACCACTAAAGTAAGCACCATGAGTCGTAGAGTAGTGGGTTCTATGTGTAGCTTCCCCGGCAAATAGAACTTGGAGTTGTGGAGAATCAGCAGATTCACAATTACCAATCGTTGGCAATGGCTCAGCCAATGAGTCCATATCATCTCCACTTGATCCAACTGCTATATAACTGTAGGACCCCAAGAACAGAGGATTAGTACCCCATTTGCTCCTCAAAGCCTTTGTGAAAAGAACTTCACTTTGGTTTGAAGTTTCATTAGAATCCGCATTCTTACTGCGCAATTCATGGGGTTTATAATTCACTTGCTTGTAGAACTGCGGTAATACATTTGATACTGTTGCTGAAACCCCATTAATAATCTCTTCATCACTGAGGGACTCAAGCTCAAGGGCTTCTTTCCCAGCAAACCAAGATAGCAACACACTAGACCTTTTATAGATTGGGCATAAAGAAGCTGTTTTTCTCATCCACCATGGTATCTTTTTATGTCCCAATTCAGAGTCCGGTTTATGAAAAGCCATTTGCAAAAATGGGAACTTTTTCCCCTCCTCGTCTCTTCCGACAAAGCTTGAATTCATTTGCAAAAACAACTTGTTAACTACACCAAATCCAAGTCTTGAGATGGCCTCAGTCTTGAAAGATGGGAGAGGAGGGCTGAACATACCTGAAGCATTGCCATTTTCAGCTTTAAGTACCCCAAGGGAGACTGTGACTATAACATGATCAGCAGACATAGCCGAGCCATCGCAGAAATGTAGTTTCACTGGCCTATTAGCATGACCATTTTCAACTGACTGTTGAGCTTCAGGTTTCCACTCGATTTTTGTGACCTTGCGGCCCAGTTGGATTAGACCATCAGGTAGAACAGAAGCTAATGACTCGATAATACTTGAATAGCCTTTGGCAATGGTGATCTCTTCACCAGGACACATTATGTACTCCCTTTCTGCATCGAAATCGAGAGATAGGAGATCATCAGCAGAAGTGTAAATCCTTTGGGTGCTCTCATGAATACCAAAGATGGCTTCTTCAAGCAACTTTCTGCTCCAATTACCGCAATTTTTGACCTCTTCTTGATCTCCCAGAGAATCCCAATAAGCATCAAGGCCCTGTCTAAGGAAAGAACCAACACTAAGCTTACCGAGAGCTCCAGCTCTTGTCATACTCATTTTGTGAGCTTTAGCAGCTAGCTCAAAATTTTCACTCTTTTCACTACCTTCTATCAATTTTCCTTGAGCATAGTCCATAAAGTTCTTGAAAAGAGAGGACAAGAAGTCAACAAGACAAGGATTAGGTTGAAACCCACCTTCAGCTACGGTCAATGGTTCTTCCAAGAAACCGTCCATGCATTCCCATGGCTGCTCAGACTCGAGTGAATGAATTTCTTGAGCAATCTTGTGAACTGGGCTGCCTCCAATGCCATGGATCCAAGTTGCACCCATTTCGATCCTGTCACCACCGAACTCCGAAGTGTTAATCCTGCCACCAATTCTTGTGCCACCTTCCACAACACACAGCTCAAAACTGTCTCTTGAGCTAGTGCAAGTGTAGAGCTTGTTTGCAGCTGTAAGACCCGCCATTCCTGCTCCAATTATCACAATTCTTGGCTTCTTGGCCACCATTGTCACCTTCTTGTTAGATTCACAAGCACACCAAGGAAGAAATATAATCTATATGATCAACTCAAACAGAGGAAAGAATGATAACAGAAGAAGAAAAAGTGAGGTGAGGCAGAATTACCGAAACGAATTCCTACTTATAAGCGAGGCTTATGCGGTTCTCGAGTTTCTTTGGGGTCTCTTTCCATAAGTACAGACAGGTCTTAACGTGTTTTCTTTTATCTTTTTTCGACAATTACAAATTACAATGAAGGGTTTAATAAATAAAATATTTATATGAGTAACTTAATTACGTTAATTACGGTTTCAATACTCCTCCTTTTTAATGACTAACTATGATTTCATTTTATGGTTTCCTTTTTTCTTTCTTTTTCTATTTTATCTTACATTTTTCTCCCTTTTTCTTTTTTGCTCTTGCTGTCTATCTCTTTCCTTTTTTTTTTTAATCTATCTTTCTTACTATCTATACCTATCTCTTTTATATGATATTTGTTTTTAGAAACAACCTCTCAATTAGTTAGGAGTAAGAATGTATATTACTGAATCTTTTTAAATTTTACGTATCAGTAAAATTTTTACTAAATTATTATTATTGTTGATATATATACTATTTGCTCAAATCCCAATAAATAGTGGTAAGAAATCTTACTAGACAATTTAGGTGAAAGTTAGGATTGCATTGAATTAAATCACATGCTTCACCGCTTTGATTACAAGGAAATTAGAGGTTTTTTTACTTTTTTTGCTGTCATATATAATACGATAGTAATTATATGCTTTGATCTCACGCAAATGTCTAAGAATAATGTAACCGATGTGAAATAAATATAGATGAGACAATTACTCATATAGAATGGGACAATTTACTAAACAAAAGTGTCTTAATAAGATTATAAATAAGAGAGAGGTAAAGAAATAAAAAATTAAAAAGAAAGAAAAAAAGAAGAGGAAGAGAGAGAGAGAGATCAAAAAGAGAAAAAGAGAGGAAGTGATAAAAAGATAAATGACAGAGAAAAAGAAACAAATATGAAGGTGAGGAGTATTATCAACTTTTTAATATAACAAATTATATTTAAAAAATAAAGAGGAGGGTCCTCTTTATACAGACAACCACCTCAAAAGCTCTTGCATTTATTAAATTGGACCAAAAGACTTCTAATTATAATTGTCAAGCTTGTACTCTACACTAATTAGTCTATTTAATTTATTAAATGTAATTTAATATTAACTAAAATATATTTTCAAATCAAAATTTTGTTTAATTTTATAATATTTATTATAATTAAAAAATATTCTAATTAAATACGCATCATTTTAATTTATTATGAATATAATTTATTGTTTATTTTATTATTAATATTGCAAAAATAAATGTTATGTAATTAATTTCTATTTCGTATCACTGGAAAAAGACAAACACAATGTAACTTATTACACAAGGCTTCCTCGCTTGCGAGAGCCAAATCGACCTTTCTTTTTTATTTTTTTATAAAGAGATTATTTTTATGATTTAAAATTGTAATATTCTGGTTACAAAGGAGCAATATTTACTAATTATTATAAGGTTAATTCTTTATTTCATAACACTAGAAATATATATATATATAATAAAAATTAAAAAATAATTTTATTTTTAGTATAATAGGAAAAAGTAAGGTATGATGGAAATATTGGTTACTTTTGGATCATTGTCTCCTTGGTTTTGGATGCTTTTCAACCGTCCAACCAAAAACTCGTTATGAAAACCCTTTAATAAGGGTGACTGATTTTGTACCCATCATATGCTTTATCAATCCGAGGAGCAAAAGAAGCTTAGATTGGGCCTCACAGGTTACGTGCGCGTTATTGGCTCTTCAAGTGTTCTTCGAGGACTTACACTAAACGAGCGTGAGAGAATACTTAAGCAGAGTTGCAGAGGGGTGTTACATGATGTTGTAAGAACTCAAAAGATTGTGCTATTGAATGCTCTGAAACTAGATGACCTTCAACATTCCACGTCACCAATTTATTATTAAATTGAAAAATAAAATTATTATTTAATTTAAATAATATATGCATCTTCTCACCAATTTAATATACCATTCAATTTTTAACATGCGAGCATAATAGCAATGGAAACGCATTAAATTAAGATCACAACCATCTATATTTTAGGAAAGAATGTGCTAACATAAGCAACTCTAAACTGGAAATAGATCTTCTGTTCTCTTTAATCAGTTCTTACCATGTTCTATTAAATCTCATTCACACATTTATTTGATGTCTACACAAATATATGAACAAAATTAAGTAATACATGATTAGAACACCCTAATGGAACATAGGATCTCGTTTTCTCTAAACTACTGTCAAAAGTGTAATCTTGAACTGATTGCCAAAAAAACTGAGGCTGTACTAACGATGGGGATGCCAAAAGATGCATAAAACGTTGACAATGCCTTTCACCAACCTCACATGTAATTTTGCCCACCAACTGAACAAGTCATTAGTCGTCATCTGCCCACTTCCATGGAGAGGACAGAGTCATTTGGATGACCAAACATATTCTTAAAAACGACATCAAAATCAAACAAGACATAAAGCTTGCACATCATGATGAATTATCAAAGCAGGATTTAAGGATCGGATCCAGGTGATTAATCATCCCATTTGTCTTTTTATCGACCGACTACATCATGTCATGTGCACGTTCGATGCGTATGATTTTATGCGACATAAATTATAGCTAGGCCAAGCTCTCTATTGCGACTGTTTTGACCTTTTCATTATATCACTCAATATCAGTCTATTTAATAAACCTTTAAATAGACATAATACTTTGTAAGTATTATAGTTTAAATCAGTCATTTTATAAATAGCTCGTCACAAGCAATGAGTCCTCAATCTCACTTTCAATGTCTTAAGTTTCATTTAAAAGGCAAGGAGGATGTATGGGGAAAAGATCCTTGATATCGTATTGTGCACAAAATGGTTTTGGAATAGGATTATTGAAACAGAACTACAATGCGGATATATAGAGTGGAGTATCAAACATCACATCATGGTCACATGAAAAATTTGTTAGAAAGGTGTGAGATATTTGGAGATATTTTTGTCCACTCTAGTCACATCAATTATATAACTTTGATTTCATTGATCGCTCTTAGTCTAATGGAGTGGAGACATTCTTACTCAAATATGCCTTTTAAGATGGCTGGCCAAAAAGAAAAAGCCAATGTTGTTGATGTAATATATCTAATTATTAACTAACGTTGGGATTGGATCGTCCAATTCGTTTTTAGTCCTAGTGCTTAACTTAACTTCAGCTAAGTTTATATTCCATTAGGATCAAAATTCATAACACAAAGATTTTCGAAAGTAAAAGAGGGGGTTAGATCGTCTATTATAATAATTTTGTTTCAATTCTATTTTGTATCTAATACAATACTATTTTATAAATTTTGCATATAAAATAATGTAATTTTTACTACAAAATAACGTTACATTAGGTGCAGAAAAAAATTAGAATAGAATAATAAGACAGAAGATTTGAACGCGTAAAAGAGAATGACAATTGCTATTATTATCTTTTGCTTTTACTTTTGTGTCTATCATTAATTGTAATAATATGATTGTGATAGAAAAAGTACTTTCTTCTTTACGTTTCTTACTTTTGAATTGATTTGATTTGTCCTTCATTATATAGTCTTGAATAACTTTTCACTTTATCTGGATGTTAAAGAGGAATAGGTTCTAGATCTTAATCTCTTTTTGGCCTGTTTATCAAATTAGTACGTTTAAACAACGATTAAAGGTGAAATATAATTTGTTTTTCTTTAATCATGATAGCAACAACAAATCTCATTTCCATCTAATCAACGAGGATTTACCTTCAACTGGACAATAACAGTAATAATCAGTAAATAAAAAAATTTAAAAATATGTACTTTTTAATAATTTATCCAAGTTTGTGGTAAATCAAAATTGGGTTAATTATAAAAAAAACTCTAAACTTTCATAAAAATTTCAATTATAGCCTAAACTTTAAAAATAGCAATAAAATGTTCAAAGTTTTAATTTGTTTTAATTTTAGGCCGATGTTAGTCTCATCATTATCTTTGCTGACGTAGCACTGTCCTGTGTCAATGAACTTTCATTAATCAGACAAGTCAACAAAATTAGCAAATCTGAGTTTAATTATCGAAACAACATCGTTTTATTATAAGACTGAGACAATGTCATTTCACTTTTTAAAGAATTACATAGGCATTTTCTCAAACCTAAATCCTTAATTTCTTCTCACTTTCACTCTCACTCTCACACCCTCGTTTGCAATCTGTAACCTAAGATAACATTTGACTATTAAATATGTGAAATAGAATGGTGGATAATTCTTGACAAATGTAAAGGGTAAGCTACTGTCAAACCAAAAACATGTACGAAATTTGATGAGCAAAATGCAAAACATGTTTCAGTGGTAACCACCATAAAAGCAACCTGGCCACAACTCTTGCATACTCAAATGTAACAAAGCGATATCATTCGAACCAGATTGTAAAATCATAAAAGCCATATCAAGAATTATGGTTACACTGCAATCCGTGCTAATGGGAAACAAAGAGACCAACTAAGTCGTCTCTATTACTCTTCTCTTCTCGAATATTCTCCCTCTTAACTTCTCTTTCTCTCTTGCTTTCAAGATCTGTGCATTTTCTTATGTTTTCAGTGATCAGAACTTGTTGACAGTTACCATGTCAGTTTAATAAATATGGACTTGCTCTTGCCTTCTGGTGTGTAGAGTCAATTAAGATATTTCTTTTTCTGGTGGTTTCTGATTTTTCATAAGTCTAGTAATCTATTTTCTACGTAAGAACAAGGGTATGAGAGTGAGAACGAAGTGAGAGACTTAGGTTATAGATTGCGAACGAGGGTGTGAGAGTGAGAGTGAGTGAGAGGAAATTAGGGATTTAGGTTTGAGAGAATAACTGCTTGTCTCATTCTCTCAAAAATGAAATGATGTCATCTCAGTTCTATAATGAAACAATGTTATTTTAATAATTAAACTCAGACCTACTAATTTTACTGACGTGTCTAATTAATAGGTTTATTGACATGTGGCAGTACCACGTCAGCAAAGATAAAGGCAAGACTAACGTCAAGCTAAAATTGAAACAAATTGAAACATTAAGCATTTTATTGCTACTTTTTAAAATTCAAACCATAATTGAATTTTGTTGCTACTTTTTAGTAATTAACCCATCAAAATTTACCATCTAGTTCACAAATCAAGTCCTATGCAAATTTAATTATTACCCTGTTAAGTTTTAATTGTATTATTAATTTTAAGAGTGTGCTTCCTTAACTTTGATCCAAATTAATGGTTTCTCTTCAAAATCTTCTAAGTTTAATATTCTTTACATCGAATATCATATATTAGCGTTCCTTATTCCTTACATGAAAAAGATTCAAAATCTAATAAATAAACAGTTATTCTATCTCCCCATCACCAACAGAAATATATAAGAATAGGCCATGGTAAAATTAGGGATGGTAAAAAGGTCCAAGCTTGACCTGGCTCGACCTGAAGTCAACGGGTCATGTCTGAGTTGATCGGGCTTGAAATTGGGCCTTTGACTTTGTTTTCTTGGTCCATGTTCAACTCGACCTGGCCAAAGGTCCATGTAACACCGGATTCCGGGGCTTCAACACTGGTATGTACTCCGAGAGACTCTTATCTGTTATACCGAAAGACTCTTATCAATTATAATACATGTTGGAACCCTTTTCTTGTGAATGTCGGAGATATGTATGTTGTGTTATGCATCATTAAAACCTGTAAGTTCATCGATGTGGGAAATCTTGGAGATTCCCGAGGTATAAGTTTTATATGTGAAAATTCGAGTCCCTTTGGATGGATATGGCCAT
>JAOQMM010000172.1:8194078-8215623 GCA_027563515.1 Erythroxylum platyclados | reverse complement strand
TGAATTTGAAAATTAAATATGACAAAAACTGTGGTAGGAAAGTTGTGAGATATCATATTAAAATTTGTATTCTCCTTAATACTTCAACAAACATGTTTCATAAAGTTTCATGAAATTTACATTCTGATCTTGCTTTGTTTTCCTAATCTCTAATGGATAATTTGTTTTTAAGAACGAGATCTGGTATTTTCCGAACCCTCTGATTAAAGGTAGCCTGTGTAGATTTCTATCTTTATTATAAAATTATATGCTATTATATACGTATAAGAACAGAATGTAGCTATTGTTAACAATATATAATATATCGTTCTTCTGCGATTCGAGAATTGACCTTGAAGTGTGAAGCAAACATGCAAACACGGGGACGAAAGTGTGCACACGTGAGCGTAATTAAGGCCTGAAAAAGAGTGGCAATTCTTGGAAAGCTCAGTACGCGGATTGAAATGCCCCACGACACAAACCCTAACACAACACGCCTCCACCTCGCTTCATGCCATAACACACGCTAAGCACTTTCGTCTTGTCGGAGTTTGGGCCGATGATCCTACTTTCATGCCCACGTATGCCTTCTCTTGAGATTTGTAGTTTTGGGATGCAACAAAAATAGTACATTAACATGTTAAAATAATATATGCCAAATTTCTTTCAAAAGTTTAATTACGTAATAAGGGATTTCACTTGCAAAAAGGTTGAGAATGAGGTTTCGATACATGTTCTGCATCCTAATTTAGATAAATAAGAGACCTTTTAAAATATATGTTGTGCTGTTCTCATAAATTTATATTTGTCAAAATAAAAGGCCTATTTTCTTTTGAATAAGTTAGTATGGTTCAAATATTTAATATCTAACTTGAGCTTCACTATATGACTGTCCATGCTTCACAAGGTTAGAACTTGGAACTAAGGATATGCTTATGTTCATACCAACTACATCTCCAATTTTCCTTACTGGAATTTCCCTAAAGAATCAGATGATCATCCATTTTTAACCGCATTTTCACAACTAACATGTGGAGTTGTGTCACATCACTCTGTAGATCTATTTAGCAGATTGGAAGTGGTCAATTCCATCCAATAGTTGGTCCAGCTCAATCTCTTCTGTACTCGTGAATCCCTTTCGATTTTGTGACACGACTGGGATCTTCATCTTATCCGATTTATAAAAACATATATGATTGCCACGATCATTATAAATTACAATATATTCAAGTCTTCGAAAAACAAAAAAGGAAGTTCAATAGGGCTTTAAAAGAGAAAAAAGACAGTATTAAATTAACAAGCAAAAAGTCAAATCCAGACAATATTAAGCTTTTGAAAGAAGTTTATAAAACAATAAATTGGATGCTTGAACACATA
Organism: Erythroxylum platyclados; assembly: GCA_027563515.1. Taxonomy (NCBI): domain Eukaryota; kingdom Viridiplantae; phylum Streptophyta; class Magnoliopsida; order Malpighiales; family Erythroxylaceae; genus Erythroxylum; species Erythroxylum platyclados. Next base: position 8,214,267 of record JAOQMM010000172.1, on the reverse strand, counting down.
CTTCTTGACTTAACTCGTTAAAAGAGCTAAATAATATAAACAATTATGTTCTTTTGGGCGTATAACATAGATTACATTCAATCATTTGCAAGAAAGTCAGACAACTTTATGAGAAAGTTTGTATTGAAAGTTTCAAATAAGGAATTCTTTGGAAGTGTTATTGTAGAGTGCTTCAAGGAGAAAATAACTTAAATCCTTGATATTATATCTTTTGTGAATAGATCACTAGAAAGCGACTTTGATATATCTCTCTTATTTGTCTCAAATTGATTTGCGCTACACTTATGAATTGAGAGTGTGAGAAAAATACCTAAATACAAGTGAAGTGAAGTATTTGAGAACAAATGGACTTGTTGGTTAATGATCACAAAAGAAAGTTGAAGTAATCTTTGGGAGTTAAATTTGACTACCGCAATAAATTTATACAATTATATTACCCTGAAAAAGTCTCTTTAACATTAAAAATACCCATTAAAAGTGATTTTGAAACAACAATTAACCTGTCAAAATCTTTAAAAAGCTTCTCAACATGATGAAATTTTTTAAAAATAAAAGTCAAACGATAAATAAATTAGAGAAGGTTGAAGAAACCTCCTATTTTCACCTTCTTTCTTGTCATTATTAGTGCTCATTGAAATCACATAAAAGATTTTATAGTAAATAAAAAATGGTAGTGACATTCGTAATTCTCTCAAAGGAGATGATTCCTCTTTTTCCAACAAACTATTTTAGGTTGATAATGGAGAATGCCACTAATGGAGGAATGAACTGAAGAAGTTATTCGATTTTAATACAACCTAAATGTAGAGATATCTCGATATATAAACTCAAAGATGCATGTTCAATAGTGATATGAATAAAGCACCAAGTGTTGAGAATATGGGTGACTTAAATCCTCCTACTTTGATTTTGGTTAACATATCACAATATTTAATATGGTCCACTAATGTTTGTGATTTTGACTTAACTCAGTTCTACTCAGATCATGATATAGCTGACAAAAGATACTTATTGGGAAACCTCAACATAATGATGTTGCAAAATGGATGAATATGACTCTTTTAGAGAGAGCTCGTTGTATGCTCTCCAATGCTAGCTTGTGGCATTAACTTGATTTTTGGGCTGAGGCGATCTCTATTTTTTGTTATTTGGTCAATCAATCTCTACACTCTTCTGTTGACTTCAGAATCCCAGAAGAAATATGGTTAGGTAATCCTATTATCTATTCTATTTTAAGAATTTTTAGATGTCCTACATATGTATATGTTAATGATGATAAGCTTGCACATAGAGTTTAAAAATGCATGCATGTTTCTTGGTTATAAATATGAATCTAAGGGATATTGTTTATGATATTCCGATGAGTCCCATAGAGTCATTCTTAGTAGGGATGTTACTTTTCATGAGGATTTCCTTACGTATTTGGTTGGTACTTAAAGCTGAATGGCTTATCAGTTGTAAATATGAATATTCCATCTAATCATCTAACTCCAAGAAAGTCAAGTTGCCGCGTCCGTGAACCAATTCTTGTACACATATGACATCGTTTCTTTGACTCTAAGCATTTTAAAGTTGACCCTACTTCGGAGACCAATAACAAAAATCCACGTCAGATTTCCCGCCCTTTTCCTCTTTTGCCCGTGGAGTCCACAACCACAACAACAGTGATCATCACTGTTTTCAGGCTACGCAAGCAATGTGCACTTTTGCAATTAAACCCTCAAATCATTAGTAGGAAATATCAATTAATTAAATTTGGGGGTTGTAAGAATACAGATATCACTTAAAAGACAAGCCATGTCTAAACCAAAGCGATTAGTACTAATGGAATTACGTAGAGGGTGTGCTGATTGGTACTGACAACAACTAACTGATATTAACTGATGATGATGTCCTTGAATTAGTGCTGAACAGGGTGGTTGTGATAGCAGCTAAAGATTAGGTGACCCAACACTATATTTTATGTAACTTATGATTGAATTTGGTTCTGTTATAACATAAACACTATCTAAAACGCTAAATATGCTTTTCATGTTTTATGACTACAAACTCAGTAACATTACGTCATTGTCCATGTCTGGCATGAAGCGAAAGCTACTTGTGTTTTATCATCTTTGAACCGCCCAGGGAAAGAGTTGAGTTGAGGTCTGGAGGACGCAAAGCAACTGCTGTCGTGTTACATTAAAATTGCTTCATATCTTAGTCAAATACTGGAAGGCTACAAAGGTCACAGTATGTTGTACATACTGTACTTTAATGTGTGCACAAATGGATCAGAGAACAAGAAAGTTTCTTCTTCTTTTTTGTCATGGATAACCAATTCAGAGCCTTCGAAAATGAGATTATTTACTTATCCATACAGGATTTCTAATCATAAATATTATGATATATTTTTGGATTTGATCGATGTTGAATCACATCTTTTGTTCCCGTTATGTAATGCATTGAAGTTATAATGGGGAAGGAATCATACTTTTGTATCTAATTTAACTTTAATAATTGATGAGGAAATGGCCTTTTCAAGGCATGAATACTTTGCCTCATCCAAAAGTTTAAAGAAAGTGATTCTCCAAGTAGAATTCCTGCTTAATTACTACATTGAGATATAACATCGATTTCAGTCTTATCCATTGTCTTCCTTTACTTCACTGAAATGCAAACTGAAATCAACTTGTTATTGCTTTAGATGAGTGTATTATTTGTCTGGCCCTCCACTTGTAGTTAATCTTAAAAAGTGATTTCGTGAAAGCATCTTATTCGAATACCATCTTGCCATTAAAAAAGACTGTCATTTTAGTTACCAACTAGTCTTCTCAACTTGGCGAAGAACATATGCTATAGTTTAAACTATAGAATAAAATGATCTAATTCGAATATGATTATTATTTTAGATATAATATTTGCTAATCAGCAGGAGATCGTGAAACATTTTAGAATTCCTAGTATTACTATCGTTAAAAATAAAAAAAGGGATGCAATTAGAGTATGTGATGCACTGGGATTACAATCTAATAATTTGTATTTCCGAGAAATCTTTGATTTCAGTTTTTTGGTGGTAGATATATAGTAAATGTTATAGTATAGTCACTATAGCTTTTTAACGAACCTAAATGAGAAGAATGATAAAAAATGCTTAAGACGTTCACGTTTCCGAAATCTAACAAAAGTGGGTCCTCTTAAGTTTTGGATGAGATAGGGAGCTGAGTTGTTATATAGTTCAACACTTCAAACTGGCCAAATTAATGATCAATTTTTGGCTCATCTCTTTAAACGTTAGACGGCGCATGGGGTACTTGGTAGGTCCTGGCTGTTCTCAGAATCCTTGCGTGTAGGACTAGAAAAGGAAAAGCATGTACCCAAGTTATAAAGCTACGTTGAAATTATAAAAGAAACGTTCGAGTTTGATAAACATGAGCACAGTCAGACAGATGTATTAATGAATCAGATGGATGTACTAACGGGGCATATCTTCAAGCAGAGTGTTTCGTGGGAGAAAATTTCTCTTGATAAAATTCACATAAATTTGACTCAAAATTCAACTTTTTGAGTTTAAGCTTATGGCTGGAGGAATAAGCATATTTCCCCATAGATCAAAGTATAAATCATCCTAAATACATATGGGAAAATAGTTATATACATAATTCTCATTTAATTTACCAAAAAACAACTGGTTTTAACATAATTCAATGAATTTTGTTGCATATTATGAAGAGAAAGATTAGAAGGCATTCTTGCACAACCCACCCTTTCAAGCAAGGCCATCGTATAGGCGAAAAGCTACCAATCACACGTTTTACTTCGCTTTGTCCTAAAACTAGTTGAACCTAAGATATCTAGTAGAGATCGATCATATAAAGGATCAAATTTTTTTTTTTTAACCTACTTCCTTTTTCTTTGGGAGACTCCAAGTCTCAGACCTATGCATACAAAATACTAAAGGATTGTCCCAATAAACATGACTTCTGCTTTGTAAGAAATAGAAGAGGGTCATCAACTGTATAACATACTAAAAACAATAATATGAGAAAAAAATACTAAAAAAAATACTATATAATTCTTAGATTTAAATGTACACAAATTTTGGGGGAAGTTAGGCGGCCTTGAGATGCAAATGCCTATGAGCCATGGCTTACTAGTTCTACACAGCTTGTTGTAAGAAGGACAAGAATTTCCACAAGAAAAAGGGCAAAGGTTCCTGTTTTATTAAAAATATTGTTCTCTTTTCCTTTTTTAAATAATAAAAGATAGCTCCAGGGGAGATGACAGCTTATATTGGATTTCTTTTTTTCTTTTTTTCTTTTTTTCCCTTTCAAACACAATACAAACATATGCATACAAGGAAACCACCAAAACAAACACGTGGAGCTGTCTTCTCTTTTATGTATGAACAAATTACACATCTTAATCGTTCAAAACTGACAAAGATGTTAGACGATTTTGATACATAAATATTATGTTATTAAAAAGAAATACAACATTCTAAAGCGTCGATCGCATTCAATGACAAAACAATTCATGTGCATGCAAATTCAAGTTGGCTAAGCATCCATCAATGAGAACTCCAACTCCATGATTACAGTATTGGGATAAGCCTTTATCGAGGAATCGTCAGATTTTATCTTATGGATGAGTTTGCCACGTTAACAACACACATGCATATGTATGGATTTCTGAATTCTGAGGGTTATACACATCCGCACTTTCTTTAACAGGTGGGGCTTCTAAGTAGTTTATTTACATTTTACAACACTAGATTCTTTTGTGGGGCAGATTGAAGATCAATCACTCATCTACGAGAAGGATGCGAAAGTGTTTATCGTAAGAAAAGGTTTCCCAACCCAAACCCAGCTAGGTTAACCAGCCTAACTCTCAAAACTTTTGAGTTAAAATAGGAAAATATAAAGGAAGAAAATAGTCCAATAATAAATATTTCCATTCAATTTAAATATTTTCTTCCAAATAAAATGTGGGGTTAATTACAAAAAAATTCAAACTTTTCTAAATTTTACTATTATAGTCTGAATTTTAAAAAGTAGCAATTAAATACCTAAAACTTACATTTTTTTTTTCCAAATCTAGCGCGACATTGGTATCTTTGTCAATGTTACTAACATGACAAGCCACATAAGACGTAAATCTAAACACATATGATTACAATTGTATTAAATTGTACGCGTTAGACTTAATTAAATTAATTAAGTGAAGTTAAGCAAATTAAAAAAATTAAAAAAGGTTAAAACCCTAAATTAATTCGGGATCAATCACTCCCCTCTCTCACCATTGTCATTGTCTTCCGCTTTGACCAAAGTAAACATAATGTAAAAGATGTTGAGACTAGTGTAAAAGATGTTGAGGAGAATAAGAAGAAGGTTCCTCAAACATCAGTTTCTTTCAAGGAAGAGAGCAACAAAGGGTCTGATCTTTCTGACTTCAAGAGAAAAGCTTTGAAAGAACTCAACCACTTGGTTCAAGAAGCTCTCAAGACTCTCCAGTTTAGCGCTTCATCACTAGAAGGAAAGAAACAACAAAATGAAGAGACAATTTTTGAAATTACCCCACCAAAAGAAAATGAATACTCAAAAAATGTATCAAAGGTCGAATCTTTACCGGATGAAGTATTGATACGGGGGATTCCCCTTTTCAAGATGATAGAATTGACGTGATTCTGCCGAAGTTCTTGAGAGCAAGGGATTTTAAAACCATAAATTAATTTGGAATTTCTTCCACCATTTTCTTTTAATTTTCTTTGTTTGCTTAATTTCACTTAATTAATTTGATTAAGTCTGACGCTTGCAATTTAATGCAATTGTAATCATACGTATTTAGATTTATGTCTTATATGTTTTGTCATGTCAGTAACGTTAACAAAGATACTAATGTCAGACTAGATTTAAAAAAATTTAAAAGTTTCAATATTTAATTGTCGTTTTTTAAAGTTATGGCTATAATTGTAAAATTCAGTAAAGTTTGAAATTCTTTTATAATTATCCTTAAAATGTAATATCTATTGAATGTTTCAACTATCTTATGTGTCTGGAGGGAAAGGAAATACAAAAAGAATAAGAGGGACGGGGATTTGACAATAAGAGCGAATTAATATGATCGGCAAAGCAAAGAGGACCAATTCAATCCAACTTATCGCAGCACCAAGACAAGAAGTCATAGGTTTCAACGTTGTAAGTCCAACGGAACTTAAATCAATGTCAATGTTAAGTGTATCTTTCATCACAAAGTTTCTCTTTTTTTCCAATCTAAAATAATTTGACAATAGTGTTCTTCCACCTTATAATAACAATTAAACAAAAAATATGGATAATGGTCAAATCTCACTAACAAGAAAGAAGCAATCAATCAATGGTTTGTCCACAAATACGCCTGCGGCCGGCCTGCAGGTCATTGCCTGTTGTCAATTCTTCGCTGCTGAGGATTTGGGACTATCCTGGCGTGCTTGGATGATGAATGGGTGGCCAGTCGGCCCCAAGCCTAATCCATAACAATTGGCACATTTGAGGAGATTGAGGTCCTGAGGAGTTGTAGGTGATATTGTTTTTTAATGAAAACTTTTATTTATTTTATTTCAAGTTATTTATGATTAGTTCAAACAATTTAAATATTTAAAAATATTTTGAGAAGACACGCGTGAAGTGAGGTTTGGAAATGAAGGATCCTTCCTGCCCTATAAATGATAAGAAATGATAAGAAAATTCGAGCGATTGTGCCCTTAAATATAATTATCCATCAGGAAAAAGAAGCGTTTGTTTGACAGGACAACTGCATATTGTACTTGGATTAGGTCTGCTAACTGAAATCTTAATGAAACTTCAAGTTCTTCTGTTACAATAGATAATCCTTCTGTTATATCATAAATGAAATCGAAGTCTTAACGAACTTGTATTATTTCTTCGTTGGCTAAACAACTCAGATAACGATGTTGTTGCTGTCACTGATTAGTTATGGACCGGCACAGCTTTGCTTGACGTTGAAACTATTCCATGCCATTAATTTCTTTCTGTGTTTTGTTCAACAACCACCGCCTACTCGATTTCTATTTTCAAGTGCTGAACAAGTTTTTTGACTTGCTTCCGTAAAATTGATGGTCTGAACCTACTATCAGTCAACTGCAAATTATTATTTTTACTTGTAGGGGAAGTTGGGTATAGACCTTGACATCAATACCAATATACCTGCTGTTTGTTGGACGAGGGACCAGACTAATGTAGTCTGCTCTCTGGTATCAGATCTCTAGTTTTATAAACCTGTTCTTAATTTATTCTATTAAATCTTATCCACACATATATATAGGACTTACATAAATATGTGGATGAAATTAATGAAACAAGGTAAGAACAAGTTTACAGGAACAGAGGATCTCATCTGTATTTTCTGAGGTCCCTACTAACTAAATTATTTTTACAAATTGATATAAAAATATATAAGTGAAGGAGAAATATAGGGATAGAGGGAGTTATACATAAATAAGTTGACTAGGCCAGATGCTAAGATTGTTTGACTCGATGAGAAGGCACAAAATAATATTATTTTTTTAATTTTTTTAAAAAACATAAAGTTTGGTTGGGAGTCGAGCCACCGGTGGTAAGCTCATGGTTGAGTCGGGCCTGTCTGGTCCGTCAGGTCACGGACTACCCAACTCAATCCGTTGCTATCCTTACTTCGTGTCGCATAAAAGGGTAAAAATAAAGGTTTTAGCAGCATAACATTATTTCTGTTTTACAGTGGGACTCAAATTGGAGTGAAGGATTATGTGGGTCCAGTAGCGGTGGCTCCAGCGAGAACCCATCTCCACAAATTGCTGTTTTTTGTTTTTCTGTTAGGTCATCATCAATAACTAATTGTAGTTCTTTAAGCATATAATAAAACACGAGTAACAAGCTCAGCATTCACACAAACAAATGGATAGTGATAAGGTCCTGAAGGACAAAGTCATGATTTAAATACAAGCTTCACATAAGTAACCCTTCCATGGGCAACTACCACCAATTTGTATGATTGTTTAATTTGATAGGCACCTACTCATAATTAAAATTTTGGTTGGCTGTATCAATTTATTCCGCCATAGTTTCTTCCTTCATCTTACAGATTAGGATGGGGGAAATTATTTAATAGGAATATTATACATCATATTAAGTTACAAGTTTATGTCTAATCAAACTTGTTAGGTGCAAGCACAATTAGTTTAATAGGAAATGAACATCTTATCTTCTTTCCCGAGTCAAAAAGTGCAGACATGGGAATTCCATCTTAAAACCGCAACACTGACATGTTTATGAAAACAAGGTAAGCTAAGAATGTAGCATTCACTTTTCCAAAAATAAAAAGGATGTATCATTCACATTTCTATATACAACATCAATTGTCAAACACTCCCAATTTAATACACTTTAATTACGTAAACTACAGTTCAGCTAAACCAAATGGTCCTAAGTTGCTAAGTATATGTCAACTTACGTCATTGGACATGCAAGAGCTGCCTTCAATTGACCGAAACTAAATGACCATCCATATCTTTTCTTTAACCAAACTAGGGTTTGAGAAAACTAGGCTTTTTTGTTCTTTTAAGTGATAAGATGTAAAGAGACACCATTGTTATCGTTCCAACTCATGGAATCTCTGCCTAATTGAGGTTCCATACACAAGTGATCATTGTCTTGCACAATCTCAGGCTGCTTTTCTTTTCTTGTATCATATAGTGCGTAAGTTCTTTGTGTCCCATCAACATGTATTAGCTTGAATTAAAGGTGACATATTTCACATTATGAAAGATAATTATGTCTTTCAGTTCACATATATGTAGAAAGGTAAAGTTTTTTAATATAGAAACATATGCCACCAGGTCAGTCGTGACATTTTGTAGGCTCTGGGTAAAGTAAAAAAAGGCACTTATTTAACCTTTTTTCTTTCTTTACGATAATTAAAAATGGGTCCTTATAAAAAATAAAAGAGATAAAATATGGATCATTTTGTTGCTCTTTATAAAGATCAAGATCTTCATAAAGAATAAAATAAAATAAAATCATACCTTTTTTATTACCTATTTTATATTTTATAAAATTGGGTCCTAGACAAGTGCCCTGCCTGTACTTACTTAGGATGGGGCCGGTATGCCACAAGCTAAGGTATTTGTAAACCAATGTGCTCTATACACATTTAATAATTTTTATTTGAAGAAGATTGCTAATCGTTAAGGTTATTTAATCAGTCACCATACGTAGTGTATCTTGTCCCCTTCTCTGCACCTAATCCTAATGCATGCGTTGAACCATTTACTAAATCTTTAAAAAGAAGATCAATATTAGATTGTAGTATAATTTAATAAATTCGCTTCCAATTGTTTTTAATATAGTAGTCCTGACTGTTCAACTTCTTAACCAGCACAACATCGATGATGAAAAACCCAACAAGAAACCTGAAAACGAAAAACTGCTTTCTCAATTATTGCAAGGCTATCTTGATTTAGAAGCCAAGTATTTTGATTCCCTTGCGAAAGTTAAGCCAATTGGTAGTCATCTTCTACGAGATGTAAAAGGATCACGGTCTGTTTAGTAATTACCATTACCAATGAATGTACGAAAGATATGTTCCTTGTATCAGGTGAGCAATTATCTGCAATCCTATTCTTCTTCTAACGACATTTCATTTCTTGCTTGACCTCTAATACAAGATTAGAAGGATTAGTTTTCCATAAAAATACATGCTTAAGGTTTAGTATGAAATTAAGAAAACACAGATTATGAAGCTTTTACATGATGTTCCAAAATCAGTTTTTACAAGGTTTTATGCGCTTGGCCCAACTGCATGCCTAGGCCTAGCAAAGAGTTGTCGGGTCACTAGGCCTACAAGATGAATACATTAACCAACAGATTGTGACTTCAGCAGACCTACAACCCAGCAAGGCCTGGGCTCTAAATTGCTACGTGAGGGACGATGAAAACCATCTAGTACCTAGTCGCTTTGTGGTACCAAGATGAGGATCAAATCGGGTTGAATTGGGACTTCAGGTACTGACAAAGGAGGTTTTACTTTATGACAGATCGACTTAGATGTGACAACAAGACCAACAAAAGTGTTGCCAAGGTAAATTTTAATGCTAGAGAATTAAGAAGAGCTTCGGGGTGTTGGTAAGATGTAGTTGGGATCAGATTTTTTGTTTTAGATAAATTGTTTCTATTCTGTTTTATATCATCTTATTTATGTGAAATTCAGATAAATGTGTAGATAAAATAGTATGAAATAAGAACAGGTTAATTGGAATAGAAGATTTATTATGTTACAGTTTCCTTTTTCGTTTAAAGAGTGCAAGTCTTTTAATTCTCACACTCAACAATATAAGTGATTTTTTATCGTTTAGAAAAAAAAAGGAAAAATATATTTATCCAACAATGAATGAAATGGATTTTTGGATGACAAAGGTTTTATTCCTTAACAAGTTGAATTGGAGATAACTCTTAATTTGAACTTTGCAATGAAAAAAAGGAGAAAGTTAGTATTAAACTCATATCAATAGTATTTGATAATCTAATTCTACGTATGAAGAGAGCAAAGAGGTGGTTATATCAAATCGTGATCCACACATCATTGTGTAAGAATGAATGTAATTTAACCTTATCTTCGAATTCAAAAGAAGAGAAAATTATTCTTGATTCTTTTTATTGATCTTATCTCTTTGATGTACCAATCTGCTTAACGATAATGTATTTAAGCAAAGCAACCCTGATCCTCAAAAAGTAAGCTCATTAACTAGAGACGATTGTCATATTGATGGTGACTAATTTGTCTCTGGTTTCCCCTGCCCATGCATTATCGTATAAGATCTTTAGACCAATCTAGCCCTCGCCCATAGGAAAATTTCAGGCACCAGCATAACGTACCTGGAGACAAAAGGGAGAAGATATGGGACCTTTTGGCATTGAGGATATTCATGTCCCGTAGCTTAGAGACATAGACCCTTTTGGATTTGCAAGAACCAATGACAACTACCTATGTTTGGACACATTCTATATTACTCTTGACACCTTAGATGATAATTTTTCATGATGTCCCTGTCTAAGTCTCGACCCCTCAACGCGTACAGGAATGATTGTTAAGCCACATACGTAGCTCGCCTCGTGATCATGAAAAACTCTTGCCCTTTTGCTTTATTTTCGCTCCTTAATTAACTCTCTCTATCACTGTACACTTGCATGGATAATAGAATCTTGTGTAGAATCTTGTGATGATAATATAGACAAAGGAAGCTTTAAATGTTTCCCTCTCACCGTTCCAAATTATTTGTTTGGAGCCCTACTTGAATTTTTTGTGTATCGTGTATCTTCTGTTCAAGCTCTCATACCTTGTATGGTGGTTCAACCTTATGAAGAGGACTTTCCTCCTCTGATTCGGAGCACTGATAATACTACAAGGGTTGTCATTCTGTTCAAAGGATAACGTATTAACAAAATAATATTTCCTTTCAGAAAATCATATTAACCATTAGTCATAACTTACGTATTAACCATTGGCTAAGGCTTGTCATTATAATAGATGAATTGGATTTTATATTAATCAATTTTACAATTTGTTACTGTCAGAGCAAAGTTTATATCAATTAATTTTTTTTGCAATTTTTAATTGAGTAAAATACACAAAAACTCATAATATTCAATTTAAAAAAATCTTTTTCTAAACTTCGGATAAAAAATAGTGATGTAATACATGTAGTATGAACATCAACTATGTACTAATCAAATGTTAATTATATAACGATTTAATATAGTTCTTAAATTCGAATCGAAATAATTAAATCCAATACAAACAAATAATTTTATAATTATCTTCAATCATTAATTTAAGTCAAATTTAATTCATTTAGATTAGGTTTAAAAGTTGAATTGAATTGTCATATTAATGATATTTGATTAGTTCATATTTCCTATATTTCACCGTTGTTTTTATTTAAAATCTAAGAGATAAAGTTCTTTTGGAAAATTGAAAACAAAAATAAAATTAAAAAATTTTAATGATTAAGGATTTTTTTCAAAATTTCTTAAATTTTAGGAGAGTTCTATATCTTTTACTCTTTTTAATTTTATGATAAAGAATTAGTAATAATAAGTAAATTTTGATTTGTCCCATAAATTTTATGGGACATATGGAAATGTATCATGCTCCTACACCAAGAGGTTCATTAAAGATTTTCTTATTTAAAATTTCGGATTTCGATTACCCTTACGTGTTACGAATATCCATGATAAGCATGTAAACTGCAACTTGACTTGTAAATTTTTACCTATTATAGTATTCTATTTAATTAGAAACTAGGTATGCTACCAGTCACTGCCCACTTATCATCAGTTGCTAAATTTGGTATTCACTGATCTTATGACGAATTAATTGGTATGCATCTCAGTGGCTAAAAGGAGATCGATATGCTTCCTTTATAACTCTGTACCTGTTCCACTTACTAATTACTGTACCTGTATGTCCAAAAATGTTGACATCAATAACATGAACTCTAGGCTTTTCTGTTTGAGAAATAAAAAGCATAATTAGGAAAAAAAGAAAAATCAACACATAGGGTTGCAGCACGTTTGCAGAGACGTCACGTATCCGGAGTTTTGAGAAAGGGAGAGCTAGTCAACAACACAACGTGTTCGAACAACAACTATACAAGCAAGAACTACGAAGGAAAAATTTTAGTGATTAAATCAAAAGATTTCTTATCGAGAAAAACTCAAATGAGGAAAGTTATTCATTAAACTTTCCAACATCCATCGGAAAAGAACAACAATAACCCACGTACACAAAAGTTATAGTCTTTGTCACTACGGTAACTTTACTTTAATTGATGACAATTTCCTCTCAAACTTGATAAGAATCGAAGCTGGGGTGAAGGATATATGATCAACGTTAATGGATTATAACTAGGATGAAGGGTATATAGTTGTGCCTGATCAAAGAACGGCTCATTGCTTAGATTTAGTGGGACTATGTGAGGGGGTGGTGGGATGCTGTACACTGATCTTTGTCTGCACAAGCATTGAATGCCTTTTGGCTCTATGTCCGCCTCTCGATTCTAATTCATGTTTCATGATCGATCAGGACTAGTCCCTGTTAAAATATTCCTTTCTTGACCACACACTTCGTTTCTCACGGGATCCCAATGTGAAAGGTACACATCTAGCCAGAGTTATATGATGACGATATAACAATATAGCTCATTAGAAAAGCGACTTTAAAGAAACACCTGAATATTAGTTATCAGAAACTAAGGCGAATTAAAGTTTCCAACTAGTTAGGGAACTGCCACTGAACTTAGGTAAAATATCCTTTGTAAAGATAATTTCTCTTATTCAAGAATACCTAAATATGAGACATAAACCTTTCCAGAATACCTAAATATGAGTGCGATGAGTTTGGAGATATGTTTATCTAATAAAGGCATTACCAATTATATATAGTCTAAATGACTATCTTATTTATAATGATCCAAAATCTATCAAGGGTCGTCAAATTGTTATAATTAGTAATACTCTATTGAGAATTTTGATGGAGCTAAATTGAGTCCTTTCTCTTATTTTAAGAGTCAAACTTCCTTCCAACAGATTTGCTCTTTTAATTTTTTAATAAATTCTAATACTCTTCCTGATAAAAGAAAACAAGAAGAATAATACACATATATACTTGCAATAACAAATTTTATAGCATGTATAATTGTCAAATGGTTTCCTAATTTGTTCCTACAAAGGAGTACAATCTTTAAAGGTGAGCTTATTTGAGAAGAAAGGAATCTCAATTTCTTTAAAAGGGAGGCAGCCTCTTTTGAATCCTGTAACTTTTGAGAATATAAGGAGTAAATGGTTGATACAAATAAGAAAATTTTGCATAAGTTCATTTATGTATTCAAGAGCTAAGCAATTGTATTGAGCTCATGAATGAGAATAGAAATTGAGAGGCGTCTCTATGATAAAATAAGAGAAGATCTTCCATAAATGAGAAGTTAAATAATTTTTTCTTGGAACGTTTAAAGTGAGATTTGAAGTTGTTAGAATTTGATAGTAACTTCTTTAGGATATTAAGCAAAACCTTATGTCTAAGCACAAATAAATAAGCTAAACTGAGATCCCCTTGTTGCAATCTCCTAATAGTTTAATGTTGTCATTGTTGACCAACACTAAAAAAGAGATCTTAGTGATACACTACTCAATCAAATAAATGAATTCATCTAAAAAGCCAAATGCTTTGAGAGTGTAAAGTATAAAGTCCTATTTAAGATTGTTAAATGCCTTTGAAAAATTAAGTTTAAGAAAGCATCTTTTTATGTCAGACCTTTTGTGATAATCCTTGAGTATTTCTTAAGCAATCAATAAGTTATCACCAATGTTATGATCCAAGATGAAGGTAGTTTGGGAAGAACTCACCAGTGAAGGTAGTGTTTATTTTTAATTCTCTCGGTTAGTACTTTTAAAATAAATTTATGAATGACTATTAACATAAAATGCTGGTGCAGAATGTGGACTAGTACTTGGTGTAATAAGTTTTCTTTGTAGTAATTCAGCACATTCTTGTTTAAATTCTTGTACATCTTGTTGTCGCTCCTAATTCCCAAACTATCAACCTGAAAGACAAATATGCTTAAAAAATTGTGATGATAAATTAACACATTAACATTGTACCTTAGCTTCTTAAATACTCGGAGCGCCAAACGCAGGTTTTGAATGAGCTAGAGAGAAGTGTAAGGTAAGAGAAAATATCTTAGTTTATTATATCTGAGCAAATGCTCCATTCATTACATTATATAAGCAACGAAAACAACCATATATTGAATATTTAGGCATAGAATTTAAGGATGGATACCTTAAACTACAACTTAATATATTAAAACGAGTTTATAATTATCCTAATCTACTAACAAAATATAAAAAAGGATATAAAAACCCTATTATAAGAAATCTTATTATCATAAATGGAATAAATATAAACCACCATATAAAAAATCTTTAAATTGTGTCACAGTATGATATGAGCTTGAATTAATTACACGAAGATGCATTGGAAATTTTGGAATCAGATGAGTAGAGGTACATTATATATCTTTCAGCATTAGACAATTATGGAAGAAAAATTTGATGGTAGTTATCAATGATTGTCCTATGGTGTGCCACAAATTTTGGGAAAAAAATTATTGAGGCCATACTAACCCAACATTTTAGAGAGTAGTCTTTGATTTCTTGAGATCAAATGGATTGTGATTAAAAAATTCTTTAAAAACAACCAAGTATTTATAAGTTAAAATATTAAAAGTTTTGGAGAAATACGGATGGAAAGTCCTTTAAAGAAAAGTCAAGCATTGACAAATTAAAATTTGAAAAGTATTGGAGAAATATCTTGTTGCCTAGAGGCTTATGATGGAAACTAAAGGAAATATTGCAGAGATCATTCGAGTTGTGAAATAATGAGCTTATTTCATCAATTAAGGCAAAACTTTAGTTAACAGTCCTTTTCAATATAATAGCTATGAAAAAAAGGAGTTGACATCTCCTTTTTTTAAGCCAATTTCTTCTTGATTTTCTTCACAAAAGAAAAATGCGATGCTCCAAAGTTTTTATAAAGAAGAAATAAACAAAAGTTTTTCATTTGTCATAAACAAATGTACAAAAGATTGTTATAAAGAAGATAATAACATTTTGAAAAGTTTTTCTTCAATTACATTCAAATTCTACAATGAGTTTATTCAAAACCTTAAGGCTTTCTTTTGTAACCTTAAGTTTTTGGATGTATACAAACATTGGAACGCTATAAAATGAAGAACTCTACCCACTCCTCTGTGCTCTTTCAAGACCTTCACAATAGACCAGAAACTTGTTAAATTTGAATAGGCTCTTTCTTATTTGAATGTTCTCTCCAATTATTACCTTAAAAAGAGTGTGGTTCTACACATTAGGGGATTCAAAAGAGACTCAATATTTAAAAAAAAATACAACTATATGAATTTTACTAGTACTCTAAATAATTTTCTCTTAACCATAACTATACTCATCTATTTATTACTCTGTAGTAAAAGATTGTTGTCATAGTGGAGATCTTTCAAAGATAAATTAGTGAGACAATAATTAGCTTTAATTCCACATATTCGGCACTCCTAATTTTTTAGTGGACAAGTGAGTATTAAAGTCTCTAAAAATCTTCCACATATTAGAACATTTGTCATTAAGTGACAGGCAAAAGGATCGAATTGGACCCTGATATTTTTATCAAAATTCAGTTTAAACTCAAACACTTAGACACGTTAAAAAAAACCCTAATATTTCACAAATATTTAATTTAATTCCCAATTTAATTTCTCTATTAGTCCTCCATTACAAAAACTATATCTTGCTAGATGTGTATCCTATGTGACAAGTGGAGTTCAAAAAATAAAAAAAACAATCCTTTTCTCCTCTCTCTTTCTCTCTCTCTCTCTCTCTCTCTCTCTTTCTCTTCAACTTTTCATTTCTTCTCTCATTACAAGAATTATGTCTATTGGTTACGTTTTCTCTTTACATTTTAGAATTTGTAGTAAAAAATATGTATATCGTTATCGTAGCTTAGTGAAGCAATACCATAGAAAAAATATTTTACATGCTTTCTCAAAGACTATTAACCACATTTATTTTAAGTAAGAATTATTTTTTGCAGCCAAAACAATTTTAATGAATAGGCTACATTTATATTTCGTATCAAAAGATTATTATCTATATTTGTTTTAACTATGGATTATTTTTGTAGCCAAAATAATTTTAGTGAATGAGCTATTTTTTTTTGTAGCCAAAAACTATTGGCTATATTTTCACAAAGGAAGTAAAATTTGTAAGTGATAGAAAACTAACATCAATAAGAAAGGAGTTGAAAAGATATAAAAACTATAGAAGAAGAAATATAGCCTCCAATAATGGCAAGAAGAGATATGTTAGATGAAATTAGGATGAGCTTACCAGAGTAACATAAGCCCTACCATAAGATTAGATTGAAAAGATCATACCTAAAAGAATCAATAAAAACTGGAAAATTGAGAGTGACTAAAAAGAAAATTTAAGGTAAATTTTCATTGTTCGTAACATAATTTGGTAGTAATTTTCCAGTGAAATCATTATACTTCATGATACTGCTGAGAAGAAAGCGCCAATATATTTAAGACCAAGCATATAAAAGAATAAAATGCCTACTCAAAACTTTAATTTCTACTTTAATCTACAAGGAGCAAGCAAACTCAGGCGAAATAATGATGTTGCATCAAGTATAATATACTGAAAAATAAATTTGGACAATGTAAATCACAAATACAAGAAACATTAAGTTTTTATATGAACATGCCTTTGAATTAAGGGTAAAAACTATAAGATCCCTGGTCCATTATAAGAACTCCAATATAGTAAAAGATTCATACAAAATGCTCTCCAAATTAGTCAAAACACAAGTGCGAAAAAAGGAGAAACAAAGGATAAAAGCAATAATGATAAATAATGAAGAAAAAGAAAAATCAACTAAAGTTAAGCTACTATTTACAAAATGAGAATAACAATTATAGTCCTCTAAATAAGATTCTTATCATTCAAACTATATAGTAACATCTTCAAAACTCTAAGCTTAAATTCGAGTTTGATCCAATTGTGGATGACTCCAATTGGACAAAAAACTAAATCTGGTTCAAAAAAATTCTACTATAATTCTTCTTCTTTTCTTTCTCCCTTTCCTATTATCATTGTTGTGTTCACAACTAGTTCAACTTTTACACATTAAAAAGGGTGAGTCCAAAGATTATAATGGGTTCCTAAAAATGATGAACTGAGTACATTTTTACTCATATGAATGAAAGAAATCTTAACCTAACAATTCTCCCTTTAATGACTATATGGAGAAGATCGCCATCTCAATGTTTAAGCAACATGTGTTTAAACTTCTCTCTTAGAAAAAAGTTGGTAATCATATCAAACCAGTGTCATTTATACAAATTTTATGTAGCTCAAGCAACTTAGTCCAAAACATCTATAATTCAATGTTATCTAATAACAATATATTTCAACTGACTATGAAATATGGAATTCTTGACAAGTTGTGCAACATTTTAACTATCATAATGTAGCACATACCTCTTTGCACAAAGCTGACCTCTTTTGCAAATCTCTTCATCTTATAGGCTTTAATAGAAACAATAAACTCTGCATTTACAACATAGATTGCTAAGATACAACTCTTCTTGAAGAGGTAATCAAATAGACCAAATTAGACTTCCTTGTATCAATATTTCTTGTTATGTCTAGATCTATGTCTATAGAAAGAATAGGTTCCTATGTTCTAAAACATAAACTTTAGAAGAGCCACTGAGATATCTTCAAATCCACTTCATTTCATTCTAACGTTCTCCTATCTTATTAGAAATAAAATGACTAATAACACTATCAAGTCTGATATAAATCATTCAAATTATTAATAACTAACACAAAAAAGAACTATTTTCATATCTTCTTTCTTTTTCACTATAAAGAATTAAGTTTTGCACAATTTAGAGTGCATAGCAACAGGTATACTTACCACTTTAGCTTTGTCTAAATTGAATCTTTAAAGTACCTTTTTGACGTATTTCTCTTTTGATAGCAAGAAATTATTAACCTTGTTATCATAAATTATATTTATGCTAAAATTTTGCTTTGTTAACTTTAAGTCTTTCATAATAAAAGATTAACTCAAATCTTACTTCAATTTTGTAATCTTAATAGAATTTTGTCTAATAATA
Organism: Erythroxylum platyclados; assembly: GCA_027563515.1. Taxonomy (NCBI): domain Eukaryota; kingdom Viridiplantae; phylum Streptophyta; class Magnoliopsida; order Malpighiales; family Erythroxylaceae; genus Erythroxylum; species Erythroxylum platyclados. The sequence continues at coordinate 8,195,501 of JAOQMM010000172.1, read as the reverse complement.
AACATGACATCAATATAAATTATAAAATAAAAAATTCATCACTAGAGAATATTTGCATAAAAATACAATGGTCACATGGAATCTTCTTGAAGTCTTATTTTCTTATATCATAATCAAACTTCTTATATCACTACCTTGATGTTTGTTTCAAATTATACAAACTATTCCTTAATCTACAAATATAATATTCTTTTCCCTTGATTTTTGATCCTTATGGATACTTTATATAAATCTTCTCATCTAAATTAGCATAGAGGAAAGTAGCCTTCACGTCCATATGCCTAACCTTTAAGTAAAGGCATGTTGCTAAACCCAAGATATAAATCGAATGGATGACATCTTCAAAACTAGAGAAAAGATTTCATTAAAATCAACTTCATTCTTTTCAATAAAGACTTTGAAAATTAATTTGGTTTTATATTATAGAATTAAAGTGCCATCATCATGTTTCACTTTGAAAATCCATTGGTTCTCTAAAATTCTTTAGTCCTTAGGTAGCTTAAACAAATCAAAGTGTGATTATCATGTAATGATTTCGTATCATCCTCTATAATTTCAAATAATTTCACCTTTTGCTTATTTATCTACTGTTTCCTTAAAGCTTTTATGTTCTCCCTCATTAATGACATATTCATACTCCCTAAGACGGTAACGTAATAAAGACTTTCTCTCTCTAATGGATCTTTTGAGAGAAGTTTTTAGAGCCTATATAGTTATTACCTTGGCATTTGTTGGTTGTGAACAACCATGACTTCATGTACTATAGTACCTAAAGTGTCTAAACCCTGTTGATTATTCTACACTGGATCACCACTTTCATTATCATCTTATATCTCAACATCCTAAATACCAAATTCAATTGCATTTGGTGCATCATTAAGAGAAAAATGATTTAGATTAACCAAGTTATTGCTTTAAGAATAAATTATTTCAGTCTTCTCAATATCCTCAATAGTTTTGTCCTCAAAGAACACCACATCATGACTTCTAACAAATTTACTCTCTACTGGAACATACAAATAGTAGCCAAAGTTATCTTAACTATGAAGATGCACTATTTGGTCCTAACATCCAATTTTGACCTCTCATCTTAAGGAATATGTACAAATACTTTACGGGGGTGTTTGGCAAATGGCTGATAAGCCATTTTTTGGTTGATTCAAGGTCAAACAGCTAAAAAAGATGTTTGGTAATCAGCTGATTGGGTTGGCTTATTGAACCCAATCAACTGATTTTTGAAGAGCTAATAAGAGTAGCTTTTTGGTCTTTAGCTTATTGAAATTATGTGTTAATAACAATTGTGCCCTCATTCTTTACATAATATTAGTGACATATATGCTACCGATTCTAATAAAATTTTTGTAGAATAAATATACACAATGAAATTTTATATATATAAACAAACAGTAATTTAATAGAAAAA
>JAOQMM010000172.1:8153314-8164244 GCA_027563515.1 Erythroxylum platyclados | reverse complement strand
TTTTAATTTTAATTTTGTGTGTTTTAAGCCTTATTTTTAATCCAATTAGTTTAATTGAGATTAATTTATTTTACTTCCTAATAAATCTACAAAATTTATTTTCTAATTGTTTAAAATTATGTCTTCAAAAAGGTTAACTTTATTAGGAATATTTGTAAAACTTAGTTTAATTTTTAATAGTTGAATTATTAAATTAAATTAGTTATCAAATCAATAACTAGAATCATATAAAGGTTTTTAAAGAGTTATCTTTCATAACTAGATTATGATAAATAAATTAATATAATCTAATTAAGTTGATTCCTAATTAATATTTTAGAAAATTGTTTTCTAGAAATTTAATTAATTCAATGTCAATCTTATTGAAATTAGTAATTAATTAGACTCCTTTAAAATTAAAAAATATTTTCTTAATTAATTAAGAAAGGTGTTTCTTAATTAAACTTATTTATTTCAATTTAATTAAATAAGATAAGTTTATTGTCTTAGAGGATTGTTATTCTATTTTATTTAAAAATTATTTCTCTGTTTTAAACAATAAGTTTCTTGATTAATTAAAAAAGATAGTTTTCTTGACTAAATTTGAAAAATATTATTAAGAAAATGAGCCTTCTATGACATTTTAGAAAATAATTTTATAATTTATTAAATAATTATTGTCTAATTGATTAAAAATAATCTCTAAAATAATATAATTGACTTTGTTAATTCAATTTAAAATATTTTATTTAATTTTGAAAGTTGTTTACTGTGGACAATAGAAAATAGTTTTCTAATTAAAGAAAGGTTATTTCCGATTAGAACAAAAATAGTTTTCTAATTAGATAAGAATGTGTTATTTATAAATTTTTGAAAAGGATTTTTTTATAAATTATAATAAGTAATAAGAATATCTTACTGAAAATTGTTTTCAATTGAAATCATTAGAGGAGTTAAGATAATTGGAAATAATTTTCAATTGATTTGAAAATTGTTTTCAAATAAAATTGAATTTGTGTTTGAAATAGGATTTAAATTTATTTAGAAATCAATGGTATAATCTAATTTAATTGTTCAAAGCATTAAAAATATTAATCTCCATAATTAGAATCAAACAATATTTCATGCTTATAATTTGAATGTACTTGAGCAATTGCATATTTAAAATGTGTGACATTTTACATTTAATGTGTATTTGACAGACCATAAAAGAATTACATTTCTCATCAAAATATTAAGTGTATGTTAAAAACGTGATAGTTGTCTTCTATTATTTGAGAATAAAATCAAAGTTCTTTTATTGTAAGGCTTGTTGAATAAACTCAAGGCCCACTTAACTTAAATATGTTTTATCTTAAATTACTGGGACTTATTTAACTAAATTTGTATGATTTGAATGTGTAGAGTCATGATCATATGAATTTAGAGGCAGATTTAAGGAATAAAATATAAGATATATTTTGCTGAAGAGTTATCACCTAATAGATTTAGGAGTCACATGATATGTGATTGATTAGGTTGTTATCTACTTAATTTAATTTTATTTGGTTTGTTGAGCACTATTACTAAATTTAGAGTAATATTTTCGACTAGTAGTGAGGGATATTATTTCGAATAAAATAATTGAAGTAACCAAATAAATGATTAAAGTTATAATCTTATTTGGTTGTCATGAAATATAACCAATTATTTGCTTTCCTATATTTATATTGTTCTGATTAGAAATTACTTTTGTTTAGTATAGTTGATACTAAGTTTTAGTGAACCAAAATTCTTGGACATAGGTTAGGTTTGAAAAGAGTTTAGTTCTCAAAGTTAGAAAGAAAAATTGTATGTCTATTATGCAATTTTTCTGTTAATCTATGTTGATAAAATTTTAGAGATTTGTCAAAATCAGGTAGATGATAACATTTAATGACATTTTGAGTTGACTAATATTTTATAAACTTTAACAGCAATACGTAAGATATATGTCAACACCGTAATAGCACAATGCAAGAGATTATAGAGTAGAGCTAAAAGGTATAATAACTTGATGAAATTGTTTCACTTAATTTAGACTACTAAAAGCATAAACTTAGAATACAATCAAAGACATTGGATTAGATATGATAATAATTATCATTAAAAGGGAAATAACTGCATGAATTTTCTTGCCAATGCATGGTATGATAGAAATCATATATATTTCTAATTCATGCTTTAGAGTAATTAATACTGAGTTTAGATTTAGCATTATTACAAAATTCACATCATGATAAGAAATATATTGTTGAGAAAAATTAATTAATCTAATTTTATACTAATAGTTTGTATGTGTTGAATCAAGGAATATTTATGTTTAATATAAGTGGCAAGAATGAAATGATAAATAATTGTGATTATCCTTTTTTCTTATGTTAGTTAAATCAACATAGTTATAATAATAAGGTTACATACAAGATTTTATATTTCCTTTTGATTACGAATGGTATGAAACTTGTTAAGTTGAAGAATGAACAAATCAACCTTTGATGAAAGGATGGTGATAGTATCAAATTGTTAAAATTATACATATGATGTGTTAGATGTAATAACAATTCATAAAAGGATGAATACTTGTATTTCATTATATTTACTAATGACTTTATATGATAGGGTATTAAATAAAATTTTGATCTAAATTTTGAAAAGTTCAAAATGTTTAAATCTGAGTGAAAATTAAGCATTAAGAAGGTTGAAATACCTCGATAAGATCGATATGATAAGATTTAAACTTTTTTGCTTATCTATAAGGAATGGGATATTTTTAATGAATACCTCCACAACTAAATTATATAATTGTATGAATTTATATAAGGAGGAATGTAACACGAGATATTCAATGATGTAATATTTATTTCTTCTACATCTATACTAATACAACAACTTACCTTAGATAATTCTAATTAAATCAATTAGCAAGGTTTCATATTGGATATGAAATGATAAGACTTTGAAAGATTCAATGTTAACGATTTTAGGATGTGATGTTTAGTTGAAGCATGTATTTTCTAATAAGTTTATAACTAAATCGCATAATAAAAGGTTATAAGATATCCAAAAGGTTGGATATAATCTTACAAATCCCAATGGCCAAAATGTTTGTTACAATGAATATTTATAGAAAAATAATTCTCAAGACAAATAGCGAGAGTAAGATGAAATTTGAAGAAGTTTAAATCTTATAATAGTACATCAAATCAGAAATTTATTAATATATTATATACATATTCAAAAAGTTACAAAATATTAAAGGATTCACTTTTATAATGAATTCAATGTGTTTGTTTTGGAGATAATTATAGACTTTTTATGTTTACATGAAGGTTAGTGGGAGTATAATTATACTTTTTCGTAGGAGTACATAAAGAAATATTTCTTATAGAGAACAAAAATTCATATTTTCAATTGTTAAAGATATGATTATCCAAAAATTACTCTTATTGGATATGAAAAGGTAATAACTTAATTATGAAAATTTAGATATATAGAGATAAATATAAAAGTTGTTTATATATTAGGCATCTAGTAGGTTATACATAAAAAAGCAATTAAAAAATTAATTTAGACTTAGTTGTAATATCTGAGAAACTTTAGAGATCAAATATAAGATATTTGATTTCATTAAAATAAAATTATAATTACAATTAGAGTTAGACTATAATTATAATTAGGAGGCTTAATTTTGATAAGACAGAAACTTTTTTTTTCTTTCTTTATAAATAGGAGGAAGGTATGAGGAAGCTAGCACTTATGCCTTCTTTTCTCAAAAGTTGAGTTCTTTTTCTTTATTATGTGAATACCCTTAAAGGTTGGTTATCTAAACAACTTGTGGTTGACAATTTTAGAAGAAATATTTATGTAGAAATCCCAATTAGGTACATTTCAACCCTTTTATTAATAATTTGTATTTTTCAAGTTATCAATTAAAAGACATGATCAAGAAAATGTAAAAATTATTTTTTCATTGTGTCCATAACTGGATCATGATTAGCTTCCCAAAAATATAGGCAAAAGTCTAAGTAACCTAAAAAATAACATTTATCTATTTATGAAATACATAATAATAAAATGAATTATACTTCTTCACTTGAGGTAAGATTTACTATTTACATTTCTTAATATATTCTTTTATATTGCATATTCTTGTTTGTGTTTCTACTTTCTAATAAAGATTATTTTTCAGTAAACTTTAGGTGATTAAGTATTAATCCATAACAAACTCCATGCTAAAGGTTGTGTTGCTTTTTAGAAATTATTTTTGCCTACTATTTATAATTCAAGTTTCAATGGTATGAGCCTAACCACTCAACTTCGTAAAATATTTTAATTAAATTTTTATTATTCTCTCTTATATTTTGCTTCATGTATAGACGTACAGTAACTAATATTTTAATAATAGGGTAAAAGACATGAAGTTCTCTTATAATTTAAGTAACTTTAAAAAACTTCTTGATTTTTATGATGTAATATTTATTTCTTCTGTAGATATACTTATACAACAACTTACCTTAGACAATTTTAATTAAATCAATTAACAAGGTCTCATATTAGATATGAAATGGTAAGAATTTGAAAGAGTCAATGTTAATGATTTTAGAATATGATGTTTAGTTGAAGCATGTAATATCCAATAAGTTTAAAACTAAATCAAATAATAGAAGGTTATAAGATATTCAAAAGGTTGGATATAATCTTATAAATCCCAATGAACAAAATGTTTGTTACAATGAATATTTATTAAAAAAAATGATTCTTAAGATAAGTATTAAGAGTAAGATAAAGTTTGAAGAAGTTCAAATCATATAACAATACATCCAATTGGAAATTAGTGCTTTTATTAATATATTAGCCGTAGAGTCAAAAAGTTACAAGATATTGAAAGATTCACTTTCATAATAAATTCAAAGTGTTTATTTTGGAGATATTACAGATTTTTTATGTCTACAAGAAGATTAGTAAGATTATAGTTACATTTTTCAGTGGGAGTATATAGAGACAAATTACTCATAGAGAGTGAGAAGTCATGTTTTCAATTGTTAAAGATATGATTATCCAAAAACAACTCTTATTAGATACGAACAGGTAACAATTTAATTATGAGAATTTAGATATATAGAGATAGATATAAAAGTTGTCTGCATAATGGGCATCTAATAGGTTATACAAAAAAGAGAAATTAAAAAAATTAACTTAAATTAAGTTGGACTTAATTGTGATATTTGAGGAACTTTAAGATTCAAATATGAGATATTTGATTTCATTAAAATTAAATTACAATTACAATTAGAGTTAGAGTTAGAGTTAGAGTTAGAGTTAGAGTTAGACTATAATTATAATTAGGAAGTTTAATTTTAATAAGAAATAAAATCTTTCTTCTTTCTCTATAAATAGGAGGAAGGTATAAGGAAACTAGCATTTATGCCTTCTTTTATGAAAAGTTTAGTTCTTTTTATTTATTATGTGAATACCGTTGGATACGTGAATAATTTGTAGTTGACAGTTCGAGAAAAAAAAATTATGTAAGAATCTGAATTAGGTACATTTCAACCCTTTTATTAATGATTTGTATTTTTTAAGTTATTCAATTAAAGAAGTATGATCAAGAAATTGTAAAAATTATTTTTTCACCGTGTCTATAACTAGATCATGATTAGCTTCCCAAAAATATAGGCACATGTCTAAGTAAAATTTACTATTTACATTTCTTAATATATTCTTTTATATCACACCTTCTTGCTTATGTTTCTACTCCCTAATAAAGGATTTTATTTTTCAGTAAACTTTAAATAATTGAGTAGTAATCCTTACAACTTTATGCTAAAGGTTGCGTTACTTTTGAGAGATTGTTTCTGCCTACTAGTCAATGGTACATGCCTAACCACACAACTGCGTGAAATATTTTAATTAAACTTTTATTGATCTCTCTTATATTTTTCTTTATGTATAGACGTCTACCTCTATTGAAAATGTACATTAACTGATATTTTGATAATAGGGTAAAAGACACCAAGTTGTCTTATATATTAAGCAACTTTAAAATACTTCTTAATTTTTACAAGTAATAAAAAAATTTATAATCTTTAATTTTTCAGAAAAATCTTTGCTTTTAAACTTTCTTTGAAAAGTAATAATGAAAAGTATGTGACATAAATATCATATTCGGATTGATCTCTCTTTCATTTAGGGAAAGAGAAATGAGCATTTTAAAAAAGGATGCACATTAAATTAGCTGTGAATTATAGGGAAAAAAAGTATGAGTTTTGTTGCTCTTATTCCAAGAGTTTTTACATTAATATCTTTTTGGATTGTTTATCAAATGCTACTAATATAATGCTATAATTCATCTCTTAAATTTGACCTAAACTAATAATATAATAAATTATTATTTTGATTTGAGTTTAATTAGTTTGGATCAAGCTTAAAAGTTACGTTAAATCATTATATTAACAATATTTGATTGGTTCACATGTAATGCTCATGTTACGTATGTTTTGTTATTATATTTTAGTGAAAGTTTAAGAAAAGAAGATTTTAGAAAAATTGAGAAATACCAAAATTCTTCAAGAATTTTAAAGATAAATTTTCTTAAGTTAATTAAATTATAGGAGATCTCGTATTTTTATCTAATAAATGATACTTCTTATTTGGTATACATTTTCTTCCCAATGAATCAACTCATGTTCTAAGATGAAATCCTTGACTAATTTGGTGATGGCAAATTCATTTGTTTGTTTCAGAAATACTTGATATAATCGAGAAGGTTTTGTAAAATATTAATAAATTTAAAGGTTTTAGATAATAAATTCTTTAATTATAAAGTAAAGTATTAGTGTAGCCTTCTTTCTAAATACAACATTAGCTAATGTTTGTTCTGGGCCATTGAGACGTTCCCTCAAGAGTACACAAAAACGAATTGGCCCAATCATTGTGACTGGAAGCTGGAATACAACTGGGCCCCCACATTAAACCCCACACGGTCAACAAGTCAAAACCCTCCTCAGCTTCCACAATTTTCTGGCTGAATCACTGTTCCATGTCTAACTTGCAGTGTTCTACTTGTTGAAATGCGAGGTTGATTCTTGGATTAGAGACGAAGCCAAGGAATATCCCCTGTTTGCTTTCCAAGAAAACGATGGGAAAATGAGTATGATGGAGTGAAACCAAAATTTTCAATCCCAGAAAGGAGGAACCATTGTTGTTGATAGAGAAATGGAAGGATCTCAGCCCCAGCCCCAGCCCCAGCCCCAATCAGAACACCCACCTCCGTTGAAAACGGAGTCGTTACATAGGCGTTTCAAGCCCATTTGGAGGACTCTCTTGATTTTTAATCTGGCTCTTGGAGGTTTGTCACCATTTATTGGTTTTACATGCCCCATTTTCCTCTCTTGCTCTTCTCATTTCAGAATGCGTCTAAAACCCTTTACATACGTGGCTATTTTCATTTTTAATCTTTGCGCACGGGGTCTATTCATTTAGGTCTTGGTTGTTTGTGTAGTGTAATGCCTTCCGATCTGATCACATGGGTATGCCTGATTTTAGCTAAAGGTAACATGGGACCAAGTAAATATTGACTAATTCTGCGACTTGTGGCCGATTGAGCGTTTTGATTTGATCCTATTGACGGAAGCTTTGAGATTGCTTGTGGGTTTAGTGTTTGTCGGGGTATCAATTCTGGTGACTTTGAAAATTTTCTTGGTTTGGACCATGAGTTTAATAGTCTTTGTTCATAAGCTATTGATCATTATATTCCAGTTTGTAGATTTTACATGTAGCTAAGTTTTGCTATATTGGAGAATGCTTACCAACTTGGCTTGTCAAATGTTGTTGGTCAACTAGTACAGACTTCCAATTTGTCTCCTAGAACTGAGATTGAATCTTTCATCGCTGTAACCATGACGTGTAAAATAGGATAAAAACTTTAATGCACCATTACTGCGCTTCAAGAGTGTTTCTGTGTTTGATCATGGAAGCTCATCATTTTATTTCTTATCTTTGTTTGTAGCCTTTTTTTTAAGGCTCGTATTGGAGATTTTAACTGGTTGAAAATAGAGGTGGCTATTTGATAGAAATTGATTATTGTAAGAGGGATTTCTAAGTGTTATTGAGGTGGAGTCCATAATCATTCAAGTTCATTATATGCTAACGGTCTATTGTTTTGATGTCTTGAGCTTTCTACAAGTATTTCTGATGTCTGAAGGCATAAACCATTTGATTTTTTTTCCAGTACAGTGTTGCCCAGCTTTTTGTTTTATTTGAAACCACATTACTGTAAAATTTCAAAGTTCTATTTCCATAATTAAAATGATAAGAACCAACTCAATTTTCTTGCATCACTTCTGGAAGCCAGAGATGGAGGTTTATGACTGTAAATTCTGTGAGCGTTGATATGCTGATTTTGGTGATCCCTCTATACTATCTACATAGTTTTGGAATGCTGTGATGCGTCATAGAACTCATCCTTTTAATGTGTGACAAAGTGCTTGACAGGTGGCATTCATAACTACTGGAACTTGTAAGTGGTAACAGAAATTTTTTTTGTGTTTCAACCTCTGGCAGCTTATATGTTTGCAAGGGCAAAAAGGAAAAGTATGAATGCGGAAAATAGGAGAGCTGTAAAGAAAAGTGCAGAAGACAAAGGTTCGAGAGAAATGGAATCTTCCTTCGAAGATTACCTGGAAATTGCTGAGATGCCATCAGGCCTGCCTGAAGTTATCAAGGAAAAGGAGCCAATACCTGAAGATCAGCAGCGTGAACTATTCAAGTGGATGTTGGAAGAGAAAAGAAAAGTGAAACCCAAAGATCCTGAAGAGCAGAAACGAATTGATGAGGAGAAGGCCATTCTCAAACAGTTTATACGTGCCAAGTCCATCCCAAGAATTTAGTCGGTGCTTATCAGTTGCTAAAACTTTAGGATTCCATTGAAGGAGGATAACCTAACATTCTTTGTTCAATTCTTGGCGTGAGCCAAACATTGTGAATTTAACCTTCTGAACTGATTTCTTCATGAATTGAACAGACTTATGTAACACGAGCTGATTATAAAAAGCCTTGCAAACGTGTGAGTATGCTAAGTTTATATGGGATTGAGATGAGTCAGAAACCAAGGCATGCCCTTTTGCTTAATTAGGGCACCTGAGTTCATATCCAATAGCAAAAATTGTTATAGAATAGAGCCATTTTGCAACTGAGCTAGTTGAAGTTGAAGGGTGCAACAAGGTCATCAATATATGTACATATATTACAGTACATATCTGATGATATTACCATCAATCCCGATAGTTTAGCCCTCCAGCCTTGCGTTCAGTTTCTTCATTGTCCCACAGGTAAATTAAATCCAAATCATTCTTTAAACATTAATCGAGGGAAATCAGCTTAACTGGAGAGGCATACTTTATGAGTTTGATTTCGTGTTCACTGATAAACTTGTTTGTAAAATTATTTATACGCTTATTTTGTATTGACCATCATGTTGAAAATGAACATCTCACATGGTTTCATAATTCCTTTGCCGAGTTTACATGTTGACACATGTTAGCAATATTTGGCTCCATGATGTTCCAAAGACTTGTCATTATTTGATTGTTATGTTGTTCCCAATTTTTATAACCGGTGACTTAATATCAGGAGCTGGATCCGTGAGATGCTCATACCTACCTAGGTCCTTGAGATATATAATGATTGCCTTATCCTAAACAACATAATTTGTTCTATTCAATTTTCAATTTATGATTTGTTGAACCATAATAGGTGACTATCTGTCAATATTTTCAATTTTGAAGTCACTCATGATGCAACCAATATAGAAAGACATTAATGAAAAGACGAACTTCAAATATCAACAACTTGTGCAACAATGAAGGAGGGACTACGATTACGAAGGAATCAGTAAAGATGGTTAAAAACCCACTTTCCAACAATTAAAGGTAGAAAAGCACGTCACCCATTATGGTTAAACACACAAACCTAATTTCCAGCAATTAAAAGCATAACCAACATCACTAATAGGTTTCTGGAGTTGGTGTGATTCAGTCCGTGATAGCAGGGTCAACGGAGCATCACCGAAAGGTGGCGTGTGGGCTACACGGGCTGGTTGAACAGCGGCTGTCGGCGGCACGTGGGACACTCGCTGTTGTTGCCTCTTCATCTTTCTTGGTCATCGGTGGCTACGTGAGGCATGATTAGAAAACCTGCTCTGATATTATGTTGTAAATTAAGAAAAGGGATGGGAGGAGCTTGCTAAAATCAGTAGCTCTCACTTCCTTTATATACTATATTTCATATTAAACTTGTATTCTGTATATAGAAGTGATTACAATTTATATAGGGAACTAACTAAAATAGAGGAGATAAAATAGCTTATGGTTACATCAGCAAAAGGAATGAGCTGTAGAATCTAAATCTAAACTGTTATAGCTATAAAGTTTGTCATCCCATTCCCCCGCAAGATGGAGGATCCATTGGAAACTCCAATCTTGGAACGAAACTGAAGAAATTGACTGCGACCCAAAGACTTTGTGAGCATATATGTCAACTGATCTTTCGAACTAATAGGCAAGACACGTAGAGAGTCAGCAGAGACTCGCTCACGAACAAAATGATAGTCAAGTGCCAAATGTTTCATTCGTGAATGATAAACTAGATTAACACATAAATACGTTGCTCCTGTATTATCACAGAGTAAGGTTGGTGGTTGGTTAATAGAAACTCCCAATTCATGCAAGAAATTTTGAACCCAAATAACCCCTGCTGCTGCATTTGCTAGAGCCTTATACTCAGCCTCTGTGAATGACTGAGAAACAGATTTTTGACATGCCGATCGCCAGAAGATGATATTGGAGCCCAGATATAATTGTTGGCCTTAGTTGTACAAAGGCACAAAACTGGAAAAACAAAGAATGAAAGCAAAACAGGGGAGAAGAAACGTATG
>JAOQMM010000172.1:8135155-8148916 GCA_027563515.1 Erythroxylum platyclados | reverse complement strand
TCCACAAGCCAACACACATTTAAGGGTTAAGATAAAATAACAATCGAGAGATTAAGCATTCATAGGACATATTGTTAAAACATAGCATCTCATTAATTCCATCAAAATCAAATGAACAAGACTTGACACAGGGGAGGCCGAGAGGGAGGGAAAAATTTTAAAAAAATTTTGAAAATTTTGCTAACAAGTCCCTATAATTTTCAAAATTTTCGGTACCAGCCGGTACGAAACGAAATCCATTAGCATGGATGGAAGGGTTCATAATGTAATATAGTGAAATGTTGTTTAGAAGATGGATGGAATGGAATGGAATGTATAATAAATAACTATTATACCCTTATATAACAAAACATATTAAAAAACCGTGATTTGTTACAAGTTTGAATTAAAAAACCGTGACATGTTGCAAGTTTGACTTGCACTGTGACTCACTCACACAAAGCAAGTCATCGTATAACTTGCATATGTGACTTGCAACATGCACGCAATTCACACTTGAGAAGCAAGTCACTGTGTAACTTGCTTTGCAAGTCATGCAAGTCACAGCCGTGACTTGGTCACTGCTGTGACTTAACATGTCACAACCATGCCAGCTCCCAAACCCAACTCTCTGGCAATCACCAACTCTTGATGATACTCGTCTATGCTACTGACGACAGAACACAATCAACTGCCAACGTCTGTCTTGCTTGGTAAGAGGCGAGGGTATATTAGGTAGTAAATTGTTATTAGTTTATGTTCCATCAGAAATCCTTCGATTCGGGGGTTTGTGATTTTCACTGTTTAGGGTGGAATGAAATGAAAACTGAAAACCTCTGAAACTCTCCGCTTCCATCCCATTCCATTATAAAACCTCCTTACAAATGATGGAACTGTGTTATGTTCAAGAACTGTGTTATGTTCCATCCCATTCCATTATAAACCCCTCAACCATCAAGAACTGTGTTATGTTCCATCCCATTCCATTATAAACCCCTCAACCAAACAAACCCTAAAGGAAACCTGTAATATATTTAATGTATGTGCTTCCTGTCTGAATCTGTTATTTAGTGAGTATTTATATGTTTGCAATTATTAGCCTTCACTCTCAAGCTTCTTTTGTTACCTTGTTCACTGGTATGAATTTCTCTGAATGGAGCGAACAAGTCACTTTCCATTTAGGTGCTTTGGATCTTGACTTGGCGCTATTAGAGGATAAGCCTTTGACTTTAATGATACCAGTACAGAGGCTGAAAAGGCACACTATAAGGCGTGAGCAATGTCTAATAGGCAATGTTTGAAGTTTATGCAAATGACAATTACCAACAACATTAAGTCTCCTCTTCTTGGCATTGAAAATAAGAATGCTAAAGATTTTCTTAAGCTTATGGAAGATAAGTTCTGTTCTGTCGATAAGGCACTTACAGGGAAACTTATGACTGAACTTATGATTATGAAGTTTGATGGGTTAAAGAGAATGCAACAACATGTCCTTGATATGACTAATATTGCAACAAGACTTAAGACATTGGGTATGGCTGTGGAAGACTCCTTAGTGTAGTTTATTATGAATTCACTTCCTACTGAATATGGACCCTTCCACATCGATTATAACACATTAAATGATAAGTGGAATATTGATGAATTGTCCAGCAAGCTTATTCAGGAGGAAGAGAGATTAAAGAAACAAGGAGTTCATTCTATTAACCTAGTGGGTCAAGGAGCTGGAAAGAAACTTTAACCAAAGACCAAGAATTTTAAGAAGAAAGGACTTGCTAAAGTTCCATAGGTTGCTAATGGTGAAAGAAAGGGACAAAGTTAGATAAATGTCACTTCTGCAAGAAAGAAGGACATTATAAGAAAGAATGCCTAAAATGTAAGGCTTGGTTCGAAAAGAAAGGTATCCATTATGTTTATGTATGCTTTGAATCAAACTTATCTAAAGTTCCTTCTAATACTTGGTGGTTTGATTCTAGTGCTACTACTCATGTTTCTAATATTATACAGGGATTCCTTACATTCCAAACCATAAGCCCAATTAGTAACTTTCTATTTATAGGGAACTGAATGAAGGCCCCAATTGAAGGTGTAGGGACTTATAGGCTGACATTAGATATTGAGTATCACTTGGATTTAATGAACACTCTCTATATACCTTCAATTTTTAGAAATTTAATTTACGTTTCTAGACTTGATGCTAGTGGATATACCTTTAAGGGTGGACATGGTTGTTTCAATTTGTATAAGAATAATTCCTTTATTTATTATGGAATGCTTATGGATGGTTTATATAAATTGAAACTTGATGATTTTTTTTCTAAATCCCTATTTATTGTTAATCATAATGTTGGAATAAAACATTTTTCTTACTTGTGGCATAAATGTTTGGGTCATATATCCAAAGAAATGTTAGAAAGATTAGTAAAGAATGGGATTCAACCAAATCTAAATTTGACTGACCTTGGCTTATGTGTGGAATGCATTAAGGGTAAGCAAACCAAACATAGTAAGAAAGGAGCCACAAAAAGCAATCAACTTCTTGAAATAATACACACTCACATTTGCGGACCTTTTGACACTCCGTCATTTAATGGAGAAAAATACTTCATCACCTCTATAGATGATTTTTCACTGTATGGATATATCTATTTGTTGCATAAAAAATCTCAAGCTGTAAATATACTTGAGATGTTTGTAAAGGAGGTTAAAAGGCAATTAGATAGAAAAAGTGAAAATTATAAGATCTGATAGAGGTGGTGAGTATTATGGAAAGTATGATGAATCTGGACAGTGTCCTAATTTGTTTGCAAGTTCCTCAAAAGTCATGGCATATGTGTACAATACATTATACCAGGCACACCGCAATAAAACAATGTAGCAGAAAGGGTTTCTAGTAAGGTAGTTCCTAAAACTCCTTTCGAGTTATGGACTGGAAGGAAACTTAGTTTAAGACACCTGCATATTTGGGATTGTCCAGCAAAAGCACGTACCTATAATCCACATGAAAGAAAATTAGATTCTCAAACAGTTAATAGTTACTTTATTAATTACCCAGAGAAATCCAAAAGGTATAAGTTTTACTATCCGAACCATAGTTCTAGAATTGTTGAAACAACCAATGCCAAATTTTTAGAGAACGGTGAAGTTAGTGAGAGTGCTAAAAATCAAGTTGTGGATATTAGTGAAATAAGGGTTGATGTTCCATTACCCATAAATGTTCTTAAACCCATAACTACAACAAATGTTGTTCCTACTTTGGAAGATCAAAATAATTAAGAAAAACATTTAAATAATGAAGAAGCACCCCATGAAGAACCTAACTTACCACCAGCTCATGCAAATGAACCAGTTGGTATAGTTTTCAATAAACCTGTAAAGGTTAAAAGGTCAACTATTTCTGATGATTATGTGGTTTATTTGCAAGATTCGGATTATGATTGTGGCATTGATAATGATCCTGTTTCGTTTTCATAAGCCATAAGTAGTGATAAGTCTGAAAGATGGATTGATGCTATGAGTTAAAATCAATGGCTCAAAACAATGTCTAGGGTCTTGTAGACTTGCCAAAAGGTTCTAAACAAGTTGGCTGTAAATACATCTTTAAGACCAAACGCGACTCGAATGGAAATGTTGAAAGATATAAAGCTACACTTATTGCCAAAGGTTACACTCAGAAAGATGACATTAATCATAAGGAGACTTTTTCACTTGTCTCAAAGAAAGATTCATTGAGAACAATTTTAGCATTAGTGGCTTAATTAATTTATAGCTACATCAGATGAATGTGAAAACAACATTTCTAAATGGGATCTTGAGGAGGAAGTTTATATGGATCAACCATTGAAGGTAAATAAAGTATGGTGTATAAATTGAAGGAGTCAATATATGGACTTGAACAAGCTTCCAAGCAATGATATATTAAGTTCAATAATACCATTACTTCTTTCAGTTTTGAGAAAATTACTGTTGAGAAAATTACTGGAAGGTCAGTGGTAGTAAGTTTATATTTCTAGTTTTGTATGTTGATGACATTTTGCTTGCTGCTAATGATTTGAGTTTGTTGTATAAGACTAAAGAATTTCTTTCTAAGAATTTTGAAATGAAAGATATGAGAGAGGCATCCTATGTGATTGGAATTTTAATATTCTGTAAGAGATCAAAAGGTTTATTAAGATTGTTTCAGAAAGCCTATATTGAGAAAATTCTTGAGAAATTTAACATGAGCAAGTGCTCAGCAAGTGTAGTCCTTATTCAAAATGGAGGTAAATTTAGTCTTATGCAATGTCCAAAGAATGATGTGGAACGTAAGGAAATGGAAGCAATTCCATATGCTTCTATTGTGAGCAATTTGATGTACCTACAAACTTGTACTAGACCCAACATTAGTTTTGCAGTAGGAATGTTGGGTAGATATCAAAGTAATCGTGGTATTAATCATTGGAAGACTGCAAAGAAAGTGTTGAGATATCTTCAAGGAACAATGGATTACAAGATCACTTATAAGAGGTATGATCATTTAGAATTAATTGGATATTCAGATTTAGATTTTGCCGAGTGTGTTGATGGTAGAAAGTCAACGTTTGACTATTTGTTCTTATTAGCTGAAGGAGTAATCTCAAAGAAAAGTGTCAAACAATCTGTCATTGCTTCATCCACCATAGGAGTAGAATTTATAACTTGTTATGAGGCTACAATTCATGCATTATGGCTACGGAACTTTATTTTAGGGCTTGGAGTTGTCGATATAGTAAGCAAGTCCTGAAAATTTATTGTGATAATTCTGCAACAATTTTCTTCTCTAAAAATGACAAGTACTCAAGAGGCGCAAAACATATGGAATTAAAGTATTTTGATGTTAAAGAGGAAATTCAGAAACAAAGAGTACATATAGAACATATTAGGATGGATCTTATGGTTACAGATCCTCTAACTAAGGGCTTACAACCAAAGACATTCAAAGAACATGTGTTTAGGATGGGTTTTGGTTGTATCGATGATTGATAATAATGTTTAATGATGATGTTTTAACACTCTTGAGCTCAATAATCACATGTTCCTGAATTTTATATTTCTTATTCATTATGTTTATGTATACATGATTTTTTGAATAAGAAATTTGTATGTATTATCATAACAAGTATGTGGACTATATGTTGTTTATATACAACTTATGAACCTAAACATAATAAGTTCTTAATGTAATGGTATATGGAAGTGAGTATATGACTATACTATGTATGACCGCCATAATCCACATTATGTGATTTGTTGTGTTGAGGTACTTATGATGTTAACGGTTTATAAGATTTAATTTTTACTAGCCTTATGATATACTATTAAATATAATGATGAAACATCCAGTCAAGTGGGAGAATGTAAGAAATATGGCCTGATGTTATGACTCATATTTTCTGTAGGCTCATATTAAACTTGGTTTAGGGTTTTCTTAATTTAATAATATATTAAATCTTGACCATTAATTTAGTACTTAATGGACGTACAAGATTTAATGTTAACAGAAAAGTGTATATAAAATAGTCTTCTCTCTACCTAATGAAGTACAGACGAAAACAAGTACAAAACATAGATATTTGTGTATTAAACTATCCATCAAGCTATCATAAAAAAGAAGGCTAAGAGAGAGACACGAGTTCTTAATCATTGAAAGATTTCTTTCTATATTATAATGAATTATGCTCAAAGTAATTGATTTATTCGCTTCATCTATGTAATTATTATTATATTCAAGATCTGAATGAGTAAAAATAATTTATGTGTAATTCATGATTTTTCTCTTTAACGTTTGATTATCAAGAAAAGAAAAACTTACATGAAGACAAATTGTATGTTAAAAAGGAAACCCACTTTTGTAGTTCTCTTTATGTTCGTTTCTTACAGTTCTAAGATTGCGTGCTGCCAAGGGAGGACCTGGAAGGAATAAATTTTACGAAAGAAGACAAGACAAGACAAATATGAAATCCGGTTAATTAACAGGTGGCTAAAAAGATACAGTCAAGTATGCTGTGACCCCACAATCTAAATTTCATCGAGGTCCAACCACATCCACACTTTTCATGCAATCCCAGGCCAGCTCTCAACTGCACTCAGAAACCCACTTCTTTCTTTTTTGTTCGTATCTTGATATCCACAACAGAACCATCTTTTCTAGTGTTTAAGTCCTTAGGATAGACGTCCAGGGTACTTCCTGCCAACTTTCTCTTTAAAGTTCTCGCCTTTGGGATGCCAGGAACCATCCAAGTTTCAGGTAAGTAAATACTGTGAAATCGTTCGTTCCTAGCTATAGTTCTGAATGGGCGGTTGTTGGTATGTGCTGATTTTGAAAAATATTAATCAAGTACAGTCCTAGAATTCTCGGGTCCTCAACTATCATCATCTCGTTCAGGGACATCAGTGAAGGGTAAGCAATCTCCAGTTACTTCTTGTTTATATCAATACCCTTAATTTCGGTGGAAGAAATAAATGGTTACTGGAAATCCCTTCATCATGCAGTTTCCTTGGGGAAAAGAGAATTTGAAACTAGGGACAAGGGAGACTTCTCTTTGTAATGACTCGCGTGCTTTACCTTTTCTTTCACTTTAATGCTAATAACAGGAGAGTCTGGACTAAACGTTGGAGTTAACAATTTTCGTGCAGTCCATTGACAACTCTGCGCGAGAATTTGGTTGTTTTGATCCAGGATGCTGAGGGAACTGAAATATCGCGTACAGGTTTACCATTATTTTCCATATTTTATGTAAACTTACCGTGTAAACTTGATTTCTTTCAATTTGAAGCATTGATTAAGTGTTGTGTAATGGGGGTAGATGTTGAGTCCAGGTCAGTGATTGAGAAGGGCACTTGGGATGATATATTTTCCCTTGAAGGAGGTTGGAAGGTGCATATGTCTTTGAAGTTTGTCCTCAACGATGAAGATCGCCAGCGTGTCCGCGCCATGGTGCATTTCTCTCTTATTTTCCCGAAATCTTTATTCCGTTTTAAGTTCATTCGATATATCATGAATTGATTTTAAAGATAAACAGAATCAGCAATTGTCAGGGTTCTGTTTGATGAGTTTATAAAGCTTGTAAATGAAATTTCATTCTGGAAGATGCGCACTTACTGGAGCAAAGTCTTTAGTTGCTCCAACAAAATATAATATTTCCCTTCTGCTTTTGTAAGAATCAATGTTGAATGCAGAGACAATCAGCATTAAGAAAGAAGCATGATGAACTTCTCAACAATAATTTAAGAAGTCCAGAACATGCTAGCCCTGTTCATAGCAATTCAGAATCACCATCGCTGCGCAGCTCTGAGGTCTCAGGTGTGATGCTTCCTAAATCAATGTCATTGTGATAGGCTAACTAAATATCAAACAAAATTGAGATCATGAATCACGTGTCCTTGTGCCTAGCTTGTCTAAAAGACATTTTCTTCATTCTCTAACTGAGGACAGATTCGCCAAGAAGCTGCCTTAATGAAGTCTTAGCAGCTCAAGCTGATCCAGGGTCCACCAGCGATTCTGCTCTCTTTAGGAAGGGAAAATCTGGTCCAGAAGACATGCAAGGAACTCATCATTTTGAAATTCAAATGGATCCAGTTAAGGATTAGTTAATAATTTTATGTGTGAGTTTTCCTCATTCCTTAAACCAGTAGGATAAAAAGGACACTTATAGATGACGTAATGACAATCCACATGCTTTAGAATGTTACAGATAGATTTGGAGACGATTCTTCCAACAAAACTATGTCAGGAAGGTCCAATGTCTATCTAAAGGAAGTAAACAGATGGAATGTAGCTAAGAAGACTGAAACTGGGACACCACCAATTGACGTCCTTCAGAAAGCCACTTTCTCGGAAGAAGCTTTTTCGCTGGGAACTTCAGGATCTGTGCTTCCTGCAGAAACCAAAGTTATGGCAGAATCGAAGGGAAATGGAGCTTATAAGTTTGAGAAGCAAGGGCCACAAGAGAAAACTCTTAGCAATGTAAGAAACATGATCAGTGCCTTCGAAAGTAGTATGAATCAGGTACATTTATCTAGTGCTTCAAATAAACTTCCTCTTCCTTAAGATTTGTATTCTAATATATAATCCATGGAACTATGAAACAGGACATAAAATCTGAAGTGAGACCAGCACCAACAAGATCTCAGTTGAGCAAGAATAAAGTGGAAGTTCCTGGGGAGAGTTCTCACTTGACTGAATCCAAGACGAAAAATATTGTAAAAGAACCACCAATTTCCAGGAGCATCAGGAATCTGATTCACACTGCAGATGTTCAACAAGTCCGACCAAATATTAGAAAAAGAGAAGAGGAAAGTACTTATGTTAGAGCTTTTGCTGAGACTGGATCATCTTTCAAGACTGGGAACCTAGAATTTATGCATAAAGAAGTTGATAGAGACAAAGATGAATCATCTTCTGAAGTTTTGATCAGAAAATCCACAAGTGAAGGAGCTTCTGTTTCAGGAAGAATAAGAAATCCATGTGGTAACTTGCTTCTTAGGGAAAAGATTGCAAAAGTAGTTCAACCAAAAGTTTCAAAAGATCCAAGTATGGATGGAACTTCAGGAGAAAAGGGCTATGCTTTTGAGAACTCTGGTGGCTGGATATTCCCAGATGAGGGAAAGCGATTGTGTATCACTGCTGGTGGAAAACAAATATTGAATCTAATGGGAGATTTGACGGGTGAAGCAAACAATCAACTAGAAAAGATAGATTCTTCTGTACCAGAGCTTATGAAAAAGGTATTGCTTTTTCAGATCGAGGATCTAAAGCTTTTTCTCCGGTCGTTATCTAGTCTATCAGTTTGCAATGACGGTCCTTCTTATCTGTGAAAATTTAGAAGATTTAAGCTGTATCATTCTGCAACTAGTAGATTAATCTACACCAGCAATGGATGATGCATGATGCTATTGCTATTTTGGTGGACATGCACACCTTATATAGTTTTATATCTATAATGGTACTGTTTTTATATTGCTGCCATAGCGCAGTGGAAGGTTTATCATATATGCTAGAATTTGCATTCCTGTTAGACAGAGACCACAAAAGATTGGAAATGGATAAATTCCACTTTTCTCACACTTTCCAGCTGAAGGAGGCTAAAGACACTTGTAATTTTCTTCTGAACTAATTTAGTGTTTCTTTTATGCTATGTATTTCAGCATGGTGAGTGTGATAAGACTGGTGCTGAAGCAGAACAAAGGGGAGAGGCTTCTAAAAGCTTACCAAAATCAAACTTGGAGGGTTCCGTGGATGCTGAAGCTGCCTTAGGACCTTTAGGACAGGTTAAATCTTTTCTCCTCCTAATTTAATTGGTATTTTGGCAATCTAAAACATCGACACTGAAAACCTGAGAATTGATCAATTTCAGCTATGATGCTAATGAGAAGCAGCTTCACATGTATTTCGACTCTTAACATTCACATTATGCTCAATACAGAAATGTGTTAAATTTCTTCACTGTATACAAAAGATTCTACAGTAGTGAAGTTTGATGAGGGTGTCTGTGGTTGCCTCCGTTGCATTTTCTTTAGAGAGTGTCTTTAGCATTTATTTGTATTTCACCTCCTAGGCATTTAAATGTACAATAAAAATTGCAATTTATGATTCTCATTGCTTCATCTCCAAGTAAAGGTGATAGATACATATTGTTCATGTGGATTGAGCATCATATCATAAATTTACTGGTTCCACTACAGAATTTTTTGTTCAGGGCTGAACCACCCCTGAGCTACCAGTTTGGATTGCAATTCTAAAAAAAATGATGATAAGAAGAATATAGTAATGCTCACTGATAACTATTATTGTTCATCTGTTTTTGTAAAGGTTATGAGAGTTGCAATCATGGTTGGGTTTGCAGCACTTGTTCTCTTCACCAGACAAAGAAAATCAGGTATTCCATCTTTGTTCATATGCAATTTATTATTTTGATTATTCTCTTACGTTGTCCTCAACTTGGCTCGAAAACTCTTAGGAAATGGTCCAAGTAATGACTGAAAGCTTTCTTGTTTAAAAATAAAGTCGGTGAATTTCTTCAATGAAACTCATGGGTCCAATCCAAGCACGACCTTAGAGCATTATTATGTCCTAAACTACATCTTCCATTACTGGAAAATGATGAATATGGAGAAAGGCTATAATCTATCTCTTACATATAGTAGGTTGCCAGAATGCATATAGAACAAGCATGGTAAATTGTAAGTTCATATATGAAAATGATATGGAGTGCTGATAAATTTCCTACTTGTGGACTTCTAGACGGATAGCCGAAAGAAGGGAACTACTTGTATCCAAGATTTGTTTGCCAAATATTTGCTGACAAGGCCTTTTCTGGTAGTCCATAGAATTCTTGAGTTTATTATTTTTTCTTCAAATATTTTCTTGTTTATTACATCTGCTGTAAATTTGCTCAGATACAGCCATTATATTTCTCAAGTGTCAATATTTTGTGACTTCCTTCGCCTATAATCTCGCAGTTGTATACTTTACCAGTCACTGCAAAAGGGTCATGAATCAGAGGATGAATTTGTCTAGCGAAAGCCTTTCACCAGTGGTTTCACATTAATTACAGGGAGAAATATTGGAGAAAAGCTAAAAAAAGGTGTCTAAAAATGATAACTAACAAGTTCTTTATCCTGTTGTGAGAATTCTTTGACCTCGCTTGAAGCCGAGTATAAAATGGCAAAATGCGTGGAGCGTTTCAGAACATTTCGGAGTATAAAGAATTTGTTTCCAGTGAACATTTCGGAATTCGGGTGGATTATGATTTGAATGATTTTTTTTTTTTAAACTTGGTGAAAATTTTATTTGAAGTATCAAGATACACTTGTAGCCTTAATTTGGAAATTTTCACATTTGAGTTCAAGAAACTCATCATTTCGGATTTAATAGAATGAGCTATTTTGTCTTGCTAGGAATTAAATTCTGTTTAAGATTTTAAATTTTTAGGTTAAAAGCTTATTTTAGACTATATTATTTTCATCGTAATATAATAGGAACTCTAACGTTTTCGAGGTTTAATTTTAACTATAATATCTTTAATTAAAATGACATCTTTAATATGATATTTTTATTATTTTAAAAATCAATTAATAAATTTTACTATCATGTGACATAATGGACTCAAATAATTTATTTTAAAACTTTAAAATTATTAATATTTTTTAATTAATTTAATTATTATGTATCATAATTATATTAATTAAATTTTTATTAGCCTTGGAGCAGAGATTTGGGAAAAACGAGTTTGAAGATCCTAATGGATAATTGAAAGAGTTGAGGCAAGAGGAGAATGTTAAAGAGTACTATGTTATTTTCA
Source organism: Erythroxylum platyclados (assembly GCA_027563515.1). Classification (NCBI taxonomy): domain Eukaryota; kingdom Viridiplantae; phylum Streptophyta; class Magnoliopsida; order Malpighiales; family Erythroxylaceae; genus Erythroxylum; species Erythroxylum platyclados. Next base: position 8,137,616 of record JAOQMM010000172.1, on the reverse strand, counting down.
ATCTCATATCCCAAAAATTGGTTATGTTACAACCTTACCTAGTAAACCTATTTTTGCAGAGTCTTAAATCTAAGATTGAATACCCAGTGAAAATCTAGGCACCCAGAAGTTTGCAGCAGGCATATGACTTGGCTAAAAAAACATGAATTAGTTGCTCAAAGGTGTTATGGAGTGCAATCGTTGTCTACCCTCGATGATATAATCTGTAATTAAAACACTGGGGTTATGAGGTTTAATTTGAAGGGCAAATCAATGGAGTTAAAGAGAGGAGTACGGGCGAGAATCACTTAAGTAAACGGAGGAAATATGGAGAAATGTTTGGAATGGAAAGAGGTGATATATCAATTTCTATTATTACCACAAAATGCAGGAAATAAATAGGACAGATCCATAACTGAAACTTAATACAATGCAAGTGATTTAACCTATTGCATTATCAGAGCATCAAAAAGAGGAGTTACATCAGGAGCTACTAGAAAATGAGGATTTGTTTAAAGAACATACAGGATTACCATCAGCTAATGTTCTTAACTAGATGGACACTAACCGTCCACCTTCTGATGAGAATAAGGAGGATGAACCCCTTATTGGGGAATTTTTGTCAGCTACCAAAAGGAAATCGAAGAGGAGCAAAGGTAGAGGCTCCAAAAATAAAGATTTTGATAAAAAAAAAAGTCATCACGTGGAATGTAAGGGGATTAATTGGCCTAAAAAGCTTTCGACTTTAAGGGATTTTGTCTAAAGTACAAAAAACATTTTGATCTTTTGGAAACTAAATTTAGACATGAAAATCTTAGGATTCTAAATAAACTAAGCTCTAGATGGAAATTTATTTCTAACCATTAGCCCGTTAGTTTGGGAGAATTATTATAGGATATGATCCTACTATTGTGGATGTTGAATTTTTTGAAGTAGAGATGCAAGTAATCCACTTGAGACGGAAATTTATTTAGGAAACGGTTGCCATTTTTTCCTCAATCATATGCAGTGCTAATCATGCTTTTCAAAGAAAGCTCTTATAGGACATTTTGGTAGAATTTCAGAAGAGAGTAAATGGACCTTGGCTACTCTGTGGGGACTTCAATTCTACTTTATATAGAACAGAATTTGATGGACATTATAGCTTGAGAAACTACTCATCAGATTTCAGTGATTATGTGGAAAAATTAAGAGTTTTGACTTAAAGTTCCAAGGTTGTTTCTACATATGGAGCAACAAACAGTCTGATAGATGGGCATTAAGAAAGAAGCTGGATCATACATTGGTAAATCAAGATTGGATAATCCAGTTTCCTGATAGTGTGACTACATTTTTAGATCCATTATTTTCATATCATTCCCCAATGCAAATGGAGAACCTTTTTCCATGTTCAGGAAAGGAGAGGTCCTTTCAGGTTTAATAATTTTTTGATTGAGGATGATGAATTTTCTAAGGCTTTTCAGAGGGGAATGGAGTTAACAGTTGCAAGAACTCATCAATTTATCTATTTCCAAAAAACTAAAAGCTATTAAAATTGAGATGAAAAGCCTTATGAACAGAAGAGGTTCCTCTACACAACAAGTTGTTGCTAAAGCTAAAGAAGAACTAGCCCTTATATAAGGAAAGCTTGCTAGGGATCCTGCCAATTTTCTTTTATTGAATACTTGAAAAACACTTTTAAGAGATTTTTTGACAACCACCAGAGACCATGATAGCCTCATGGATCAAAGGGCCAAAACTAATTGGATTAAATGAGGTGAAAGGTGCACTAAATTCTTCTACAACTTTATTTTGGCTAGGAAAAATGCAAATAGAATTTGTTCCCTAAAACTTCCAAATGGTACCCAACTGTTGTGCCTAAAAAGTTCTAAAAAGACCTAAGCTATCTTACTCGCAGGTATACAAGGTAGTTGTAGTTGATTACACTGGGTTATCTCCCACGGAGGTGAAATTAGTTAACTTAAATTAATCTCAAACAAAAATAAAAACAAATGCAATCATAAACATTCTATCTTGATTTGTTTAGTGAAAACTTTAAAGAAAATCACAGAATAGTCTGAAAAGTAAACGAAATCAATTGGGAGCAAAACCAATAGATTAAAGAAGTGGAAGACTCTTGAGAATTAATTTCACTAATTTAATTTCCTATGCATGATTAAGGAAAATGATGGGATAGTTGTCTTATCAAAATTAACAATTGGGTTTTAAATCAACTCAAATAATGAACTAATCTAACTTTCATATTCAAACAATTATCATCTGAATTAATTATAGAAGTCCGACTACTAGTTACCACTTAAGTTAATATATTTCTAGTTCTTAACCTAAGCGTCCATAGTTTCTCGATCCGTATTCAATTTCTCCTCTTGGTCCTTCATTTAATACTAAAAATGATGCAAAGTTTGGTCATTCTATTACATCCATTCAGCTCAGAAACCACAGAAATAAATAAGACAACAAATCCTTAGCTCAATCATACATA
>JAOQMM010000172.1:8106086-8128106 GCA_027563515.1 Erythroxylum platyclados | reverse complement strand
TTTTTCGAGTCATCTTATCTAATTAATTTTTGTGGTTTCATTTATTGAATGAATTGATTTTTACCGAACATAGGTAGCGAGTAACGTGAACTAATCCGATGTGCACGTTAAAAGATACAAGGTGCTCACGTGCCTGATCTACGTTGTCTTCAACCACCGGACGGGATCTTTCTGACAAAGACTTGCACTAAAATGTGATTGGTCAGTTGCCTTAGCTTCGCCACCAAGTATACACTGTACAGACCACCTTTTCTCAAATGTTTAACAGTAAACTACCTTTCCTTCTAGCCCAATCATAAAACAGAAAAATTAGGATATTTTGACCACGGTCGACCCACCTGTCTGGCTGTTTCCTAAACCGCACAACCGTACGGTGTTAAAGACTTAACCGATCTTTAAGATAATTAATATTTTGAATACATGAAAACAACCAGCGACGTGTACTCTCTTCATCAACTCCTGCACTTGCAGTGACTGAAAGTAACAGCAAAGGTGGCCCGAACCCTCACCGCCTCTCTTCAGATTTCTATCAAACAGTTTATCGGCAAACAAGCAGCTACGTGTACTCCCTTCATCAACTCATGCGCTTGCAGTGAGTGAAAATAACAGCAAAAGCGGCCCAAACCTTCACCGCCTCTCTTAAGATTTTTATCAAACAGTTTATCGGTGAAAAACATCGGCCGCGCTTATAAATCAATTCAAGCCCTCAAATTTGACGGAACCATCAACCATTGTTAACTGAACACCTTGATTACTATCCCAAATCGTGTTCTAATGATCCCACAAGACGTTGGCAAGAACCTGAAATCACCCAACAAACATTCTGCTTCTTGGTCTTCTGAACCAGAAACGATGCCACAGGGGAGTGATGATTGTCAATTCCCAACTAAGTCTTCGTTGATGGAGGAGATGAGCTTCCCTGCTTCTCCTTTTATGGAGTTCGAGGCGTTCTCTGCTTTGAATCCATCAGTATTTGAATTCAGAGCAAACCCAGTACCGGAAAGAGTTGTGAAAAGTGAAGAAATGGAGGAAGATAGCAGCATTGGGGTGCCTCAGCCTCTTGAATGTTTGCAGGGGATTCCAATCCCTCCGTTTATCTCTAAAACTTTTGATTTGGTCGATGATCGGAATTTGGACCCCATAATTTCTTGGGGTGCCACTGGAGAGACGTTTGTGGTCTGGGACCCTGTGGCATTCTCCAGGAGTGTGCTCCCTCGCTATTTCAAGCACAACAATTTCTCCAGTTTTGTTCGTCAACTTAATACTTATGTAGGTATTTTAGTGTCATGATAGACATCATCGGACTGTTGTGCTCTTTCCTTGACCCATGTAGTTCCGTGTATTGTTTTTGGCTTTTGTATGTACTATTTTGAGTTTTCTCTGACGACGCTTTTATTGTAATCGGATTAGGCAATGATCAATCTTGTATCCTGACGGTCATTATGGATGTAGATATTTGAACTAAGTGCTGGGTGTACCCTTTGTAGATGTTACGTTGTACAGGGTCGCGTATTAAAGGGGATAATGGAGAGAAATTCATGTGTGAACGTTGAGTTTGGTTAAAACTGACTTATGTAATTGATGCACTGTTCATGTAAAGCGATATCCATTGTTGCAACGGGATTTACCACCACTGAAGCTAATGAGTTCTTGAGAAGACTCAGGTGTATTAGGTTTATTTAGTATGGAACTGATATGGTAGACTTTTTAAGAAGATGATAAAGGAGTCTACATTCGGCTGATATTATACCTGAGTTTTGATCTTCACACCGGAAAAAAAGATATCCTTCCCCTCTGAGTGAATTACAGCGGGGAGTTGCTTATTTTCATGATAACATTGTTACTGTTTTCCTGATGCTGCTATGGCTTTGCTTTTCTTTCAGGCTCTAGTAGAGTACATATGCAGTATGTCTGTTTGTTATATCTGACGCCTTTCTATGTGATATAGAATCCACTTTTCTGTGTTTTACAGATGATGTTGAAGTTGCAAGTCAGCTCTTTCTATTTTTTCAAAAAAAAAAAAAACTCAGTTCTTTCTATGGATTAGACTCAACTATTTCAAACTATCTCACGAGAAGCACATCTTCATTTCATTTCAAACTTCAGCTTCTTCCACATTCATTCTTGAATCACTTTTGTTCTGTATTCAGGGATTTCGAAAAGTCAATGGAGACAGGTGGGAATTTGCTAATGAAGCCTTCAGACGGGGTGAGAGGCATCTGTTAAGAAACATACAGAGGCGCAAGACACCACGCTCGAAGCAGATTGGGATCTATACTGGGTCCTCCTTTGAATCAGGAAGTGCTGGACCAGAAATTGAAGTGGATAGATTGAGGAAGGACCGGAGTATAATGATGAATGAGGTTGCAGAACTGCAAAAGCAGCAATGTGGAACAGCTCATCACATGGAAGCTGTAAGTCAAAGGCTTCAGGAAACAGAGCAAAAGCTGGAGCAAATGATTTCTTTCTTGGGGAAGTTGTTTCAGAATCCTCAGTTCTTAGCTCTCCTTAAGAACAGAAAGGAACAGGGAAAAATTCGTTCATCAAGAATGAAAAGGAAATTTGTTAGGCACCATATAAATGAGTCAGATCAATCCAAGTTATGTATGGAAGGCCAAATTGTGAAGTACAAACCTGACTGGACAAATCTAACACTACCTTCTGCACCCCCAGCTACACACCCAGTTCCTATCGAACGACCTGATTACACTTTACATGGTATGGTAGAAATGGGTCTACAGGTAGAAGACATGCCATTTCAAACAGATAATGTTGTGTCACATGAATATGTTCTATCAGACGAATCAGCACTGTCACAAGGATTTGCTAAATTCCCAGAGCAGGCTGGAGATGGGGTATCAACCTCAATAAGCAAGGACGTTTTGATTAGCCCAGAACAGGATGTTGTTCCTGAATGTTTTGTCTCTTTCCCCGAGGATTTAACATTGCAGAAGAATATTTTGGAATGCCCATCACCTGGGATTGAAAGTATATTTAAACAAGACGATGAATGGACTGCTGGGTTCGAGACGTGCTGAAATGCCTAGTTTCAAGCTTATTCTTTACGACCGGCAGGTTTTTCAAGCTTTGACAGACAGCTAATTGAGGAACGACCTGTTCGTGAGCCTGAGAGTCATTACGTCCAGCCAGAAGATGATATATCAGAAAACGTATATCCATAGGCTTCATTTCATATACATTAGCACTTACTTCCTTTTGGATTTTAGCTATTTTTTAAGTCAATAATTTCTATTGAGTGACATTTATGACAGATATCAGTTAATGAATCACCAGATTTCTTGTGTTAAGTCTCCTATTCTGTTCCTTGTAACACCCAGTTACCTTCATTTAATTGCAATTCTTTTGCCTCCACTTCTTTTTGTTGAGTTAAAGAAGAATCGAACTATTTGCCAATTGGCTGTATGTATTGATGGAAGCACAGGCATAACATTGTTTGTGTTCTTGTATTGTTTTTCTATCCGCTTGGATATTTAAAATGCAGGACTAGTATACTCAAAGCAAGCTGTGGTTTCATGAAGCTGAACTTATTTGTTTCAGCATAATCTATACCTTTGCCAGCCTGAGGTGAAAAGTGAAAATACCAAGAGCACCGAGGAGCTAAATATCTTAGTATACATTCATTGGCATACCATATCTTTATCTGTCATATATAATGGTCCACCTCTTTTTTAGCACTTTTAGTTATTTTTATATGACAATTACTTTATTAAGAATACAGTTGAATAATTAACGACATTTAGAAGTATTTTTGGATTCTTATTTGATTCAAAGAAGTTGAGGTCGTTAGATGATAATGAACAAAGAGAATTTGCACTAATTTTATAATTACTTTTTCTCATGATAACATGTCAAATGTGGATTTGGATGATCTTTCTGAATTAAAAGTGTTACAAATGACTTTGCCAAATAAGTTAGTGTCATATGTTGAAATTCTTAAATTTATTGAAATTGCATATTGTTATCCAAATATTTCAATTGCTTATCAAATTTTATTGACTGTACCTATGGTTGTAGCATTAGTTGAGAGAAGTTTTTCAAAGTTAAAATTATTGAAAACCAATTTTAAGGTCATTAATATCACAAGAAAGGTTAAATGATTTAGCTTTTTGATGTATCGAGAAGGATATATTGGACAATATTGATCTTGATATTATTATTAATGATTTTAAATATATAAATGTGCAGAGAAATTTTTTTCATGATCATCTGTGTGCTTGTTAGTGCAATTCTCTTTATGTTTTACAATTTGATATTGTTGTTTAGTTGCTGATATTGCTATTTTATTATTACTGCTACTATTTTTAGTGATTTTATTGTTACTGACATTTGTAAGATGTTGTTAGTTGTTGTTATAATCAATTAGTATTTTATTAAGTATGCGAACTTATGAATTGAGTCATTTATGTGTGGATATTAAATTTTAATAATAAAATTATGTTTTCAAAGTTTACATATTTGTTATCAATTCATTAGGGCCTTTTTTTACTTTGTCTCGGGCTTATAAAATGTTAGGAACTGCCTTTAGTGGAAGGGACACTTAGGTTTAGGGAATTTGCTAAGATATTATTTGCTTATGTTAATTGAAATTCTCTCTTTTATTTTGGCTATGATTTGGTGCTTAAATAAAAAAATTAATATTTGTTTTATTTTAAGAGATGACAAGTGGAGATTGCATCAAATTGGAGCATTATTGGTTAAAATCATGAATTTTGAAAAAAGTGGACAGATTATTGTAGTAAATAAGACGAGATCACACCTAATATTAGATTCACTTTAAGAGTTGGAATTCAATTAGGAAATTTAAGATAGAAGAGGAAAACACGTCTATCACCTTCTTTTACATTCTCTTTCGTTTCTTTTTAGTTTTCTTTTAATCTTTCATCTTTTCTTCTATTTTTGGTGTTAGAATTAAAGCCATGTGTAGCTAAATACAAATATTCTAATTTAAGGGATTCAAAACTCTAGTTATAACCTTGTGAGATTTTGTTCTAAACTTATATTCATGTTTTAATTCAAGTATTTTTTGTTTTATGTTCTTATATTTCATGAATAATTAATATTGATTGATCAGATAAATTAATTTAATGTTAATTATTCTATAGCTATTTATGAATTTAGTTATCCATAACTGTCATGAAGGATTGGTACTGGTAACAAATAGGTTATTTATAAATTTGCACATTTAACTTATGAGAAATAAGAAAACTAAGTTGAATAGTTGTAGTTATCTCAATTATTTAATTTAAGGTTTATTCTTTTTCACTAAGCTTATTGCTATCATTTAATTGATATGGAATGTTATCACACCCAATTAATTGATGATAAGTTTTGGTTTGAATTTTGAGTTTGAATTAATTAAATTAGGAAAATTTGAGACTTCTTATGACTATCCTAATATGTTTTGGACTAACTGCTTGAATTGTCAAAATTATTCTTTTTAGGTTAATGATCAATGTTACAATTAGATGAGATCTTTCCCTTGAATCAAAGTTAAGTATCCTTGAATTTCTCACTTTTATATTCAATTAGTTTAATTTGATTCCTTATGAATTTTAGTTAATTAGTTAATTAATCATAAACTCCACTTTGTTCAGTTAATTGAAATTAAGAAACTAGTGTTTAGTTCTCTTAAGATTTGACTTAGTTCCACAACTACTACAAGAGTTTAAAGAATCAAAATTAATTTTTAGGATTTCGACAACTTGATCAAAATTTTGACGCTATTGTCGAGGAACCCTTTTAATTTCTTAGTTTCTTTGCGTTATTTTACAACTTACTGCTAATCTCTTGTCTTGTATGACTTGTTCTTCTCAGTCAAGTGAATTGTAATATAATTCAGAAATTAAGAAGACAACATGTCGTTTAAGAAAAGAGACTAATCAAGGAAGCGGTCATTCACCTCCAGAAGTGAAAGTTGAGATAGATTTGACAATTGATAAAGACTCTAATTTTCAAAAAGTCAAAGAAAAGATGGCATATCCTAACACTAGAACATTGTGGGAGTTAGCGGCACCAAATTTGAATCAACAACCCTTATACATACGATTTCTAGATGTTGAGAAAGATTTCAAATTGAAATCTGGTTTGATTCACTTACTCCCTATTTTTCGTGGTCTTGTAAGTGAAGATCCATGTAAACACTGGAAGAATTTCTTATTGTTTACTCTAGAATGAAGCCACAAGGAGTAACAGAAGAACAAATTAATCTTAGAGTCTTTTCTTTCTCATTGAAAGATAAGGCAAAGGATTGGTTATATTATCTTCTCTCTAGCTCAGTGACAACATGGAATGAGATGAAAAGGTTGTTCTTGGAGAAATTCTTTTCTGCATCACGAGCAACCAATATCAGAAAGGAGATATGTTAGATAAGACAATTCATTAGAGAAACATTGTATGAATATTAAGAGAGGTTTAAGGAATTATGTGCAAGTTGCCCACGCTATCAGATCCTTAACCAACTTTTAATTCAGTACTTTTATGAAGGGCTATTGCCAATGAATAGGAGTATGGTAGATATAGCTAGTGGAGGAGCTTTGGAAAACAAAACACCAAGAGCAGTTAAACAATTGATATCAAATATGGCCGAAAATTCTCAACAGCTTGAGAAAAGGATGGATGGAGCTGTTAAGTGCGTGATTAAGGTAAGTAACACGAATCGTGAGGATAAAATTTCAGATTTAACTACTCTAGTTTGTCTAATAGCTGTAGGTCAATTGCAATCAACACCAGTGTGTGGAATATTCTCATTCTCTAGACATCCTAGGATATGTGCTTACACTGCAACAAAACTCCCTTTAAGAAGCTAACGTGATAAAGGAATTTCTTAGTCATCCTTAACGAAAATATAACCCTTATTCTAATCATTATAATCCAGGATGGAGGGATCATCCAAACTTTAGCTATGAAAATCAAGGAAGGCAACGAAGATATCAACCTTACAATTTCAATAGACAACCTCAAGCTCTTGGATATGCTCAATCTCAATCTTCAAATTCAGGTATATCTTTGGATGAAATTATTAAGGCACTTGCTACTAATACTCAATAATTTCAGCAGGAAACAAGCAAATGTCTTCAAAACTTAGGAAATCAAACCACTCAATTAGCCGCATCTGTTAGTAAATTGGAAGCGTAAACATCAGAAAAATTCGCTTCCCAAATGGTGGTGAATCCTAAGAAAATGTGAGTGCAATGACTTTGAGAAGTGGTAAGGAAATTCAATTTGGATCTTCCTTACCAATGAAGGTAGAAAAACACAATGAAGGAGAAAAGAAAGATGAATCTTTAACTCAAGAATTAATAAAGGTAAAAGATGATTTATCTTTACCGATATTAACTAATGCACATATACCTTCTTTCCCTAACAGGTTGGCTAGATCAAAAGAAAAGGAACATGGAAAAGAGATCCTAGAAACCTTCAGAAAGTTGGAAATCAACATATCACTTCTAGAAGCCATCAAGCAAATTTTGAAATATAAATTTTTTTAAAAAGAACTATATATAAATAAAAGGAAGTTGAAGGATAAAGAGAGGATAATTTTGGGTAAGAATGTATCATTTGTGATAAATAAAAAATTATCGGAAAATGCAAAAATTCAGGTATATTTACACTTCCATGTATTAAGGATAAGAAAATTGAGCGTGACATGCTAGACTTAGGTGCATCTATTAATATCATGTCATACATAATTTACTAAGCTTTAAATATGAATTCTTTATAAAAAACTAATGTGATTATTCAGCTAGCTTATCATTCTTATGCGTGTCATGTCCTAATGTTTCTTTTGATTTGTTTGATTATTTTGGTCTGTTTTTATGCCCAATGAATATGTTTATTTTTTAACATATCATATAATAGTTTACATAATCTATTTCATAATATAGGCAGGTTTTTTAAAAAATTTTGAATTCATTTTCTGTCTATAGATTGAACAAGAAATTTACTCTTGAATTTGAAAGTTCTTTTCATAATTGTTATATAGCTTTTTGAATATAGTGTCCTAAAATCTATTTCTTTTCTGGAAAAAAGGTTAAATTTTTAATAATTTTTTTCATATTAATTGTGATTATTATTTATATGTGAAATATTTGAAAGTTAATATTAATAAAAATAAATAAATTATTATTTTAAATTTTTATTATTATAATATTTAAAACATAATTGATGTAAAATTATAAAGTATACAGTACAATATATTAATATACTATTTTATAATTTTTACAAAATTTAAAAACAATTTTATAAATTTAAAAAATTATCAGTTTAATATTAACGTTAGAACTCATGTTTTCACAAATTTTGGAGTCACGCACGTGACCGTTTAAGGTCTATTATTGATTGCATAGTAACCACTCTTTTTACGCCAATGGTTGGCGTCCACTGTGATAAACTCATTTAAAATGGGGACCACATTGTACGAAAGATCTACAATTAAGGACCGTCTGATCAATAGATAACCATATATGCGCGACACGTGGGAAATGATGACAACTACGTTCCAACAAAACGCACCATCTGATCTTCTCTTTGTAGCCTCCGCGAGGACCGTGACTCTCCAAACTTACTTCCCGACTTCATCAAGATCTTCTCTCTCTCTCCATCGATTCATACCCCAAATTGCTATGTACTGATTTGAGTTGGTGTTACCAGAGAACCAAGGGAAGTAGTTTCTGGTCAAGGATGAGTTCTGATTCTGCGTTGACCTCCGCAAAATCAACACATTTGCCAACCCACGAAGAAGAGCCACCAAACCCGTCTACTGCTCTTCTCTCCTTCGACACTGACTCCAGCGACTCGACCAATCCTCCTCAGAAATCCACCACTACTATACTCTTCATCGCTTTGGTTCTCGTCACTTGTGTTGCTCTCTCAGCTGCTTCTGCCTTCGCTTTTCTCTTCTTCTCATCTTCGTCATCTTCTGCTTCGTCTAATTCGTTGGAGTTGACCGCTCGTCCGTTGAACAAACTCAACCACCCGGTTGTTCTCTTGATTTCATCAGATGGGTTTCGATTTGGTTACCAGTTCAAGACACCTACGCCCAATATTCACCGTTTGATTGCTAACGGCACTGAGGCTGAGACGGGTTTGATTCCCGTTTTCCCTACACTTACTTTCCCTAATCATTACTCTATTGTTACTGGACTTTATCCTGCTTATCATGGCATTATCAACAATCATTTTGTGGATCCTCACACCGGTGAGGTCTTCACTATGCGAAGCCACGAGCCCAAATGGTGGCTTGGTGAGCCACTCTGGGAGACTCTGGCTAATCATGGCTTGAGGGCTGCTACCTACTTCTGGCCTGGGTCTGAGGTGCATAAAGGTTCTTGGAATTGTCCTAAAGACTTCTGTATGTATTACAATGGGTCTGTTCCATTTGAGGAACGGGTTGACAAGGTTTTGAGTTATTTTGATTTGCCCGCTGACGAAATTCCAATGTTTTTGACGTTGTATTTTGAGGACCCTGATCATCAGGGTCACCAAGTGGGACCTGATGATCCGCAGATAACAGAAGCAGTTGCTGGAATTGATAGGATGATTGGGAGATTGATTGACGGACTAGAGAAAAGAGGGGTTTTTGAGGAGGTTAATATTATTATGGTGGGTGATCACGGCATGGTAGGTACATGTGATAAAAAATTGATCTTTCTTGATGATTTGGCACCCTGGGTTGGGGTTCCGGCTGAATGGGTGCAGTCTTATAGTCCTGTGCTGGCTATTCGGCCACCACCTGGAACTGCACCTTCTGATGTTGTTGCCAAGATGAATGAAGGATTGAAGTCCGAGAAAGTTGAAAATGGTAATTATTTGCAAGTTTATCTTAAGGACGAGCTGCCTGGTAGACTTCATTACTTTGAGAGTGACAGGATTCCACCGATAGTAGGGTTGATTGAAGAGGGATTTAAGGTGGAGCAAAAGCGAACAAAGCGACAAGAGTGCGGAGGAGCCCATGGTTATGACAATGCGGTTTTTTCAATGAGGACAATCTTCATTGCCCATGGGCCTCAGTTTGCTAGGGGGAGGAAGGTTCCTTCTTTCGAAAATGTCCAGATATATAATTTGGTTACTTCAATTCTCAAGGTTCAGGGTGCTCCCAACAATGGTTCTTTAACATTTCCATCATCCATTATCTTGCCTGCTCATCAGTAAATTTCCAACATCGATATTGATCGCAGCTGCTAAATGATGAACAAGAAATTAGCTGGATATTCAAGTGATGTTATGTGCTTGGCGGATGATTCTGACTTGTTTGTAAAGGGTGACAGCAATAGAGGTAACAAATTTTACATTGGTATTGACAGCATTGAAATCCGTCCTAGTTACAATATCATTTGGCTCCGGCTTTTCGTATGTTATGAGCTGCAGATTTAAGATTGTAATCTGGAATATCATGTTGTGGATTCAAGCAATCGGAGTGGACTCTTCTTGCATTTGTCTTTCCCTCGCTTAATTTTGATAGAGGGAGGTTGTCTCCTTCCAATATAATGTACAGACCTCAAATTATCTCAGCTACAGAAATAAGAAAAGTTAAAAACTCCGTGAAAAAATAGCTATTGCTGTTTTGTTGAACAATGTTAACAACAACATCAACGATGAGAATACCATTTATTAGTTTGTTAAATTTAGGGATCTTCTTTTCATTCTTATGGAAGTTTACTCAACCTAGCTGAATCTTCATCCTGTTTCTCAAACTGCATTATTTTTCTTATATATTAGCGTCAGGAGAAAATGATTCAGGTAGACGATCAGCCTTTCACTCTCAGAATATATTTCCATCTTCAAGATCCTATAAAAGGAATGAGCTACATATTTTCCACCTTAAGGCTTCTGTGACTGTTAAAATTTAGTACGGGACCTTGAAATGTGTTTATAGACTTTAATTGTTATAGCAAACTACAGAAATTTTAGGTGACTTAATGACCGTATCAACTTTCATTTTTAACTTCATGGAATCTATTTGATTATGGCGATTGTTGTAGCTTCAAATCAGCAGTTTTTTGTAACCGACCTTGGATCTTTTTGTTTCTGCTCATTTCTAAGCTGAGATCAGTTTCTTATTATCATGAAGGTTCCAACCTTAGCATCTTCGATATTGGGCCCATGAACTTTATCTTCATGTAAATAGGAATAGTTTCATCTGCTATAGTTACCGGTTTATTCTCCTACTATAATTATTTTCTTAATCAAATCCCTCAACTAAAAAAACTAATTGATTCTCCCAATATTATTAATTTTCTTAATTAAGTCTCTTTTGTCAACTCTTTTAGCGTAAGGAATTACGTGACAAGCCAAATTAGGTTGAAGATAACCAATTTGGATGTCTCGATTCCTATATGGTTAATTGGTGGTCTTAATTGTATGCTTATTTTTTAGTCTTCTTCACATGCATGTCCTCAGTGGTCTCACATACATCATTTTCGTAAGTTTTATTTGTTATTACCCCACATGTTGTTTATTAAAAAAGTATCTTGAAGATTAAAGTTCTTGATAAAGATTGCTCTCTTACATATTTCAATTCCAAATACGATATGGCATGATAAACAGTTCTATCCAACTCAAGTTGGTTGGTACAAGCATGTGTTAGAGATTTGCATTTTTCTAGAACTTATTACATTTTATTTCTAATAGGTTGTTTTAAAAATGGGTATAAGCACGTGTAGTCCTTTTTTTTTTTTAAGTTAGAATTACATTTCATAGATATTTTAGAACAAAGAGTTCAAAGCAACAAATAGAAAGTAGTAATTGAAACATGTTTAATTCAACAAAGAAGTTGTTATCAACATGTTTTATGACAACATTTGTAACAAAAAAGGGGATCAAATCTTCTGTACTATAATCTCTGTTTCAACTCTGTGTCAATTAATTGTGTCCACACATTTATATAGGGTCCACACAAACATGTGAACAAAATTGTTTGACACAGGGATGGAACAACGATTATGGCACAGAGGATTTCAATTAACAAAAAAGTTATTGCTTATATGGCAACATTTGTAAAGGCAAAATAATGAAGTTTTATAGTAACTTATGTGAAGACTTTACTACAATATAAAACAATCAAGACAACATAAGGGACAATTAAATAATTCTCAGCCATTATAATTTTCTTTAATCCCTCTAATGTTTTTTTTTCCGCTCAAATATTGCTAACTTTTTATAGTGGCAACTTTAACTAACTTTAATTTTGTGGATGAAGTTATTAATCATATTATGCTTTTCATTGTCATGTTATAATATTTCAAAAATTAGCATTTAATGTAATATAGGGTTTGAGGCTGTCATTTTTACTTATCTTTAATATGAAATAAGAACCTATTATATTTAATGGTTTATTTATATTTATTTAATATTGAAATTAATTACTATATAGGAGCATTTAACATAGGAACAAAAAATGGTTTCACTGTGATGCTTTTAAGGAGTTTCAAATAGGTAAATATGTTGGTTTACATGTTAAAGTCAATATTGATGTTGACAAATTTTACCTTTAGGACTATTAAGGAAGTAAAAGTATGGAGGGGCCAATATGATATTGAATACTTGCACTATAAGATTCCATGGAAGGGATTCAATTATGGTTTTAGGGAATTAAAAAATGACCAAAACCCTTTTACATACTGTATCACATACTGCTAAGTAAGAATAAAGTTATGAGAAGCATAAACAATTCCAAGACGACATTTCTTTCATTGGTCAAGTTGGGATAAGTGGGGCTTTAAATCCAAATATTACTTTGAAAGGCAACGGAGAAACTCCAAAAGGCAAGATAAAGTCTCCAAGCAACAACTCTATTATAAAATCACCCTAAGGGAATTTCAAGTTAATATTTGAAGATTCTTTGAAGGCAAAGTCTACTAAGAAATCACAAATATTGAAATTCAAACAACTAAGTGAATGCAGTGATATTATTGGGGACACACAGGTTGAAATACAAGTTAATTGAAAGTTGAGCAACCAATTGAAAATAATGGTGATATTCGGACACATAAGGACTCAAGTAGAGAAAGATAATACTGAATAATACATATTCTTTAATTTAATTGTTGATAATATTTTGATTATGATGATGATGAGTTGTTGGAGGCAAGAAGACTTGTGCAAGGACGCCAAAAGAAGAGAATTAATGACAGTAAATTGAATGTTGAAATATTATAGCAAGATAGGTGAATTTATTGATGTGTAATAAGTAATAACTATTAATTCACCATTAGAAAGATTTAAATCTATTGCTAAGCCAATGTATAGCACATATCACTTTTTCAATGATGGAGAAGGAGGTTACTTAACTAGATTTGAGTATGGTAGCGATGATGAACCTCCAAGGTGCAAGTTAATGGCTCCTTTATATGATCTGATTTATAACTCTCTAAAATTTATGTTTAGTAAGAATTTTGTTAATGGAGCACAATTCAAGAAGGTAGTAACCAAGTACCTCATTGTTGATATGTATGAAGTTAAATTTGTTAAAAATTATAATCCTTAATAAATGTACTGCTATTAAGTGTCCTTGGAAAATCAATGGAGGCTTTTTATAGATATTTTTTTGGGCATATTTTATAATATATTGATAGTCATAATTGCAGTGAAGTGTTCAATAATAAAAGAATTAGAAAGTAGTGTTTAATTATTTAATAATTTAAAAAACATTGATTCAATTTTATTAAGAGATATTCGTATAATAGTAAGAAAACAATGTATTGTGAATGTCTATTTTTCATTGTTGTATAGTGAAATTGGCTATTATTGAAAAGGTGAAAGGAGATGTCAAGGTTAAGTTTATTTATATCATCATGCAATATAGTTAGAAAGATCTATTTTATTGCAATTTAGATTGAGACAGAGAGATCTATATTTATTAAGGATGCCTCTTATTTTTTGATAAATTCTATGTTGCTTTAAAATACTGTAAGAAGGGAATAATCAATGGATGTGAAAGAAGTGTTGTTTACTATTATAATAAAGATGTAAATAATAAGATGTTTCTTATTTATTGGGCATTAGTAGACACTAAGACAAGGAACACATGGAGTTGGTTATTAGGGATACTAAAGGTTAACCTTAGCATTAAAGATGGAACTTGATGGGATATTATGAGTGATGAATAAAATGTTATATATAATTCAGCATCCGTAAATCTATTGAGGGTAAGCCTTGGAGCAACTAGTAAAGTTGCGTCACAGGTTCAAGTCACAGAAATAGCCTCTATGTAAAAATACAAAGGGAAGACTACGTACATTATAACCCTCTTTAGATCTCCCAAAGCAGGGAACCTTGTACACTGGGTATGTTAACTTTAAATATATTTTGCAATTTTCCTTCTTGTATAATTTTTATTTTTAATAATACTAACTATTGTTCTACATAATTTCTTATAATTAGCGATAGATTCAAGCTATTTAGATCATATTCCCATGTGCATGTATTTGATAAGCAGAAAATAAATCATAGATGTATAAAGATATCTAAATTATTTTAGAGTATTACCATGTTAACAAATATTTTTAATAAGAACTAGTAAAGTTGAATGAGAGGCATAAGAATGCATAGTAGGCTTTTAAGGAGGTGCCTAAAGAAAGATGGTGTATGACATTTCTAACCTTAAAAAGTGTGAAATAGTAGACAATAACTTATGTGAAACTTTTAATGGTACAATTATAGGTACCAAAAACTAAAGCCATTATTTCAATGTTTGAGGAAATTAAGACATATGTTGTGAAAGGTCTACAATTTAATATGGACTCAGTTACAAACAATCTCGACCCTGGGCAAAGGCAAGAAGGACATTTGTCTTAAGCCCGCCCTCATAAAGCAACATTCCATCGTTGAAGGCCATCTTTCTTGTAATTTTTTGCTCACAGAATCCAAATTAATGGCTGTGTCAGAGAAGTAGAAGAGATAGTCTCTTTTTCTTGGACGACAATAGTATTGTTAAGAAAGGAAGTTAACTTTTCAGCTTCCAAATTTAACGTTAACTTCCAAATTTAATATTAACTTCATTTATTTATAAATTTTTTTCAAGCATTTAGCTGTATTTCTTACCCTTTATTTTTTTTTGTTTCCATCAACATATGAATCTAAGATACTCCAACTAAGGAATTAGCAGCAAAAGATATTCATGGTTCTGACTTTTGACTGATAATTTAAAGGAAAAATGTATGATTTTCTATGTATTTTTTAGCTTACTAAATACTTGAATATATTATAATTAATTTGTCTCCTCTAACAACATTTGCTCATCCATACAATGTCTGACAATGTTTATGTGGACATGATAAACCTTTTATTAATTAAGTTTTATAATAAATATAGAGCATCACTATTATTCCACGCTTTGATTATAATGAAAAAAAACTTACTTTTTTATATAAAACTTAATTATTCTTTTTTCATGCAAAGCCTTTGTTTGTTCTTGTTTTATGCGTTTTCAGTTTCAATCTGGTTCGCTTGGCTATAAAGAAAACGTTGAAAGAATGAACTGTAAGATGTTGGCTGTATCCCGCCTTCCCAAAAGGCTTTTGGAAACCAATTTGTCATTCACGTGGATACTATATTAGCATTTTAAATCATTAATATTAAATGATATTGTGAATCTAATAATGTTACATTTACTAACACCTCACATGGCTCTTGTAATCACTCCTCGTCTTTAGTTTGGAAGGCTTAATTAAAAAATCATTAATAATAAAATATATGATTAAGAAAAACTGGTCTTATTATCTAATATGATGTTTTGATATTAATTTATGATAAACAGAAATTAACAAAAAGAATAAAAGATATTAATTTTATATCAAAACCTTATAGTTCTTATATATTTAGCATAAACGGAAATGATGTATAAAGAATATTAGGTATTTTTTTAGTTTGATAATATTATAAAAGAGAAAATTTTCATAGATCTATAATTTGTCTATATTTATAATTTATACCCATTATCATAGCAATAATTTTTTATTGTATGATTAGTTAATATTTATTATTATTTTATGTACATTTGTGGTATTTGAAATTATATAAAACTATAAGGATAATTAACTAATAATGATTTTGACAATTTCATAATTAAATTCAACTATTATTAATAATTTCTAAATTAAGTACCTTATACTAAATTAAAAGCATTTATTAATAGTACTAACATAATTTTTAGATTTCACATGTATTATTTGTTATTAATAAATTGATTTAAAATGTTGACATTGTATTATGTGAATCACACATCATCATCTTTGTCGTCATCATCCTCATCATCATGATGGTGATATAATTACTTCATGTAGCATTTTTGGGGGTTCTAAATAGTTGATATGATATTCTACATTTATCATTATGTTAATTCCCATAAAAGAAAATTTTTATTAAAAAATCACTAGCGTTAATTAAATTTAAAAAACTAGTGAAAATATTTGATTTAAGAATTTATACCTTATCTAGCAACTTGACAAAATAATATTCAATTATTTGCACAACTTGCAGAATAGGATAATCTTTTTTTAATTATTTGGCTTGGCAAATTTACAGGATCTAATTATTTAGTATTTTCTAAATTATTTTTGCATATTAGCAAAAAATTTATAATATATAACAGTAATTTAACTATTAAATAATGGTTTCTTATCTTTCTTCAATAGAAAGTATATACAATCAAACATACCATATATAAGGAAAAGATAAGTAGTGAACATTAAGTTTAATATCAGAATCTAATAAAGAGGAACTGATGAGATGTAAAAGTGAATTAAAATATATAAAAACTTAATCAAGTAGTGATTAACTAATAGGGGGTATAAAGAAGATGTGTATATTCATAAAAGAAGTCATTTAAATTACTGATGACAATAACATAGAGAGTATAAATGATTTTAGGTAAATAATCTAGAATAGTTAATAACTTAGAATATAATTTACTCTATTTTCTCCTAAGTATGTTAATTTCTTATATTTTTAAAAATTAGTGTTTCTCTATCATAAAAGTTTGCTCTTTGTTTTTTCATTTTTAATATAGAATATTAAATTTTGCTTTTTATTTTTTTCCTCTGTCACAGATATAATACTATTGATATATCTTTGTGATATATTATTAAGCTATTGGTATACTGTTGTGCCTGCATACTTCTTCCAATTCCATACAGGTGCTTTCGTTCTTTTTCTAGTCCAATTATGTTATAATTAGTTTATATTATGTTGCCTAAAAAGCATTAGTCTGGAAGTGACAAAAGGAAGAAAAAAAAAACAAGTAGAACTGTTAATAGAATCCTAAAAAGGAGCAATTAATAAATTTATTAAAAGAGTAGGTTCTTTTAGTGAGAATCCTGCGAAATTAGGTGAAGGAAATTTTGAATAACATAAAGAAAATTTTAAGTGATAAGGTTCATATTCATGAGGATATTAATAATTTGAGTGAGCACAATCATGTAACAAATGCATCCACTTTAGAAAATTTAAGGGCAAATGAGCACCTAATTCCTAAATTAGTGGGGATAATCTTAATAATAAAGTAAGGGACATTTTAGTTGAAAAAGGGTCTATAAGATAATTGAATCTTGTATTTCCTTTAGACAACACCTTTCGGCATTTTTCATATTCTTATTATTATAAAAAATTGAGTAATTGAGAGATTAGCGATAGAAAATGGTTGGTTTACTCTAAACATATAGTTAAAGTACATTGTTTTTGTTGTAAGTTACTTAAAGAACATGAGAATAACATTGAGCATGTGACTAATATAAGAACTTGGAATGAATTAAGAGTAAGATTTAGAAAAAATCAAAGAATTGATAAAGATTTGCAACAAGAAATTGTAAAGGAGAAAGAACATTGGAGGCAAGTTTTGATAAGAATAGTTTATGTTGTAAAATGTCTTGCTAAATATAATTTGACTTTTTAAGGATCCAATGAGAAACTTTACTAAGATAGTAATGATAATTTTTTGGATTGATTGAGATGATTACCAAATTTGATGTAATAATGCAAGATCATGTTAGACGCATTCATAATCATGAAATTTAGCATCATTATCTTGGTCATAAAATTCAAAATAAGTTGATTTCTTTGTTGGCCCATAGTGTTAGAAGTTCTATCATAAGGGTCATTAAAGAAGTGAAATACTTTTATATTATTCTTGATCGTACCCCAGATTTAAGCCATCAAGAATAAATGAGTTTGTTAATACGATGTGTGAATATGTCAAATAAAACAGAGTACTTTTTAGAGTTCTTGAAGGTAGATGACACATCTAGTTAGGACTTTTCAATAAATTATTAAATGCATTTAAGTCTCTTGATCTTAATGTCCATAGTGTGAGGGGTCAAAGTCATGACAATGGTTCTAATATGAAGGAAAAACACCAAAGGGTTCAAAAGCGATTACTTGAAATAAATTTGAGACCATTATAAATACCATGTGCTTGTCATAATCTTAATCTTACTCTTAGTGATATGGTAAATTCTTATGTTAAAGCTTTTTCATTTTTTTTAGAGTTGTGCAACACATATATGCATTATTTTCAAGTTCTCCTAAAAGGTAGAAGGATTTACTTGATAATGTTTTGGGCTTAACCATGAAATCATTGTCCAATG
The DNA here is from genome assembly GCA_027563515.1 of Erythroxylum platyclados. Classification (NCBI taxonomy): domain Eukaryota; kingdom Viridiplantae; phylum Streptophyta; class Magnoliopsida; order Malpighiales; family Erythroxylaceae; genus Erythroxylum; species Erythroxylum platyclados. The sequence goes on along the minus strand of JAOQMM010000172.1, from coordinate 8,109,507 downwards.
CTCATTAGGAGAATGGAATAAAAAGTGTTAAAGCTATTAGATTTCAAGCTCCTCAAATAAGATTGGCTTTGATGGAATTATCTAGATCTTGTAATGATGTTAAGTCAAAGAATGAAGTGGAAAGTTTGGTTAGTGTACTTGAGAGATTTGAGTTTTTACTTGGTATGGTTATTTGGTATGATATTTTATTCTCTATTAACATGGTGAGTAAAAAGTTGTATGCATTGACACTACCATAGAGCAATTAGAAGGTGTGATAGCATTTTTTGAGAAATATAGAGACGAAGGGTTTGCCTATAGTATGAATATTGTCAAAAGTCTTACACATGAGATGAATCTAAAGCCTACATCTAACTAGATGTTGTATTATTAGGAAAAGACAATTTGATGAAAATGATCACAATGGAGAAATATAATCAGTTGAGGATTATTTCAAAGTTCATTACTTTTTAGTTGTTATGGATATGACAATTGCTTCGTTGAAGAATAAATTTGAATAATTAACGACATTTGAAAATATTTTTGGATTCTTATTTGATTCAAAGAAGTTAAGGTCGTTGGATGATAATGAATTAAGAGAATGTTGCACTAATTTTACAGCAACTTTTTCTCATGATAATGTGTCGAATGTGGATTCATATGATCTTTTTTATGAATTAAAAGTGTTGCAAATGACTTAAAGTCATCAGTAGAAATTTTAGAATTTATTAAAGCTGTAGTTTATTATCCAAATTTTCAGTTGCTTATCGAATTTTATTGACTATATCTGTGATTATAGCATAAGCTGAGAGAAGTTTTTCAAAGTTAAAATTATGAAATCCTACTTGAGGTCTATTTTATGTATCTAGAAGGATATGTTGGACAATATTGATATTGATACTATTATTAATGATTTTGCATCTAGAAATGAACGGAGAATTTTTTTTATAAATCATAATCATCTATGGGCTTATTAGTGCAATTCTCTTAGTGTTTTGCAATCTGATATTACTGTTTGATTGATGCTATTACTATTTTTTTGTTACTTTTACTATTTTTAGTGAGTTTATTGTTACTGACATTGGCAAGATGTTATTAGCTAATGTTATAATCATTTAGTATTTTGTTGAGTATGTGGACTTATAAATTGAGTCACTTATGTGTGCATGTTAAATTTTAATAATAGAAAATGCTTTTAAAGTTTACACATTTGTATATTGTCAATTTATTAGGGCTCTTTCTTTTACTTTAGGCCTATAAAATGTTAGGAACAACCTTGATTACAAAGTGCGAGAATAAACTAGAATTACGAAGAAAATTGCTAAGAATATACATGTTAGTTTTTATTACACTGCTGCATGGAATGGAAATGGAAGTTATAAAGTACAAGAATAAGGGATTATAGTTATTTTAAACTTAAGGAAGAGAAGTTGTAATTGAAAAGCCTAGGATATTTGTTGTCATGCTTGCAGTTCCATCAATTATAGAAGAGGGAAGGTTGAAAACTATGTGAGTGGGTGGTATTATAAAGCTAAATACTTGGCAACTTCTGCAAATATAATGAAGCCTAATACGATTAATTGTTTTGTCAAAAATATGAAAAAACCAACTAAAGGGAGCCAACAATAAGGACATGTCCAATATTAAAGAAATGGAGAGTGATAACTTGTAAGATAAATCTTAAGAAGGGCCATAACTAACTTAAATGTCCTAACAAATCTACACCAAGGTCTAGGCGTTACTATTAACTTCTCCATGGGTACTTTAATAATTAAGAGCAACTAGCAAAGAAGGTCCAAATGAGCCAAAAGAAAAAAGAAAAGAGAAAAAGTAGTTCAGCACAAACAATATACTCAGCCACTAAAAGATCAATGCATAAAATAAGAAGTTATTAGATCAATATCTTCCATTGGTAGACCACTAACTAAGAATTATTCTAGCCAAATTTAAAGCAATTCCACATTAGTTATTTTTATGAGTCTCCTACAAGTTTAATAAATAAAGCAATGTAAAAAATAATAAATCTCTTACTATCAACCCTTTCGTTTTTTAGACATTGATAGTTTGTTTTGGGTGTTTAAACTTTAATTATCATACTTTTTAAGAATATTTTATCAATAATGATATTTATGAATTATGTTATTTTATAATTACATGTTGGTATATGAATATTATGTTCTTACATGTGCATGAAAATAAAATCTTGACCACATTATTTTGCTACATATTATTCGTAATACATATTGCATCTTTGACTACTTTGGTGTATACGACCTTATAACATTTTGTTTATTTTTAGTGCATATTTAATTAAGTATAATTTGTTTACAAGCATTATTGGTTTATGAAATAAAGTTAAATTCTATGGCATGGGGTTTAAAAATACTTTGATTCATATTACATCCATTACACTAATAATAATATTATATTTACATCACACAATCCATATTCACTAAATTAGATATACTAAATTTATTTTATGAACTTACACATCTTTCATCCAGTATTCAATACAATCAACATCATCAGGTAGGACTTTAATTAAAAAAACTTTAAAGTAGAATAATTTAAACTAAAATAACTAATATTATTACCAATTTCTTCTTTTACTTCCTTCTGGTACCTCCTTCCAACTCAACTAAAATTCTTATCTTAATAATTCAAATGTTTTATTTGTATTCTTTAAAAAATCAAAATGAATGATACCCAACTTAAAATAACATAAGAGCTAAATGTATCATGATTCTCTTTTATTTAGAAGCCTTACTTTTTTTAATAACCTACCTTTCTTTAAAGAAACTCAAATAAACAAGTAGAAAAAAATCTAATACTTTTAGATTTTCTCTAAGAGTAAACAGCTCATACGTTATAAATCTTTTTCGTGATTAAGATTTGTTCTCAAGGCCTTGATAATAGCATCAACATTACATTATATAACAATATAAGTGTAATGTTCTTCACATCAGCTTACTATAAAAAGAAAGGAGTTGTCTAGTGATCGTCAAGTCATTTTCTGGTTAATTTTGGCCTATCACTTAATCCCTTTTATTAGTGGAATTATCAAAAAAACTTTGATAAAAAATTAGTAATGTTGGATAATTCAATTAAATTTCTTATAGTAGAGGTACTTGATAAAGAAAATGACTATAGTAAGAGGATTAAAATATCGTTATCACTTTTAAAAGTGATATTAATTTTAAATGTTTCCTTCATGTATTCTAAGGGTTAAATGTATTAAAATTTTTAAAGTAGGTTTTTTTAACTTCATAATTCAAAACTTTTTTTTAAATCACACCTTTCAACTAATAATTATACATATAATTTTTAGTGAATTTCTATTTATATTTATAAGTATCATTTGTATTTTCACTTATGACAAAGGTATGAGAATATTTTATATTTATTATTATTATTATATTATTATTATTAATATTATTATTAT
>JAOQMM010000172.1:8060614-8071961 GCA_027563515.1 Erythroxylum platyclados | reverse complement strand
CCTAGCTTGGCCCATGGCCCGACCATAACTTCAGAAACGACGTAGTTTTGTTAAAAACAACGTCGTTTTTGAAGTTTTTTTAGTCCATCCGGCCACGGACTAGGCCAGAAGCAACCTGGGCCCAACCCGACCCATTGATATTCCTATAACCCAAGGTTAGTAGATACTTACGAAAAAGAATTTCTTTTTTAAAAGATAAGCTAAATGAATGGTGTAATGAAGTTATACTATTAAAACAAAGTAAAATTTTTCTGTATATTTGAGAATACTGTCTATATGAGTTCTTATTTTTTAGAAAAAATTTTATATGGCTTAAATGGATTAGATCTAAACTCAATCAATTCCTTTGATAAAATTATTTCTTCTTTATTTGACGACATTATTGATATCACCATTCATAATGTCTTTAAGGGGTTGAAAATGTAGTATATGGAATGCTATCATTATTCATCTTTAATTTGCCAAATTCCACTTTTACAATAACTTAACAAATAAGTTAACCCCAAAATTTATTAACCTAAAAAATTAAATTAACCAAATAACCTATTAACTTAACTAACTAAATTTAGTAGTTAACCTAACTTATTAACATCAGCAAAACTCAAATCCCTAACAGAACAGAAGCTGGTAAAATTTCCCAATTTTCACCAATCTTCCCTGTCCTTCCTCACTTTAACGAATCACCCTACGACAGTCGTTGTTGGTCACTGATGAAGTCATCAACATCTTGAAATCCATAACTCTTCAAATCCCTAAATGAGTTCCTAAAATCCCCAACTCATTTATCTTTGTGTGTTTGTCTTTATCGGTGGAATCCCAGTCTGGAAAAAATTGTCTCTCACTCGCAATCATTCTCCTCCCTTCATCACCACTGCCCATCATTGTCGTCACAATCTGTGGTAATGCAAATTGTTTTGCTTCTTTTTGGTTAGGCTTTGTTTGTTTATCAGTTTTTCCAAAAGGGACGTCATGAAATGGAGGGATGAAATATGTGCTTCATCCTCTACCACTATCACTTGCTCCTAATTCAAATTGCTCGTTGTAGTTTTTAAGAATTCAATTTCTTAATTCTTACTTGGGAAATAATTGTTAGTTGTCCGATATTTGAAGTGTTAAGAGGTTAAGTTCATAATGATATTAATGAGAATTTGTTTTCCATACTTAGATATTTTTAGTAGATTAAATTTCACTTTTATTGGTATAGTTGCTACTCCTCAGTTATGCTACTAATGTCTTTTTGTGTTACCATTTTGTCCATCACTTAGTTCTTGTTAGTCCCAAGTCCAATTTGTGTTTAAGTACTAAGGAATAAGCTTTTATATTTGGTTGGATCTTGATGTTACGTGCATCAAGTTTATAGTGTTTAGTCATTAGGAAAGGTTTTTTAAAACTTTGCTTGAAGATATGTAGTTGTTGCAACTTTCTTCTGACACTAGCTTTGGCTGAGATATCTATAGTTCTGATTAATTGCGTCTTTTGTAAGGATGTTTAATTTGTTCCAAGTTTTGAGATATAATCTCATCTTTCTATAATTCTCTTTGACTGTCATATCTTCTGATTTTTTTCTGCTTCTGGTTAAATTCAAGTTGTTTGCATACAAACGAATTTAAATGTTTCTGCCAAATGGTGTTCCTAGTTTGAGTTTGGTTGGTCAAAGCTCATTAGAAACACTAGCAAGACCATTGTGTGATGGGCTTCATTGCGTTTTTATAGTGGTTAATATGATGCTATTCTAATTTTTTAAAGAATGAGCACAAATTGCATAGTCTTGTATCAAATCTAGTTTATATTGGTGTCAACCTGAGTTAACATATTACATATTGAAAATTATTATTTTCTTTTCTTCTTTTCTTACCAAATTTCTAAAAGATCTTTCTGCATGACATAGTTTTTTATACATTCTTTTTTACTTTTGGCAGATCTATTAACGAGCGAGCATGCATGACTCTTTAAATGGTGGGCGTGATATTTAAGTGACTTACCTTATGCTATTTAGAAAAGTTAGGATTTATATTTGAACCAGTTGGTAAAGTTAGGATTTATACATATTTATCTTATCTTAGATAAGTTAGGATTTATATTCATAACCTAGCAAAGATTATCTTATATTTGGCATTGATGTTTTCTTTGTAGGAAAATTTACATTTTGATTTTCTTTAGTATACAGATGGAATCATCATCATCGATTAATATAACAGTAAGTCCAAATTTAGGAATTGTGGTTTGCTATTGTAGGCTAAAGGCCCCATTAAGGACTTTATGGAGTGATCATAATCGTAATCGAAGATTTTATAGATGCTCCAATTATCTGGTGATAATTTATTGTTATTTTATTAAAAACTTGCGTTTATCATTTATTTAATGAAATTTTAGTATTTTAAGTTGGGAGATTGAATCTTTTCAAACGATACGATGAAAAATTTACCTAGAAAGCTATTAAAGTGATTTAAAAATTAAGGAATGAATTATCAATGTTAAAGAAGGAGGTTGAAACAAGCACAACTAAGGAGTTTGAAGAATAAATGAAGCTTATGAAGGAGGACATAAATTTATCGAGAAAAGAGAAAGAAGAAATAAAGTTTATGTTTAATATGTCTCTTCCTTTTGCTTTAGTTTAATACTAAGATATTAAGACATATGATTATAGTCAATTATTCGAACTCCTTCGTTATTATACCTTTAAATTATTCAGTCAACCTTGGATTGTTTCTTATAAAGATCAAATCATTTATGTGTAAGCAAACAATTAAGCTATCTCCACATTTATTCTTCTTCACATAGAATGCATGTTCATGTGTGCATTATGTAAAGTTTGTTTCTTGGAAGTATTCATTAATTCTACTATATCATGCCTTAGTGCTTGCTTTAAGCTATATAAGGCTTTCTTCAATTTTAGTACATTGTCTTCGTACCCTTTTGACCATATAACTCAAAGGTAGTTCTACATAGACTTCCTATTTAAGAAAGTCATTTAAAAAGGCTGACTTTACATCCATTTGATGAATCTTCCATTTATTTTGGATTTTTAAACGAGTAACAAATGCAAATACTTAATCAATATCAACCTTTTACTAGTATCCTTACCTTATATCTTTCTACCTCTCCTTTAGCATTCTTCTTTGCCTTGTAAACCCAATTTACTCCAACTACCTTTTGCAATTTTGGAAGCGTGTAAACTCCTATTTGTTATTTTTTATGATAGCATTAATCTCCTCATTTGTAGCATTTCTCCATTTCTTTGTTTTAAGCCACTTTTCTAAAACCTACTTTTTCATAATTAACAAGGAGACAAAATAAAGTCAAATCATTTTGATGAGCTTTTGCCTCAATTATATCTTGTAAATCTCTTTCCTTCTCCCTTCTTTCTTTTAAGAATGATGGCAGAGAGCCAATGTGAGATGACGCCCTTGGTGATGTGGGAGGTGTAGTGGGCTCTTATATTTCTCTAATTGTATGCTCTTTTTCTTTGTCTTTAACCATGAGAGGAATTCATAATTGTTTTCTTGGACCTCCCAATTTTATGTACCATCTTCATCAAACTTTACATCTTTATTAATGACCAATTTTCCATTGTTTAGATTGTAAACCTTGTAGTCTCTTAAACTTTGATGATAGCTAACAACACGAACTTCTCACTCTTATCATCAAGTTTTGATTTTCTTTCATCTAGTATGTGGACATAGGTTATGCTTTGAAATACTTTCAAGTGTGCAATGTCGAGTTTATTTCCTCTTTATGCCCCTTGTGATATTCTTCCTTGTATACTACTTATTGGTGAGTAGTCTGATAAGTAAACTGTACATATTACAATTTCGGTCTAAAACTCTTCATGCATCTTTTTGCTTTTCAATATGCTTTAAGTCATTTCAAAAATAGTTTTATTTTTCCTTTTTATTACTCCATTCTAATGAGAAGATCTTAGACTTAAAGGATGATGAATTTCATGTTCTTTATAAAATCTGTTAAAGTCTCTTGATGTGAATTTTCCTCCTTTATTGGATCTTAAAGCCCTATTTTCATATCAACTTTCTTTCTCAGTAAGTAATTTGAACCTTTTAAAGGTACCAAATGCCTCAAATTCTCCTTTAAGAAATATACCCATGAATTTTTTGAAATATTATTAATGAAGAGAAGGACATATGTATTCTTGCTAAAGGAGTAAGGTGAAATTGGACCATATATATCATTGTGTACAAGTTGGACCACATATATCATTGTGTACAAGTTGTAATAGCTCTTTGATTCTTTTAGTAGACTTCTTTGGAAAGCTTTTTTTTAATACTTTCCAAGTAAAAATTCATCACATAATTAATCCAAATGATTGAAGGAAAGCAATCCTTTCACCATTTCTTTCTTACTTAATAATTTCAATCCTCTAAAATTAGATGCTTAAGTCTTAGGTCCTAAAGCTAAGTAGGTTCTTTAATACAAAGTTAAAGACATTTTTCCATATCATTTAGGATGTTAATTAAGAACATTCTTCTTCTTGTCATTGGCACCTTGATTATCAAATTATTTCTTTGATCTCTTATTAAAAGACTGTGATCTTTAAGGCCAATATCATAGTCTTCTCTAAGAGTCGACCCAAGCATAGTATATTATTGTTCAAATTAACTTAACATACATTTGAAATAAACTCTCACCATCCATCTTTCAAATAGATTAAGATGTTAACTTTGTCTTTAATAAGTCTCTCCAAATGTAATATTTCCATTTATTAACTTATTAATATCAATCATCATATCTTTTCTCCCACACATATGGTTACTAAAGCCAATATCTAAGCACCAAGTGCTCTTTTCTATGCCTTTTTTTCTTTTGTAAGCCAACAATAAAGTGGGGTCTTCTTACTTCTCCTCCTCAATATAATATGCTTTCTCTTTAACATTGTTAGGAGTATTTCTATATTACGAAGCGAAGTGGCCAAGTTTGTAACAATTAAAACATTTAACTTGAGATTTTTCATGCCTTTGGCCTCCATCATTTCTTGACATACTTCCTCTTCGATACCCTTTTGTAGATAGATTACTTTGTTCTCTTCCTCTATCTTTAGATGGTTTAAGGTCTCATCATCTTTGACTTCTACGTCCTTCATCACAATCTCTTACTTTTAGCCTCTTTGGGTGCCAAAGTTTCTTTCCTTGTTATTCAAAGTGTTCTTAGTTTGAATAACATACTCTAAGACCTTTTACTTCCTCTTTTGTCTTTCTTCATACGCTTCAAGTGATACTTTGAGTTGTTCAATAGTCATAGCTTTCAAATATTTCGTGTCTCCAATGGTTACTACAATATGCTTAAATTTAGAAGTAAAGAATGAGGAAATTTCTCCATCACTCTTATGTTAGTAATGGCTTCCCCATTGTTTCTCATTTTATTATGTCTATAACTCTTGCAAAATAATCAGTTATAATTTCATTATCTTTCATATGTAAATCTTTAAAATCACTTCTTAAAGATTGAAGCTATACCTTTTTTGTACTTTGTCCTATTCTTTACATGATACTTGGAGCTTTTCTCATGCTTTTTTGGAGGTATTGGAGGATGAGCTTAACTAAAAAACTTCATCGTTCTCAACTCGAAAGATGAGGGGAGAGCTTCTCTCTTTCTTGAACCCTTCAAGGCATCCTTTGATGTTGAGATAAAGTAGTCTCATCCTTCTCTACAATCTCCCAAAGATCATACGCTCCAAGCAAAGCCTTCATTTTGATGTTCCAATTATCATAGCCTCCCTTGAAGAACTTTGAAACTTAGAGGGTTACTCGCCATCTTCTACCATAAGACTATTCGAATTTTGGCATTACTTTGTTTGAAGGTGATGGGCTTCTAATAAAAATGACAAATAAAATTTAGAGTCAACATTCTAAGAAAATTAGGAGAGGATTTTAAACTTTTTAATAAGAACTTTAGTAGCAATTTAAAGATGAAAAAGACATTTTTAATGAAAGAATAACTCTCACTTATAACTAGTACTTAACTCAATTTATCTTAACTGATCGTTATAAAAAGATGATGACCCTTATTTATAATATTCAAAGACACAATTAATAATCTAATATTCACCATTAAAATTTTAAAGATATTTCTAAATTTAAAATATTATATAAAATATCTAGATATTTCTACCTAAATGATTAAAAGATATTTCTTCAACATATCTAAACATTTTAATAAGTACTTTTAAATAAAGATGTCTCACAACATCTTATAAAATTTGAGTTGTATTTATTTTTAATCCACACAAATTACATATTTAGCGCATACGTTTTGTTTTCTTGCTGGTATCACTGGTACATGTGCTTGCTGCTCCCTCCTGGGCCATATCAGTGGAGCTTGGATGATTCAATACATAAAATTCAAAATAAATTTGTATTCTACGAAGCAGCCTTTAGCATTGGTCAAGATGTTAAAACATACCTTAAACTACTCTTGCGAATCTTGAAATATGAAAGCTCGCGTTTCCCAACAATCATCCAACTATCTTTTGTAATGCCATCTTCTTGCTACGTGTATTATAAAAATCATTTTTCTTGAACAAATAAATGCCAGAGATTTGTTAAGTTGGAAAAGTTCTTATTGTCTAGTCGGTGATATGGATACCTTTTAATTCAATTTTCTATAGGAAAATAAAATAAGAAAAGAAGAAAGAACACCCTTGCATTTATGTAAACATGTTAGCATTACATTATGGAACCATAGAAGTAATACAAAGTGATTCGTAAAGCTAAAATACAAGAATCTAATTCTCGTGAAAGCTGATAGCTATGATTGTACGCACAAAAACTGGTTCCCCAACTAGATAAGGAATAATATATATACACCAATGAAACAGACACTTGCATGGAAGAAAAAGCATTTTGGAAGATGTGATCAACAGAATCAAACCTATCCACGCTTGTAACGGCTGAAGAGACCTTCGGTTTGGGCGTTCCTGAAGGCACTGCAGGCAATGAGATAGACCCCAATGAGCACCACCACTGCTACTATGAGGATTATGTTGACCTTTCTCCATTCCTTTCTCAAGTTCCCTAGCAAACCAGCTTTGCATGAATTGCAGTTGTAGCACAGCTGGTTCTGGTCGTTGTTCCATGAGTAGCAGTCTGGATCTGCTGTTGGGTTCGTAGGGTTTACCCACAGTGTTGGGTTCACGTAACTATACCCGCATACTGTTGGAGGCTTACAACACCCTGACTGCAACATGGAAAAATTTTCAACGTATCACATTAAGAAAGCAATCTGAATGGGGTTGTACTTGTTTGTGAAAGAATACGTAGAAAAGTCTCCGATAGTTTGCTCACTCATTATTCTTTTACTTTTTCACATTTAAGAAAGCAAAGCAGTAACCTGGACCTCGAGCCTTCCGAATGAAAGAAAGAACAACTTCTTATGTCACTTGTATCCAAAGCTGGCAACCATAGAAGCTCCACAACTCTTTATTTATTTTATATCATGTAATAATGTCAATAATGAAAGGTGGTGAATTTAATACAAGTCTAAACTCCATGATTCCACGTTATGGAAATTTTGGCAGGTTGTTATTTGACATCATTTTTCCACAATCATTATGTAATTTCCATCTTAAAAAAACATCATAAATGCCCTACGCACCATATCATTGTCAATGTGATTATGATTGTTTTTTACAACACGAAAAGTTTATCAAGTGATTATGGACCACAAGATTCGTTTACAACTCAGCATGTTAATCCTAGAACGGCCCCACTTTTTTGTTTTTTTCCATAGTAAGAATGAGTCCTATTTTCAACCCCACCCTTATCTCGTACCGCCTATTCCAGTTTTCTCTTGTAGCACCCTAAAGTCTACTTGAAACGGATGCTTAGGAAACTAGGAGAAACTAGCTGTCAGATTCTTACAAGTCCTTATAGACCATTACGTCATAATGTCATTAACTCTCGGACAACTTAAATGTCAGACAAGCATCACACTTGGCAGACTATGACAGTTGAAACAAAGTATAGATAAAACTTCCCACGAGATCAAGATATTAGCTAGCTACAGTCAGTGCATATCATTTATGATTCCGCCGGTGAGAATTTATCTGTAATTTCGAGAAAGCACAAAGCTTGACTGTATAAAGCTATTAAACCAAATTGCCAATCTTAGATTCGTTATGGACATAAGACCAGTACATGGCCACGCAGTGAGCACACAGCGAACTATTCTTTCGCCTTTTACTAAAGACCAGTACATGGCTCCAAAAACAAAAGGCAACTTGCATAAAGAAGGCTTTTTGAGTTTCCGGGATAGAAAAAATTATTCCTTTGAAAGAAAGTTGAAAAGTAATGAATTTTTTTATAGCAATCATCATTGCAGAAACAAAACGGATGATTAGTTACTACTTGCCTGGAGAGGAGAGATATTAGAGGAGAAGAACTGGTCAGCAGTGAAATAGTTCTGATTCAACTTGGCACAAGCATCACTCTCAGCGAGACAAGCTCTGATCTTTTCCCAATTCTTGGGGTCCACTATGTGACCCTTCATCCAAGAAGAGAACCCTTCAAGCCTGTACTCTCGGTATCCTCTCCCGAACACATCGTATCCACCATCGGGCCTCGTTACAACGAACGCGAAAACCAATAGGATCAAGAGAAGTCCGATGAGAATGGCCATGCAGCAGAGATAGAATGCCAAGAGTGTTTCTTTATACCAGTAGGCTCCAAGGAAGCCCGTGAGAGAGACGAAGAGGATAAGGATTCCAAGGATAACCACCGGCCACCGGAGGAAGTGGTGGATGCATTCGTTGTCGGGTTTGGAGGACAGCCAGATACCCGAGACGATTATGGGGATTGAACAGAGGAAGGCTATGAAATTTAGAACCGCTGTTATGTTGTTGGACACTGCCATGGATAAGGTGAAGAGTTTAGCTTCTTCAGAGAGCAAAGACTTCTGGTTGGTGGGACAAAGAGTACTGGACTAACTAGAGCTATGGGTTGTTTGTGCTGTGAGAATACACTTTTAAAAGGAGCGACGGTAATCGTGAGAACTGAGAAGGTGTGATGGTAATATTAAATGTTTCAGGAAGCAGGCAGGAACAAAACGGCAAAGTCCATGTCATTTTAAACTTAATATTATAGAAAAAATAAAGCTTAATTAACTCAAATAAAATATTAATCACAAAATTTTAAACACGTAAAAAGTTAATATAAAATATATAATACATATCTGAAAATTTTGATGAATTTAAATAAAGTGATTTCTTCTTTGACTTATTTTATTTATAGATCCTTTTAATGAATTATTATGTATTTGTTTATCGTAAATCCTAATGAATAGGAAAATAATAAATTTATATCTTGTACAATTTTATTCAGTACGTCTATCACATAATTGAATAAATGATAACAAATAGTTAGCTATTTATAGGCTTGAATGTCAATAATTAGCTAACTCAATATTAAATCATATTCTAATATTCTCTCACTTAATCTAATTATAAGATATTCATAAAATTAGATAATATAACTTCAAGTACACGAAAAATAAATCCTAAAAATTTAATATAAATAACTTTGTATAATAAAATAATAAATATGAATTATGAAAATTGTATTTTATTTATATAATATTTTTTTTCTATATACTATAACATTTGGTACATATTATACTAATTCAAAAAATAATGATATAAATAAATTTCATCATAATCTATACTTATGTTTAGATTTTGTTGTTAAAATATTAAAACATAAATGTGTATGCTATTATAAAATAGGAACTTATTAATGCAAAATCATAAACACACATAAGTAAATGTTATTCGACAATACGACCAAGACTCATTATATGTACATATTCTTCAAATATCTTTGATTGCAAACCCTTAATGAATTTGCTATCATCATATCAGTACTAATATGTTCACTAAACACTTTTTATTTCTAAACATCCTCTTTAATGGCAAAATATTGTAATTTCATATGTTTGACACTTTTTGAATATTTATTATTCTTGGAAAAATTATGCAAATTATCACAATAAGCATTTAACAACTTCTTAATGGTGTAAATAACTCTAAGTCCTAAAATAAAACTTCACGATCATAATGCATGAATTGTAGCTTCAAAATATACTGCAAACTATACTTTATAGTGGATAAAGCAACAATAGATAGGTTAACACTCTTTCATAACATTACTTAACTTACTAAAAAAAAGGATAACCTAATACATATAAAAAAAACGGATAACCTAATACATATTTTTTGGTATCAAGACATCTAGCAAAATTTGAATTTGAGTGTCTAATCACTTCCAAATAATTAAATCCTGAACACATGAGCATATAATTCTTCTTTTCTTATAAGTACCTCAATACTTTCTTTACAACTTTCTAATGAAAATTATAGGGTTTCTTTAATATTTGCCTAATGTTTTGACTATGAAACTAATATATGATCTTTAACAAATTTACAAATATATTAAATTATTTATAACTGAATGATAAGGAATCGATTTCATCTCTTTCCATTCTATACAGTTATTTATACGTTGCTTGGAACTAAAATTGCCCCCTTTTATGAATAGGAACAATTTCTGTTGAACACTTGTCCATATTAAATCTCTCTAAAATTCTTTTGGCTAACTTTTCTAAAATAGTCATTATGGTCTATCATGAAAAATTTCAATTCCTATCATATAGAACATCTTTCCTATATCTTTCATTTAAAATTCTTTGGAAAAAAATATTTTGTCCTACATAACATATCCAAATTATTAGCAATAAGTAAGATATCATCAACATATAGAACTAAGAAACAATATAAAACTAAGAAACAAACTTACTTTCAGTTATCTTTTGGTTATATATTGACCAACAATGTTTTCTTAAAAACCAAAACATGTTATAATATCATTGAGCCTAAGATGCCATTGTTGATAAGCTTATTTAAATCTATATATTAACTTATTAAGGTTACATACCATTTAATCATTTATTGAGAAACCTTCAGGTTGATTCGTAAATGCTTCATCTCCAAGATCCCTATTAAGAAAAGTTGTTTTCACATATATTTTGTATAAATCTAAATCATATTCAGCCATCAATGCTATTATAATCCTTAATGAAATTTTTTAATGGTAGGTGAAATTGACTTTTTATAGTCAATACCGCTTTTTTCAATATAATCTTTATCAATAGGTCTGGATTATGTCGTTCAGCATTACCATTTGAGTCACATTTGATTTTAAAAACTCATTTAAATCTAACTCGCTTAAAACCTTTTAAAAATTCAGCAAGATACTGAACTTTGTTGCCTTCTCAAAGATATTATTTTATTATGGTTCGTGCACACCAGATGGTTGTGAGTTAGTTTTTTACGGGTGTGGTCCTT
>JAOQMM010000172.1:8007102-8024209 GCA_027563515.1 Erythroxylum platyclados | reverse complement strand
TATATCATGGATCTAATCTTGTTGGGAATGGTACAATGATTGATGGTCTTTTTTGAATTAATTTGCAAGAAAATGTTATAGGAGTCTGTTGGTCATGTGAATTTGATTCAATTGTGATTTTTGTCTGATTCAAGTGTTGGTGAAGCGGTTCAATCTACTGGGAAGACAAATTTAGGCCCGTGGATTTGCTGATATCAGATTTTGTTACATTTGCCGCTCCATGTTTTTGTTGGCCTTTGACTTTTAGGCTTCCAATCTAGTGGCTACCTATGTAAGTGCCAGCAGGTCTCATGGGTGTGATAAGGCTTGTCACAGTGGTTACACCACTGCTTGTTCTTTGTTTGTTTGGGGTTGTTGAGTCAACCCCTTTTGAGAGTTTGCCACTAAAACTGAGCCTTGAGAGATTTGTTCAGAATTGGGAGAGGTGAGCATGACCTTTTTTCTACTCTCTTCCCTACGAACCTCAACAAACATTTCTTTGATTGAAAGCAATCATAAGCTGCAAGCAGGAACTGAAGAATCAGTTGATAAAGGCAGATGTCAGAGATTGGTTGGTAGGCTTATCTATCTTTCTCACACCATACCAGACATTGCTTATGTAGTTAGCTTGGTCAGCCAGTTTATGCATGATCCTAGAGAATCAGCAGGCTGTCTTTCGCATATTGCGAGATTTAAAGACAGCCCCAAGAAAAGGACTTCTTTTTCAAAACATGGTCGTCTTCGAATTGACACCTTTACAGATGCAGATTGGGCTGGATCTTTAGATGACAGAAGATTCACCTTTGGTTATTGCACATTTGTAGGAGATAACTTGGTCACTTGGAGAAGCAAGAAGTAGAATGTGGTTGCAAGATCAAGTGCAGAAGCAGAATACAGAGCTATGGCTCAAGGTGTCTGTGAACTTTTATGGCTGCAGAAGTTGTTAGCAGAGTTGAAGTTGATTGGAGAAGACAGGTTATCTTTGTATTGTGATAACAAAGCTGCAATCAGTATTGTTCATAATCCTGTTCAACATGACCGAACGAAGCACATTGAAATTGATCGACATTTTATCAAAGAAAAATTAACTGGTGGTGTCTTTAGCTTGTTCCATGTAACTTCAGAAAAACAGCTAGCTGATGTTTTCACAAAGGGACTCAATAGTCAATCATTTTATAATATTATCTGCAAGTTGGGCATGTGTAATATCTTTGCACCAACTTGAGGGGGAGTGTTGGTTATTACGTATATAGTATTAAGGGTAATAGTGTATTTTCTCCTATTAGGTTAAGTATAGGTTATCGATATATACCTTATATAATCTGATGTTTTTTACATAGTTTAAATAATAAGAAATTCACCGACTCCTCAAAATCTTCAGTTTCTTTATGTGGTAAAAAATATCCGTCAAAGACTGTATTATCATTTAATTGTTTATAGTTAACTACCATTCTTGCTTTATTTCGAACTATCTCTGCATGGTTTTTTACCATAAAAGCTTGAGAAGAATGAGGAGATATAATAGGTCTAATAATTTGAAGATTTTCGAGTTTAGAAAGTTGTTTCTTGAATTCTATTTGATCTTTAGGATTATATCTCATAGTATTGACTCTAATAATCTTTTGTTTATTTATCATTTCTAACTTAGCTTCATTTTTATTTTTATCCCAAAATTGTAAAGGATTATCTGTATAATTTCTTTTTAGTTTTTGTTTAACTATCTCTAATCCTTCTTTCAGGATTTTTATCTATCTATATTGTAAGTCAAGCAAAGTTTCTATCTTAAGTAAAGGTTTTCCTTTTGAAAATTGAGGAGTTTTTTGATCGCCAAATCCACCACGTTGGGCTGTGCGAGGGCGAAATAGAATACGAGTAGGGCGACTATACGCAGTTTTTAGCCGGTTAACTATCAACCAATGACTATAGGGAGTCTTAAAATGAATATGAGATTTAAGAGTATGAAACATAATCTTATGAAATAATTGTAAGAAATTATTTCTAAGTAAAACATCAGTACCAGTATCATAAAAATAAAAAGGAAGACATTTAACAAGAAATGATCCTAAAAGCATCTGAGGTGTTTGAATACCTGTGGATAAAGGGATTCTATTATTCGAAATATCTAAACCAACAATTGGCTTTAAAGTTTCATGATATTGAACAGGAAAATAAGTAGGTTTACATAAACAAGATCCTGCTCCACTATCAATATAAGCAGCAAAATATTCTGCTTTAAAATATTTATATGTAACTCCAATAGGAATATAAATACTAGTAGGACTAGTCATTTATCAAGGAATATAAATCAATTGATTATTATAGGTCAATTGTATTCCATACTGAGTTATCTTATATGGTTGAACCTGATCCAGGAAACTAGTTCCAAGCATAATCTCTAAATTATATCCATCTTGTTGAACCAATAACCTAATGGGTATAATAATATTATGAATCTTTATAGTCGTTTCTATAGCAGTATCAATTTGATGCATTTCTCCATTAAAATTAACATACTGATAGGGATCAGTTAATCTAAATTGTTGCAAATTCTTTATTAAAGAATTATTAATATAGCTACCACTACCTTCGGTATTTATTAATATTTTACATAGTTCATATACTTTACCATTAAAATATTCACCTTTTATTTCATAATTAGTACTTATCCTTTTATCATCTCTAATTACACTATTAGATCGAGAGATTAGATTAGGAGTTTCATTAGAAACACTCGTATCAGAATAAGATAAACTAGGAATATAACGATTATCATAAGATAATAAAGGTTTAGCACGAAGGTCTAAAGAAAAATTATATTCTAAATTATCAATCTGTGCCATATATGGGGGATATATCCTTTCAACTTCACTAAACAATTTAGAAAAATCAATAATGTCTTTATCAGCAAAACATTCAGTATGATGAGAATTAGACAGAGCATACGATATCATGTAAGTAATAGAATAAGGTCTATTTCCATCTTTAATAAGATCTTTTCATTGAAAATCTTGAATCAAAAAAAGAGTTTTATCAAAATCCTTGTCGTGTAAATTATACGAAATCTTAGGATAAATATTAAACAACAATTTTTGATATCTAAGATTACCACGTAATACACCAAGACAAGCTTCTTTTCTATTGTTTAATCAAAATTAATAGGGCTATCTATTCCTTCACGAAAGGTAGATCTAATTATCATTTGTATGGATCCTATATGAACCCAACCAATTTTATCTCTTATATCTCTTGGTAATTGTTCTAATTTACGAACAATATCTCTTTTAGAAATACTTTTTCTTTTTATATTACTTTTTTATCTTTGAATGATAATAAGAACTATCACAACTAATTAAAGTAGGCATTTTCAAATCATAACAACATAAAGAACTTTTCTTTTTTATCTTTTTACTATATTTAAGCAATAAAGCTTCATCACACCATTCACTAAGTTTATCTTTTAAAAAAGAAATACTTTTTCCCAAAGTATCTACTAAACCAGGGTTATAAAGCATTTCTAGTTTACTACCCAAAGGGTCTGATATCTTTGAATAAAACAATTTTAAATATAAATGAGTATTATTAACTTGATTATATATATGATAATAGTAATCAATAAATATACAAATATATCTATTTAATTCACACATATCGCAAAGCTGTAATCTTTGTAAAGCAATAATATATTTATGTATTGTAGTAGTATCTTTCAAAATATTTCCTTCACCAACGAATTCTAATCTAAAAGCTTCAGCAGCTTTTGTAATTAAATCATTTATATCCATTTCATTATTAAAAATCGTATTTTTTGAAGTTTCATCTAAATTCTTCCAAAATCTCAAAGCACTATTGAGTAAAATTTTTTCTAAAAAATGTCTTGACATATCATAGTCCTTTTTATTAATAGAAACAACAACTCGAAGAGCAGTTTCCCATTTAGCATTCGATCTAGCAACGACACCCTGTTTTGTGCTTTTCCAAATGACCAGATTTCCACCAATGAAGGCACAATATCTAGAAGTAGATGTTCTATAGTTAGGAGATCCCACCCAATTAGCATTAGTGTAGGCTTCTATTCTTAAATGGCTATTGTTCTAAAAGAGTAATGCTTTACTAGAACTAGATTTGAGATACCTCAAAATTCAAAAGCAACATCAAGATTTGTAGTCCGAGGGCTATGCATAAATTGACTTACCATACTTACTGCATTGGCAATGTCAGGTCATGTATGGGATAGATAAATCAATCCCCCCACCAATCTTTGATATCGATGAATGTCAACCAATGCTCCAATATTTTCCTTTAGTCTATGATTGGGTTCAATGGGAGTATCAGTAGGTTTATGACTTAACATTCCTATTTTTTTTAGTAAGTTAAGAACATATTTTCTTTGGGAGATAAATGCCCTTTTTTGATCAAGCAACCTCTATTCCAAGAAAATATCTTAATTTGCCCAAAACTCAATGGCCAAATATTTCTTCAATCTAGTTATTTCTTCTTGATTATTACTTATCACCACCATATCATCAACATATACAATAAGAATGGTAATCTTATCGTGAAGATGTTTGATGAACATAGTGTGATTTGCATTAATCTGTTTGTAGCCAAAAGCAATCACTGCTTTACTGAATCTATCAAACCGCGCTTGAGGTGATTGTTTCAAACCATATAAAGCTTTCTTTAAATGACATCCTTTCTCTTCAATTTTGTAATTTGAAAAGCCTGGTGGAATCTCCATATAGACTTACTCTTCCAAATTATCATGTAAGAAGGAATTTTTAACATCAAATTGTTGAAGGTCCCATCCAAGATTAGTTGCACATGATAAGAGGACTCTTACTAAATTCATTTGGGCAACATGTGCAAATGTTTCTTGATAATCAATCCTATAGGTTTGAGAAAAACCCTTTGCCACTAATTGAGCCTTTAGCCTCTCAATAGAGCCATTTGCCCTATGCTTCACTGTGAATACCCATTTACATCTTACGGCTTCTTGGCCAATGGAACATTGACAAGTTTCCAAGTTCCATTCTTTAATAACACTTTCATCTCTTCCACTATTGCTTCTTTCCATTTAGGATCACTAACAGATTCCTTCCATTCCTATGGTAAAAAACAAGCAAGACAAGAAAGCTCTATAGGAAGGGGACAATACATCATAGGAAACAAAGTTAGAGACAAGTTGTTGAGTACATGATCTAACTCCTTTCCTAATAGCTATTGGAAGCTCAAGATCACTATCACCTGAATTACGGGAAGGAATTTCAGCAGAAAAATTAGGACAGGAAGAGGTAAATTACTTGATTCCACATGAGCTGAGTCTGGGTTGGCCAATCGACTATGAAGAGTATTACTTATGACAACATCCTCCTTTTTCTTGCGTGCCTATCTCAACAAATCAGGTCTTTATAGTCTACTTGTTGCCACAACAATTTTTGGTGCTCTAACGGAATCATAAATCTTATCATCATTGCTTCCATGCTCCCCTAACCATTATATATAGGCAACTCAAGAATAGGTTGAACAAGAGAAACCGCATCCTCCACATGATATTCTCTCCTTGAAGTGTGACAGATAACAAGGAAAGAATGCTTCTACCTCATGAAAAGTGACATCCATGCTCATGTAGAACTTTCTAGTGGGTGGATGATAGCATTTATATCCCTTTTGAGTAGCAAAATATCCAACAAAAACATTTCTCAAGGCTTAGGAACATTCATAGTGAAGAGAGCCTAGCAACTTTTAAAAGATGTTTGTTTTTCCTTCATATGCACCATTCTAAGCTACAGTATTAACACAACTAGTTTGATTTATAATTACATGAGTATCTAAATAGATACGAAAGGCTTTCTCCATATAAACGGTACCATTATCAGTGTGTAAAATTTCCACCTTAGCACCAAATTGTGTACTAATCATTTTATGGAAGGACTAGAAGCAAGAGACTACTTCATTTTCTGCATGCATTAAATACACTCAAGTCATCCTACTATAACAATCAACAAATGTCACAAACCATTTATAACTGGATAGAGAAACCATCGGACTGGGGTCCCACACGTTAGAATGAATCGTCTCAAAAGGGACTGAACGTTTATTATTAATGGGAGGATATGAAGTTCTAGAATGCTTAGCAAATTCACAAGTATCACAAACTAAGGTCTCTACATTACATTGCTTAAATGAATGAGGATAAAGCTTTTCTAAAACAAAAAATGATGAATGTCCCAATTGCTCATGCCACTAAATAATCTGGTGTTGAGTTGATGTAGATTCAACTAATACAACATGAGCTTTGAAGAGAGGTCCTTCAACTAGTCAATATAGGCCATTGTGCAATCTACCATAGCCAATCATTTTCCTGGTGTTAAACTCCTATATGACAAATTGAGATGGGAAAATTTCAATTTTACAATTCAAATCTCTCATAAGAACACTAATGAATAGAAGATTATGTAAAAAAGAAGGAATATGTATGGCAAGTAGTAAGTTGATGGAAGGAGTACAGTTCATAGAACCTTTCTTGATAATATGAGATGAATACCCGTCTGCTACGACCTAAACAAGAATAATAGGCGAAGAATTTTTTCCAAGCACTAGTCATACGATTGATGCTCCATAATATAAAATCCATGAGTTATCGAGAATATTAGAGATATTTTGAACAGTATTCCTAGTATTAAAAGTTGAATATGATATATCTGAATGTGCAAGATAAGAGGCAGGAGTGGAAGCAGTAGATGTGGTGGAAGGAGCTTCAAGCTTGGCTATAAGAAGAGTTTGCAGTTCTTCATTGGAAAGTCCACTAGAAGGATTGGTTTCTCTTGGCAGCTCAGTGTCAAGAGTTTCAGACACATGAGCTTGAGGTCGTGCACTCCCAAACCTTTTACCACCTCGACCACGTGTTGGACAACTGTGAAGTTTCTAGCATGTGTACTTGGTACGTCTCCGTTTCCCACAGTAATCACACTTTCTTTTATCTTGTTCTACCCCCCTGCTAGCTGAGTCAAGTTTTGTATTTATGGTAGATGGTTCGACTATCATAACTGATCGTTCAGCAGAAACAAATGGCAGCATAGCATTATGCCTACTCTCTTCCTGTTGAACATAACTATATGCTTGCCACAAGGAGGGAAAAGGATCATGCCCAATAACTTATATTCTAATCTGATCAAACACATCATTCAATCCCGCTAGGAAGCCACAAATAAGTTCCTTTTAATTTACGGAACTTTATTAATTGTACAGGATGCTTGAAAATCCCAATTGCCACATGCCACCAAGTTCAGAAAAATACTGGGCAATTTGGTTTGAAATTTTTTCTGCAACTCATATATCTGGGTGTCATTACCTGATTGGGAGTAAGTTTGGGTAGCTACATCCCAAAATTTCTGAGCTATATCTAGGAGAAGATAACCTCGTTGTGGTTGTATTGAGTTGATTAACCACGACATGATGAGAGAGTTTTCTGCGTCCCATTTGCTGCGTCCCAGATCAGTTTCATCTGGTTTTACTTTTCCATTATTGATATAACCTTTCAATCCCCTAGCCTGAATAAACAATAGGCATGACCGCGGTCAAGCAAGATAATGTGTTCCATCTAGTTTAACTGGACTAATTTTTAAAGAAGGATTGTCATTAAAAGTGACATGTTCAGTCATAGACATAAAAGATTCTTCCTTCTTTCCACCAGATATGTCCATAGCATTATTGCACTTCAAAAAAGAATTGGTTTCGGCTGAAATATGCAAAGATATAGTTTGTGGCTAAGGTTAGCAGGATGGCTCTAATACCATGAAGTTTTCAGAACTGGGAAATTTTGAATAAATAGGAATGTAGTCACCTATTTCCTACACCTGTTAATCACTTATATATATGAATTTGAGATAAAAATAGTTACATAAATATCCTTAGCTAAATAAGAAATATTAACTAAATAAGAATGTATATAATTAACTCCTAAAAACCAAACCTAAAATCATGAGTACAGCTGTCAACAACCTCAAAGAAGCCTCATACAGAATTACATTACATGAGATCTTAGATGAAATTATTACTAATTTTAAATAAATCCCATAGTATCATAGATACCTACCTAATGGATTGTAGATACAACATATTAGACCTAAATAAGGTAAATATCAAAAGGAAATGGTGAGAACGAGTTGGGTACCTTAGGATGGTGGAATATACATCACACCTTATGCCTCCTGTACAATACATCAATATATCTGTCTTCTCTTTATCAATGTCTGCTAAAGGATCCGTAGAAATGACCTGAATAAATGGAAATGGAATAAAACTTGAACATCATCCTTAGCATCACCATAACAAAGAGGCTATCAATCCTCCAAATGACACAGTATATTTAAAAACTATGCTTCGGGATTGGACCACCAAAAGCAGATATCCCGACACTGCGTTATTTGGAGAATTGGACATAAGAAAGATATTGTTTATCTGAAATAGCAAACATAGAAGGAAAGTGATTCTCGCCACATGTCATGACAAGGTAATAGAAGGGAAGTTAATTCTACATTCATCTAGGAAGAAGTTTGAAGGAACTAGTATAGACAGACCACATATCCTACTGCATCCACTAGAAGTTGATGACTTTATAGTCTAAGATGGTTTGCGATTCTTATTACTGCAAGTAGAGTGCTTTCTTTGCTACTCTTTGAAAACCAAAACTACTTTGACAATATCCATTACCTTCTCCATCTCATTCTCATTCTCATTTCCATTTCATTTTAATTTTTCATGTTTCAGGGTAGTTATTTGACAATCATTTCATCTACTAGAGTGCACCCTCTGCATTCAGGTCAAAAGCCTCTTTCCCTATGGTTTCATATCCCATGTATGACCTTCTTTTCCTATGGTTTCATATCCCATGTAAAGTAGCTATAAAGAAATCCTCAATGCAAGAGAAAGGTGTGGAAAGAAATAATTGTAAATAGCAAGGGGAAGCACAAAAGGACAGAAGGAAACGTGTGGAACTCAAAAGTCCTATGTCAATTTTAATAGAGACAAATTTGAAGCTTGTTAAAATGAGGAAAATGCAAGTTCCAGTCTGGTCATTTGAATAGATTACATGCAATCTTTCGCCCATCCTTCAAACTATTAATTGATTGTTAGATTGTAAAATCAAACTTCATCGAGTAAACAAGGAACTCAGTCTCTTTTGTGAAGTAACATGTCATCCACACTTGAAGTGGAACTAATGTCCAAACCTAGAAAATGTCAAGTAGATGCAACATGAGGAGAAAGTCCTTAGATAAGAAAAATATACGTGAAAATCATATTCTTGTCTAACCAAAAAGGAAAATAGCAAAGTTAAGACATAAAAAGAGCTTGTAAATCAATTACTTGTGAGATATGTTGAGGGATATCTTTTTAACAGACCCAATTATTCAATGTTCCAAACACAATGCATTGAGATAACAACAGGTCTAGCATTAGAAACCAAGTAACCAAAACTAGAAAAAAAAATTAATTAGTGCCTAAGCATATGAAATTTAGCATGCCAGCTGCACAGACAGCTTCCAAAGTCATATATCAATCAACTAGGAACTATCATGTAGGACCTCAAGTTCTCTATGTTAACAATCCTTAAAAAATAAACTGATAAGAACAATCCAAGTAAAAGAGTTCAAAGAAATGGTAGGTTTGAGATTAATATATGTCAAAAGCTCATTAAACCTGATTGTAAGACAGCCTGAAAGAAGTTCTCCTAAAGCAGTCTACATCAGGTCGTTTTGCCCCATGAAAATGACCAATGTCCCACTCATAGCCTGTTCATTTGAATAACAATCACTTCAATTATCACTAGATTATAAGCCTAATATACTATGGTAACAGAAATAAAGAAGTATGTTTGACACATCCCAATGACACTAAAATAAAAAACATTTTAAAAGGGCTGTATGTAACAATAACAGAAATGCACGGAAAACATAATAATCCAAGAGGGAAGATCCATACTATTTCTCACGTCTAGAAGAACAAAGTTTGAATCATGCACTGATTTTGATATGTCAGCTTTTTCATGTAAAGCTTGCAATCTTATTTTCCACTGAGATGGTGTCATGGGTGTCGCTCGCATGGAAGGATCAAGCAAAGGGAGATGTTGGATACCTCCTTCCATCTGGCAAAGAAAATAACATGTACTATATGAACATGGAGATATATGCACTTGTAATGTTAAAGGATTACATTGCCTAAAGGTAACTAATGGTAGCTTTTGTAATCCCCTCAGTTCAAAAATCAAACAAAATGATAACCCCATGCAAACCTTTCATGTAAAACCTCAGAAATAACCAACTTCACTAGCCATAGACGACCATGAATAAGCAAGCTTCTAACCCATGGCTCAAAGGAAATGTACAAGCAAGCAAGAGACATAATATAATTTTGAGTAAAATAAGAATTAGAAAAGAAGTAGAAACAACACTTGCCCAATATGTATGGGCATATCTACCTATATGTATGTACAATAGTAAGTATCTAATAATGTTGCATTTTTGTTTCATATATATCTAAGAAATGAGAAAACCAGGATGAAATTCCTTAAAAGTAACAATGCAACAGTGTTTTACAACAATCAATGCCAGTATACATAGTATGGGATAACAAGTTAAACAAAACACAAATTCATAACCAACACTTAAGCTATATGCAGAAAGAATATCTCGCCTGCACTAATGAGGGCTTATAACGCAACTTTAGTTTTGGGAAGGCATGTCCATTGACTGATGGAGATATTTGAACCAATGCATCAGAAAATCTGGAATCTCCTTTTAACCATTCAACATATGCAAGAGCATCTTTGAATGGCCCGCTGTACTGCAAAAACATGTAAAACAGTAGAAGGGAGAAAAAAAGATTAACATGTCACAATGATGCTAAACAAGTCATTAAAAGTTATGCATTCTGAAGCCTTTAAGCACTCCATCACTATAACAAGAACTGTCAATCTGGCACATATCCTCATAAGATAGTAACATACACAGAATCGTTTTCATAATTCCATAACATTTCAATACTAAATTCAACAGAAGTATAAAAATGTCAATTAAGCTTATCAATTGATTTGGTTAGATGTTATGGAAAATGACCTTGTGGACATCATGTGAAAGGAAAATTGGTCATCTTCAAGGAAAGAAAGAAGCATATCAGGTTATGAATGATATCACACTGTATACACGGTAACTAGTCTTTTGCAGCATGATACACAGCTTTTGAGAAATCATAAACTACAGATCTAGTCCAGTGGACAAAACAATGAGATTAACTGTCAGAATTGATAAACTGAGATTGTGGATGGAGTGAGAAAAGAAACAAACAGTATAAGTGGAATCACAATCAACAGATGCATATCTTCAATGGCCTTACCAACCAAAAAGCCACTCTGATTCACTTTCTTTTTCTAAATACAGAAACAGCAACAGAAGAATGTGCAATCAAAGCACAAATAGGAGGGAATCATTTTCAGAAAATACAATACCACATGAAATGTTAGCAAACTTAAAACTTACAACAAAAATTGCAAGGCAATGTTACACATAGTTAAACCTTACAACAAAAATTGCCCGGCTTTTAGCGTTCCACCTAAAGGTTCTATAGACAGGATAAAACAAAATATTTAACATAGCAGCAATAAAAACAACATGAAACTCTGCGTCAAGATATATATTTTGAGTTACAATCTCCTTCTCCATAATCTAACGTTACTAAAATACTCAAAAAGGAGATCAAAATGCATTTATGTTGACTCAGAAGCAAAGAAATACTCAAATATACCAAGTCTCACTCAGACAAAAATTCACGTTATTTAGACAAAAGTTGATGTAGAATCCAAAATGCAAAAAGATAAAGCACAAACAAGAAACTGAAAAAAAAAAAGATTGATATAATAAAAGAGAGAGTACCTGGGCATTAATCCCCTGTTCATTAAGATATATCCTGCCATGAATGTCAAGACCCTAACAACAAACAATTCATAAGCAAGGAAGCATTGAAGAACAAAATAAACACACAGTCACACATATCTCATCATATAGAACCAGACCTCCAAAAAAGACAGGTGCTTGGCAACTTCGAGGTGGGGTTCCTCAATAAGCACGAAGCGGTAGAAGTTGACAACAACAAAATCATTAGCAGGTTCTGAAGCACGGCTGGAAATGCCGGAATTGCCAACCCATACTTCCCTTTTCCTCCTCTTCTTCTTCTTTGTAACAATTGGAGACAAAGGAAGGAGACATGGTGGAGTTGCGGGAGTCTGATAAGTTAAGGGACGTAAATGTCTGTGTTGGAAGAAATGAGGAGTAATTGAACAAAAGGAGTTTGTGAGAGATGAATGTGAAGTGGAGAGAGGAAGGGAGATAAGAGCACACCAACTTGTCATCCTTTAGTTCGTAGTTTTTACGGGAAAGCCTCTGTGACTGTATCTTCCGGAATCTATATTTTGTTTCGGATTAATTGCATAGACTTGGAAGTTTCAGTTACTGTAAATTTCCATTAAAAATTGGTTATGTAACACCTTTTTACCAATATTTTTGCATAAGTTTACTTGATATTTTCATTATTTGAATTACATAGAATGCTTCAGTTAAAAAAGATGAATGAGATACAAACAAAGGAAGTCAGTAAGCAAATTTAGATCTGTTTGGATTAGTAATACCATGTGGAGTGATGAAGAACATCCTCTCATCTCGTGCCGCTGCCGATCTATTTAGCATCGCCCTTTCTATTAATCACTTCTATTCTGTTCCAATAAAAAATGTGTCGGAATAGATGATCTCATCTATGTTCATATGAAGATTACAAAGTGGTGTAGGCTTCCAATGACAACGCCTATGACTTTCTGCTTTCTCACTGACAATGCTGTTCAACGCTTGATTCTATTGAACAAAAGCCAAGTAAGACAGTTTTTAGGTCAACTACTATTTGCTATAGTTTTAATTTTTCTCGAGTCATCTTGCAAAAGTTCATATCATTTGGTATAAGAGGAAATTATTTCTTATCAATTCTTTTTTTTCTGTTTTCTATTTTTAAATCAATATACCTTGATATTCATTTATAAAATTGATCTTGCTACTAAATGGACACAATTTATGTACAAAATTCACACGTTTTCTGTAATGCATTAGTTGTTGGAGAAAAAATATGTTTGGTTATGCTTTTGGTGATGTTAGATCTATTTCTTTTGCTTAATTATTGTTGATGCTTAATTTTTTCTAATTTTTTATAACCATTTTATTTTTGAATATATATTCATTCCACCAATTTTGTTTTAAATACAATTATACGTGATTGTATTTGGTTATTTTTAAATTATATCCAATTACATTTTCTCGTTTCAATTACAAACAATTTTTATTATTTTAGGTTTAATTTTAGTTACCTTTTTTAGTTTCATTTAGTCTTAATTAAATTTTAATTACAAATATCTGTTCATAATAGAGTTTAACTAACAATTATGTTTTTTATTGGAGTTTTCACTCTTACATTTTACTTTTTATTTTTTGATGTGAACCTTACTAAGAGTAGTAAGACCCAATAAACAGAATTGATAACTTTGCCTTAGAATCATCTAAGAGACCAAATTTATGAAAGGAACTTAGATCTATTGTTTGTATGATCAAACAAGAACTTAAGTGATAAAAAAAGGTTGTAAATACCACACTAAGAATAGGAAGAGAAGGTGAGTATAAGTTTAAATTATGAACCCCATAAGTTAAAAACTTGATAAGTTCAAAGAATTCAATAAAGAACCAAAAAGAAAAATTCTCTCCAAAATATTTTTGATGATAATTCTATCTCATACATGCATAAAACATGCCTTATATAGACGAAGGCATAAAACCCTAAAAACCAAACTTAAATCTAATTATGAATTGGTTTTAGAAATATTTAGCTTGCCTAAAATAAAAGAACTTCTAAAATAAACTCAATTCCCCAGTTTGCAATTATAAAATAGGAAAATAAGTTCAAAGATATGCAAAAGAATAAGAAAACAAATAAAACTCAGAATTGGTAAGAAATCCCTCCAAAGTAGGAAAAATAAGTCAAATAATCAATGTTGTCTCATCATTCTCACGTTTATGTCAAATTATCAACTTCTGAGAGCCATAACTTTAGTTACAGAGTTCCAAATGACCTAATTCTTAATTCTTTGGAAAAATAAAAGTGTCCTACATAACTTTGTAGTCTTGATTAACATGGAATTCTATAATCTTCTTATTTTTTATAATAAAACTTTTTAATGCTCTATTTGCTAAATTAAGTTCATTAGTCTTGAATTTAGGGATTTACTTAATTCTACAGAGCGACCTGCACTTTTAGCCCATATGCCTTCAATTAGCCCATCAGAGTTTCATTAATCTTCTTAAGTCTTACTTTTATGATTGGATACCTTTTAAATTATCATCATTCCCTCTCTCCTTAAAAGGATTTGTGTTTAAACCATCATTTTCATCAAAAGGAGATAAATTAGTAATATTAAAATTAGCATGCCCACTATACTCACTAGGCAGATCTAGCTTATGTTCATTATCATTGATCCTTGAAATCACATTAAAAGGACCATCTCCCCTTGAATGCAATTTAGATCGCCTTTGAATTGTAAATATCTCCTTGCATATATGTAACCAAACCCAATCACTAGCCTAAAACATAACTTATTTTCTCCCTTTATTAGCTTGATTAGCATATTGCTTTGTTAGCCTTTCAATATTTTTTGCCTTACTTTCTTATGCATTTGCTTGACAAAATCTATCTTCTTTTGACCATCTAAATTTACATGCTCAACAATAGGTAAAGGTGATAAATCTAAAGGTGTTATTGGATTAAAAACATACACAATTTCAAAAGGCGAAAATTTAGTTGCATTGTGAACATATCCATCATAAACAAACTCAACATGTGGCAAGAATTTATCCCAAGTTTTCAAGTTCTTTTGAATTACAACACGTAATAAAGTAGATAAACTCTTATTAACTATTTATGTTTGCCCATCTTTTTGAGGATAACATGTAATAAAAAAAACTTTGTTCCTAGTTTATTCTACAAAGTTTTTCAAAAGTAATTTAGAAACTTAGCGTTATGGTTGGAAACAATACTTCTAAGCATGCCATGTAATCTTATCACCTCCTTGAAAAACTAAATAGAATGGGATGCATCATCAGTTTTATGGCATGAAATGAAATGTGCCATCTTAAAAAGCTATCAACAACCACATATATAAAATTATTACCCATTTTAGATCTAGGTAAACTTGTCACAAAAATCCATAGAAATATTAGTCTAAGGATGTTTAAGTATAGGCAATTCAGTATATAATCCATAAGGTTTAATATTAGACTTTGCTTTTTTACATATAATGCACTTCTTATAAAATCTTTCAATATCACGTTTCATATTAGGGTAAAAGAAATGTTCATGTAATACATCTTAAGTCTTGGCAATACCAAAAATTCGTATTAAACCTCCCGTATGAGCTTCTTTAATAAGCAATTCATGTAGCAAACTTTTAGGCACATATAATTTGTTTTCGCTAAATAAAATATGCCTATAGAACTTACTAAAAGCCACTCTCTCACATGCACTAAACACGTTAGCAAAATCAGAATCATTAATATAGAAATCTTTAATGTATTCGAATGCTATGATTTTTGCATTTAAAGAAGAAAGTAAAGCATACTCCTTGACAACACATCAACCACTACGTTTTCCTTACCTAACTTGTATTTGATCACATAAAGGAACATCTCAATAAACTCAACCCACCTTGCACGATGCTTGTTTAGCTTATATTTCCCCTTAAAATGCTTTAAGCTTTCATAATCCATATGAATCACAAACTCCTTAAGCCAATGGTAGTAACCACGTCTTTAGTGCTTAAAAAAGCACATACATCTCCTTTATCACAGGTGAGATAATTCAATGCTGCCTCATTTAACTTTTCACTAAAGACTTCTCCATCTTCCTGAAGCATCCCACTCAAGTTTAAAAGTTTTAGTAAAGTTAGGTAAAGCAAGCAAAAGTGCATTAGTTAATTTCTTCTTAATAAAAACAAATGAATTTTCTCATTCATTACCCATTTAAACCTAACATTATTTCTTATTACTTCAGTTAAAGGTGTGGCTAAGCTACTAAAATCCTTTGCTAATCTCCTATAAAAACTAGCTAACCCATAAAAGCTCCTAACATCCCTTACACTCTTAGGTTATGGCCACTCCATAACCTTCTCCTTATCGACCTCTATACCTTCAACACTAACAATATAACTTAAAAAGATCAATTTGTTAGTGCAAAAGGTACATTTTTAAGGTTAGCATACAATTTGGCTTCTTGTAAAACTTCAAAGACCTAACTCATATGGTCAACATGCTCATCAAGATTTTTGTTATTAACTAAATATCATCAAAATAAAAAACCACAAATTTTCCAATAAAAGGACTCAAAATATGGTTCATAGTCTCATAAATGTAATAGGTGCATTAATTAAACCAGTAGGCATAACTGACCATTCATATAAACTATATTTTGTTTTAAAGGATGTTTTCCACTCATCATCTGCTTTCATGAGAATTTGGCAATATCCATTTTTTAAATCATAAAAAATGTACAAGCACCTTGCTATTTATCAATCAAATAATCTAATCTAGGAATCGCATATATAAACTTTACAATAATTTTGTTTATGACATGATGATCGCGTTTCGATTGAGCTTTAAATTTATAGCCCTCAATGTCCACAAGCGCATAATCTGCGTGGTAATATTTGAGGGGTCGGTCCACTGGGAGGAGCTAGTCTAATCCTATCGTCTAAGGCTTGCAAAATAAGGAGAAGAACACAAACGGAACTAACAATAAGAATAGAAATCAATAAACTAACTAAGGGTTGCAAGACAATTTAGCAGCAGAAATTGATTTAAAAAATTACTTAACAATTGACAATAAAAGATATTTGAGCAATCACAATCACAAATTCAGGAATTAAACAGAGAATTGATCGATTTGAGAGAAAGGGATTTCACAATTCATTAATGCTAACCTGACCAATTATGTGTTAAGGGTGCTGGGTCTAATTGTCCTAAGGGAAATTACTCTCTCTCGAGTTATAATC
>JAOQMM010000172.1:7977457-8001795 GCA_027563515.1 Erythroxylum platyclados | reverse complement strand
TTCAAGAGTACATTAAGGAAGAAGGGTTTGCAGAGTAACGGTAAAGACGAAGACTTACCTGGAATGACAGTCCTCTCCTTCCATCCTCGCTCCTTCGTCTCCATCTTTGTTCCCTAACATGAGAGATTAGCTTTATAAGACGACTAGTGGCTCAAAGATGAAGGCTTGGAACAACATCGATTCCACTTACCTTGCCAGTGACCTCTGCTGTGCGGCGTATCTAGCCCTAATTCAGAAAGGCTGAAATCGTATCGTGCCGATGCGGGAGCTCTTTGCCATTTTGGGTTTATTGACTTGGTTTTATAACGTTTTGCTTCAACGACGTCGTCTCTTGGTCTTTTGTTTTAATGTCATGGCTATGTTTTCTACCGGCCCATTGACTTGTAATTGTCTCACCTTTTTTAGCTTTGGCTTCATTGTCCAAGAGGAATGTTCCTCATTTGATGTACTTCATTTCCTTCCTTTTTAATGAATTTTTTTAATTTTTCAAAAAAAAAATTATACTTCTCTTCGTGGTTCCAAGGATGGGTTTTATTATTTTGCAAATGGACATTCAGGTAGTTGAGAAGTTATAAATTAATCCACAGCTTGGTTTGCTTTATGCAGGCCATTTTTAAGATGGATGTCTTGGGTAGATCAAACATCGCTTTCTTTGAAAAGTGAATACTCCTATACACAATATTTGCTGCAACTCATTTACTCTGAAGTTGGCAGGCGAAACGATTCTCCAGAATCCACCATACATATATCCCTCCATCTTGTGGTGGCATTGGTAGGTAGACTGATTTTGTACCATAAACCCTGTCAAGCTTCATCAGTTCTCCAGTGAGTTTTCCACTGTAAATTTTTTCCAAGTCAGGTAATCATTATAAAGCCCTCATGTTGACATTGCGATGTGTTCTGATTTACTCTCTCCTACAAGGATACTATGGAATCTCTTTAGGAGAACGAGATATTCAGAAAAAGCCAAAAACTGTATATTACCTTGTAGCTTAATATGATCTAACAGGTACAATTAGGGCATCACAAATCAAAACGAGGCTTATAATAACCTTTTACTGAGATGATGCTTTTCCTACTTTCCCACAATGGAACCTATATTCCAAATATGTATATTTCATAATTCTTTCCTTCTTCGAGGTATTGATGGATTTTGTAAGACCACTCTTCCTAAGAAAAGAAATTTGTCTTTATTACACTAAAGTCTTACCTAATTTGCAAATGCAGGGAGGGAAAATAGTTTAGTCACTCTACCAACTGAACCAAAGTTTTCAGAACTAATTTAACATCAATAAGCTACACCACATATGTTTAAAGCATTGCATTTTAATAAAGACAAAAGCAAACAATTCAGTCTCACTTCATGTCGTTTTCCTTAAATCAATAAACGTGATTTGGAGAGAATAAAACAACTTTGTTCAACGATGAAAATGTGAGAGGAGTTGAATCGTTGCTCTTTCCTGTAGTTGTCTTTTGACGTTGAAACGTCATTAATTAGCTGTAATCGTAAGCATGATTTGGTCTGCAACTAACACATTTTATAGTTTCATAACAACAGCTACCGATCGAATTCTCATGGAAGTCACTTGGTATTGAAGTCATCCAGGAGATTGGCTTATTTTTATTACTTGATAGCATGATAAATCAATGATTTGGCTAGCTTAGTGCAACAACAGAATATATGCTTCTTTAAGATTGTAACCTAATGGAGACGAAAGTTACTAAACGGTGAACGTATTCTAAATGAATACCTGGTAGATACATAGGCAACTAATACCTAAGTATTTAATGTTCAGGACTTGCATGCATTATAAAAGTGTTTAGTTTCTCCACCAAGTTTGAAAGTGATGATCAAATTAGGAAAGGCAATGAGTTAAAAAGAAATTAAGATGAGTCTCTTATATATTTCATAGATGCCAAGGATTATTTCAGATGATCATGGTAGATTAGTCGTCAAGCGGTTGAGCTTCTTAGATCGTTTGTAAATATCCATTGACTGTGTAGTGCTATTTTTGTTGTTTGGTTCATTATTATTTACATCCATTATTGACTAATCAGACCAGCCCCTCGAAAGGTATCAATTACTCGAGGGATGCATAGTTTCTAGCTGTTAATTTTTGTTTTCGTACGTCTGAAACTGACGGAACTGTATGTATTTGGGTTCATGTTCCTTGCATCTTTTGTCATGTCTCATCATTGGAGGTACAAGCTACATTTTGAGGGTTAGAATTAACAGAACATACGATCACTTCCGCAAAGAAAAGAGGTTCTCGACAAGACCACTCAGAACATTTGACTTATTTTGTGGTTGGTTTTCTTCTAAGGATATAGACAATATCACCCCTTCCAGAGCTTGAATATTGGAAGAGCCATCAGTTGAGTGAGGGATAAAGACGTATAAACGTAAAGAATTCCAAAAAAAAAAATTTAGAAGGGAATATTTCCTATTAACCATATGTCCATATATATTTGGAAATTATTCTAAAAGTATCAATTCTCACAAATCATGAACAGATTAGGTGATGAAAAAAAATAAAGTTTCCTCTACTGTTGTAGAGAGTTTCTGCAAAAGCAAAAGAGAGTGGTCAATAAGGGAAATCAGATAACTTATAGATAATTGGGATTGCTACTCGTGATAGTAAACGAAGTCCTATCATCCACAAGATTTTTGTGTACATCTAATCGATATGTAATGTAAAGAAGACATGCAATAGAAGAATGTAGACACCTCATTGAGACCAACGGCTAGCAAAGAAGACGTGCAACTTGGTTGAATGGTCACTTTAGCTGAAAAGTGGTCATAAATATGACCAATCATATGGATTCAAGCAGACAATATTATTGAGAAGGATGTTATACGTATTGAAGTATAAGTATAGAATCCCTGACTTCGTTTTTTCTTTTGTTGTTTTGCTCTATGTGCATGATCCTGCTGCTATCAAATAGTTGTTTCTTCTTTTGGACAATCAGAACACACAATGTCCAACCCACCCATAAGAAGTCCACCTCCCACCCCCACTTCTTGTCTGTATCTTTTCAGTGGCTCCCTAATTAACCAACAAGTATAAGATAAGGTATTAAATAACATATTTGTGGACAATACATAATTTTCACGAGGAGGCAATGATTAGTGTTGATAGAAGCTTGTGAACAATTGATGAATAGTTGTATATATACTTCCTTATCTTCAAGGAGATGTTCCAATCTCACATTACAACTTTGGCACGATGTTGCTTGTACTAGTTTATTTTGTGCCTTTAAGATAACAAAAATAGACCAGTCCAAGTTCTTGGTCCCTTCAAGCGTACAAAGAACAATAATAAAGTTTTTGAAAATGTAAAAGCTTCACTGTCGAACAAGCCAATGCCTATTTCACATGTTTATTATAGTGTTGGTCTCCGGTATAATAATTAGTTTAGAATATAATTAAACCTTAATAACCTTTCAACTTAATCTATCTCTCCTTTTTATAAATAATTGATTTCTACATCTTAGAACTTCTTTGATATGTAGGTGTTTGCACGTGGAATTTGCATTATGTTTTCACGTCATGGGACAAGTAGAACATGTAATACATTATCTTCCATAAACTTAACTTTATTAGTTTCCTTAGAATGTGGATTAAATCAGAGCTTAGGGCATACACAAACACATGTAGATAGATAGAGATTTGAAGATGAACACAAGTAAAGCTGGAATGATCCACTTGTGTCTCCAGAAAGAACTACGGCTGAGCAGTCGTTTTCTCTTGAAAATTTGGACCAGAGAAGTAGGCCCCAGTTTCAAATTTTCAGCATGGATCATTAACGGAGAGAAGACAATGGCAGTGGCACAATGGTCCCGTTCCTTGTGCGAGGACAAATTAGGGCAGAGATGTCTATATCTATGTATTTACTCTGCAACGTCAATTATTTTCGTATGTTTTTCATGCAAAAAGTGCATTCCTTTGGCCAACACTCGCTGCTTTGAGTGAAGTACGTAGGTATGAGTCTAACAATCTACATACATATACATATGTATATGTAAGTACTCCACAATTCGCGTGGAAAGTAATCAATTAAAATATTTATTGAAGATAGTGGAGAAACTTGTCGATAAAACAATGTGATTAGCTCTTCATATTTAAAAATAGCAACGGTTGTCCAAAGTTATTGAAGGATGATTTATGGAATGATTATTTTTTTAATCATGCATAGATGGATGATCATGAGCATTATCAAATTTTTGTAATCTATATTAAACAACTTCATATTATATTCTCGGACAAAGTTGATTATACAAATTTTATGTGTGTCAATTCATAAATGGTCAACTTAATTTAAATAAAAGAAAATCTGGGTATTATTTATTTTCATAAATAAATAAAATTATTGTATTTAATCAAGATTTTTCTCTTAGAAATAGAAGCTAGTCTTCTAAATAAGTTTTATATTATATCATGTTTCTTGATTATTCAAACATATTAGCAAAATAAGATATATAATAATTTTTGGTTGAATATAAATTTGAATGAATTATATAATTTATCAAAGAATCAATTAGTAACAAACATGTTATTTATTGTGTGAATAAATAATTAAATTAAAAATTAAAAATATAAATAATTAGAAAAAGGGTATTTTTAAACATTAATTTAGCTTCTTTATGTTTAATTGTTTTAAATAAGTTTTATATTGTTTTAAAATTTTTGACATGATTATAAAAGAGATTAGATTATTCAACGACTGTATTATTAGATAATCATTTCCTTGCAGGCCGGTGGCCCTTGTAGAGGAAACACAGAGACCCTCCATTCTTAAACCTCTATTGAGCGCCTGAGACCTTGGATTGCAATATCATTTGTATCCAACGCCGAAGAGAGGAGCGATTTGCTAACAAAATTTATTCTAACTCTATAAATGCATTATCAGCATAGTTGCCACTGTCCAGAAGAAACTTTTAATCAGTTTGATAGAGATGAAACCAATCCTCTATACTCGTACCTGATCTTTCACTTGATAATTTCTCTTCAACATGGGGTTTCTCTATAGATGCAGTTACGTAACTCTGATAGGTCTGGTCAGAAGCGAAGTCGATGTTGGTTTGTTTCTTCCCTCCAAAGATTTCGGACCGGCGAGAGTGAGCTCCAAATCAGGTGCTACCCTAGTTGAAGACGTTGGTTTTTTTGACATCAGATCATTAGCCTCATTTACATCCGAAAATCCCATGGATCGATGATGAACAGAACCTAACTGAGGAATGTCAGTTCCATGGATATATTGTTTGACCCTTTGCTCAGAGGAACTTAAACCCAGCATGGTCAGACCTGTCTGATGGCTTGTTCTTGTGTACTGAGAACTACTTGTCCGAAAATATGGATTAGGAACAGGATTTCTGGGATTCTTGGAAGTAGGATAATTAACCTATATGTCCAGAAAACCAAGAAAAGCTTAGAATTTTAGAATATTGATCATAGGCCTAGACTAGGAGATTAATGATTCGTAGTTTCTAGCTAGGAGTGGCTTAATCGATTACCATGTCAAAGAGACTAGAACGTCGCTTCTTCTTGTTGGGATTAACCCGGCGAAGGAAATACTTTTGAGCATGACTAGCAACTTGTGTTGGAGTTCTGGTAGTCACAAAATGCCTGGAGATGCCTCTCCAATCTCCTTTTCCAAGCTTTTCAAGCCCAATTAAGAATGCTCTATGCTCTTCTTCCGTCCAGGGAACTCCTAATTTAATCACCCAGTTAGTAAATTAGTACAAAACAGCAACAAGTGAGCTCTAGAGAGGATCTAATTGAATTTTGTTGTCTAATTTTGTTCATAGTTGAAGAAAACCAGTTGAAATATCTCATGGGAAGAAATTATAGAAGCATGACATGTAGCTATAAGCCCAACTGTCGGAAGGCAAGATTGGTGAAACAAGCCATGAAAAAAATTATGAGCTTTGAACATAAATTAAATCCTAAATCAAATCCCAGAAAACAAAAGGGAGAACAGAAGAAAAATGTTGCTTTTGTTGAAAATTTAGAGCATGAAAATTAAGCATATACGTATATATATGGATGATGAGAACTCACCCTTCTTTCTCTCCTGTTCGCGTCCAACGAGACCATCAGACAGATAACCAAGACTAACAGATGTTTTGTCAGAATTCTCGTCGATAGAAACTCGAGATGAACATAAAGAAGAAGAAGAAGAAGGAGATGAAGCTGACAGGGAATCCACGCTAAAACTCTTCTTGATTGGGAGTGAAGAGGTTGAAGAGAAGTTAAGCTGCAGTTGCACTCCGAAAAGCCTGAGTCCTCCACCAATAATTTTATTCCCTCTGGAAGAGCTACAAGTCCTTGAATTATGGCCCATGTTCCCACAATGTGAGCACTTCCTGCCCATTTTCACCCAGACAAATCCTCACCTCACCTTATTCTCTTAAACTTACATCCACTGTTGATATAATAACAGACTCATCAAAGAGAAATTAGAGAGAGAGAGAGCAATCGAGTAACCAAGTCTAGTTGCTAGTTTGGTGGTTTATATGATGATGGTGTTGAGGGTGGGGTTCGCGAAAATGAACGCACACCAGGAGACGATGATTGGATTTTGTTGGATATTTTTACAACTCCGGCGTTATATAAAATTAAGAAAAATATTGCTATCTACACCTTCTCTTCAATTTGTGAATAAGGGAAGCATCAATCTGCTACCTTATTTAAAGATCATTCTTGAGATTAGACTTGTGAACAAGTCATCAGACCTGACCAATTTTCTGGTTAGAATATTGGCTGAGGTCAATAAACCTAAGAATTCCATTGACATGAATTGTCAGTGACCCCTTAAACCTGCTCAAACTTAACAAACAATTGGACCACATCATATGAAGTCATAAATAAATGTTTTCATTAGCTACTTATACTTCAACTTATGACTTATTGTTGAATCTAAGTAGTAAGATTGTTCACACTTCATGTTTTGCCAAGGAATTGAATGGTAAGAGAATTTGAGGCAACAAGTAAAATTGATCATTTGATCTTATGATATTAAACTCCATTACTGCTGAAAATATTTTGAAACCACCGGGAACTTTGTTTTCCATAAATATAAAACACTGTTGTAAATGTTTTTAATCTCGGTTTAATATTCTAAAAACTTCACTATGTTAAGGATTAAATATAAGTAACTTAATATTGAATATATCTAGAATAATCTAGATTTTATAAAGTTGTTTTATAGATATGTTGTTAAGGATTTTAGATTAGGTCATTTTTAATTGCATATACAAAAAGTCAACAAACCAGTGTACAAGACTCCTGCTTTGCGAGAATCTGGGGAGGGTCATTATGTATGCAGTCTTTCTTTAATATTTTTACAAAGAGACTGTTTCTATTATTTGAACCTGTGACCTTACAGTCACAAAGGAACAATTTCATCGGTTGCTTCAAGGCTCATTCTTATGCAATATTTGCACTACACTGAACATCGGTATAATAATTGTGTAAATTAATATTTAAAACTTGTAGTAGAGTTAGTTAAAATTTGAAAGTAAAGCTTCTAGATAGGAAAAAAAGAAAAGAAAAGAAAAGAAAAAGACAATAAAGAAAATAAGTTGCGAGTCTAAAGTTGGGGTTTACTTACAAACCAGGGCAATTTCATAGAAAAGTTCACTAAGACTATTAAAGATTTGGTGAGAATTCAAATGGGAAATTCTTATAAGAAGAAGTATAAGGATTTGAATGTAACATCATGTAAGTTTTACCCTACTGTGTGAATTGGTAGAATTCTTTATTCTAGAAACCAAGAATTAGAATGTTTGGTTAATTTCCTGGAAGAAATAGATTATCAAAAACATGGCCTAAATATATGATTTTATATAGTATTAAAATATTTATGAGATATATAAACTATATAATATTGTAGAGTTACCACATGTCAAATTCTATATATGTCTCTTATTTTTTATTCAGAAAGCCAAAAACATGATATAGATATAAAAGATATTATTCTTTTAGTTAGGAATCCAACTAGCTTAAGATTTGAAGATAATGGACTTACTCACCAATGACATGCATATGTATCTCAACTTTACAAAATTGATTAATTAGTCACCCCCTTTAACACAGTATCTATGATTAATTAGATAGAAAAAAACCAAAATGGTTAACAAAGCAATCAATAGTATATTCTGTTATAGTGATCATTATGTAAGACTGGAATATTTATGATCTTGATCTCAGACTGACCAACGAAAGCTAAAAGCTATTTAGCATTATATCTCATAAGGCTTGTTATTACCCTTCCTCTTTGTGGGTCAAGAGGTAGGGGTTTGAGCTTGGGAATCTTTTGACTTCCACTTTATTCCAGATAATACATTTGTCATCTAGAGTAAAATAGTTTGACTTCCATTTTCATAGTTTCCAGTCTTGTTACTAAGGTGGTGTATAATTAGAAATAAGAATAATCCACCTGTTTCATGGTTCCTTTTCGTTTTCCCACTAGAAAGACTTTCCAAGGCAATATTGTAAGATAACACACGGCCATTGAATGCATGACTGTGTGAACAGTGATTGGTCCTAGATATAGGGCTGACACTACGTGTGAAAACGAAAAATACCCATTAGAAAATGATCTTTTATTAGAGACTTAGTGCCAATAATTACATATTCTATGAAGACTTAGTAGCTAAATGAAGATGTTGATCATTGAGCATATACCAATTCTTTCTGACACTTGGCACCCAAAGTGATCCAAAAGATATGAACTTTAGAGGAATCATCATCCATCATGCCCATAAAGTGTTGTTTTTCGATGTTTGGTCGACTAAAAAGCACTGATCTTCATTGCTTCTATGGATCAGCTTTTATATAACTTTTCCGTGGAAAGTACAGTAAGAAGCAAGTTTTGTAAGCCTAATCGCATGAACAAATTACTACAATGAAACGAATTACCAGCACTGATAAATTCTTCCCAGTACTATATTTGCACTAACTTAATTCGTATCAACTAGCACATGATATGCACGGAAATTATGTAACTTGATTCCAAGTTTGCAAAAAGAGAAGGAGAATACCATTTTTCCCATGTTTGCAAAGTGTTGCCTATCAAAAATAAAAGCAATATTAAAGAATTCGATAAATGGTGTGTGACTCCACCAAATAGGGCCTGCAGGAGCTGATCACTGATCGACTTTCCATGTCTCTCTGTCCCTTTGTGTTTGCATAGCATTTTATATCGTAGTTATTGAGTAGCTGTTTTACCAACAAAGCAACCAATTAACGTAAAGTAATTACACGACAGGATGTTAAACCATAAAGAAATGGTAAGCTGATTCTAGGACAAATGAGGAGAGTGTCCAATGTACAAGCACTAGGCTTCTTCCTTTCAAGCAAAAGGTAGCCATTTTCTGGTTTCTTTTTCAGTTCAAGATATCAACTGAAAAGGAGAGTAGATACTTGGTGAAAGTGAAGTTTCCCCCTTTCTTTATTCCGTCCTTCTAGGATAGCAAAATCAAAGGTGAACTGTAGAAGATCTTAGTAAACATAAGGCCGTGGAAAGCTTGGTAAGAACAAGTTGATCTGAAGTAAGGAAGCAACAAGCTAGCAATCCCACATTAACTTTCTCGGTAATGAAGAGGAGAGTAAGTTATACTATTTAACATTAACCATGAAATTAAACTAGAAATAGTGAGAAAAGAGAGAGTGATGTAGCAGAAATAGAAGAAGTATTAACTATTAATAAAATGCTGAAATATTAAGCGTTCGGTTTGAATTTCAGTTTAGAATGTAATTTAGATCAAGATTTAAATTTGTTAAATCTAATAAATTTATTTCTTCTTTTACTTTAAGCTCTTTTCCTCTTTTATTTCTTCTATATACTTTAAGCTCTTTTGTTTCAGAAAGGCTAGTACTAAATCAGCTCCTTCACCAAATCCATATAATTCGAAGTCAATAAGACAATCCCATTCAGAATGGAGAGTACTTAATTTATGGAAATACTTGTATAATGAATTGCTTCAAATATTTCTAACATTCATAGTCTGCTGCATATTCTACATAATTTCTCCATCGACTATAGTACAGACAAATACTGCAGGTTGTCCTTTTATCGACTCTCTCTAAAGCATTTGGAATTGTTTCATACCAAAGTTCAGTCAACTTCAGCTTCACTTGGTAACCTGGAGAAAAATGCCTAATCCGTACACAAATTAAAAAAAATGTTAGGACAAAATAAACATTTCTGTATGCTTATATTTTCATTTGACTTGTGGATAACGAATGCAACAAATGTGAAACAAAGCATAGAGTGAGATAAAGGAACTTCTGCCAAAGGGAGAGGAACAGGAACTCACAACTGAATACCTTCAAGAACCGCTCCAATGCCTAAATTTACAAATGCCACGGCGCATTTCCGCAAACGAATTTCGGAGGGAGTGCAACATTGATTGAACAGCCTGAACCTTATTCAACTCTTCATTCCCCTCCTGTGAAATTTATTTTGCTTTAAATTTTGTCTCAATAGCTGTGCATGAGAGAGAAGGAGAT
Source organism: Erythroxylum platyclados (assembly GCA_027563515.1). NCBI lineage: Eukaryota > Viridiplantae > Streptophyta > Magnoliopsida > Malpighiales > Erythroxylaceae > Erythroxylum > Erythroxylum platyclados. The sequence goes on along the minus strand of JAOQMM010000172.1, from coordinate 7,991,279 downwards.
ACAGGGGAGGAGGAAGGTGTGTGATACCACTTCGGCAAGACGTTCTTCAAAACCCGCAGAACCAGTGTCAGCAGGCATGAATATCTTCCCGTAAGCCTGCCTCAGGCTCTTGATCTAGAGATCCTTGGCAATAACGCATACAGTCCATTCAAACACGACATAGAAAAATAAATAAAGATTGTAGAATAAAAATGCCTGCCTAAGGGTTTCAATTATCTCATAATATTTGTGCTTAAAGACAAAATAATATTGATCATCAAAATCCTTATGTCATCAACAAAATTTCCATTCAGAAAATAACCTGTGGCTTGATCAAATAACATGTAAGGAGCAAGCATCAGATTCTCTAATTGTGGATCCTATTTTCACAATACTTTACCCTTCTTCATCGGTTCAACTTCATTATACTACCTACTAGCATTACCTTATCTACACCAAAGAAATCAGTTCAACTGCTCAACCAAATCCCCGGAAAACTATGAGTAGGGATCAATATATCCCAATTAAATTCACCAAATAGCACCCATGTTATTTCTTGAATAGCACAAGATTATATCAACGTCCAACTAGAGATACAATTCCTGACATCTTCAAAAAAACAAAGGACAGATAAATTATACAGCTTAGTTGTGCTTGAATCTTAAAGAACAACCATTCTCTGTGAACCTCCACATCACGACTTCCTAGTCCCTATCAGCATTATCTATCAAAAGCACCTATCGTATTCTAAATCTCATTTAGACATGACTGGTTTAATGATTCCCCAACTTGGCTCTGAAATTTGTAAATAGAAGATCGTCAACTGTAACGATGATCTTAAAATGATGATTTCAAAGTTTGTTTTAAAATGTTGAACATAAAAAGTATTGAGAAAAAACAAGCAAAAGGAATATATACTCAGTTTCAAAGATACGAGTAGGAAGACAATGGGTATTACAAAAAGAAATTATATGATTGCATTACTTTGAAACTTGAGTAAATTTAAAGAGGACACTTTTAAGACCCTTCTTTGCTTTTTGTTGTTAAACTTGAGAATATATATTTCAGCTATCCAGAAGATGTTCTATGAAATCAGATTCTACCACAACATACACTACCATCAGACAAAGCTTGACCTTTGCCACCAACAAACCGCAATTCACCGAAACACCAAACATGGTATAAGAGTTCAAAAAGGAGCTACTATGCCCAAATACAAAGACTTACACTCACACCCAAAAGCTTTTGAATACAGCTTTTAAAAGTTAAAGTTTTATGTAAATATGTTCTTTTCAGACCATAATAGGAAACTATTTGTTGATTTTATTCATGATATTGTCAGCACAAAAGGTTTCTTTCCACACCAACCTCTACCGCTGAGAACCCATGGCGGCGAAGACCCTCTAAATTCAGACCACGAATCGCAGCTCTTTCTCCAGCTACCGTCATGTACCTTGGAACATCTTGTGAAACCTTCAGGCATGTGCAAATGCAATTGAAGTCATATTTCCCCCTTTCAACATTCTCATATCAAAACAGTAACTAACAAGAACATGTTCTAGCATATATTAGTGGCATTTGCATGCCAGTATGAATCAGCATCAATGATCAGACATGTCTAATGTCACGTCCATCTCAGACACTAAGATCCTAAATGGATTGCTTGTGAAGTAACATCATACAAAAAGTGACAACTTGGAGCAGGAAAAGAACGAAAAGATGATACCACAGATCCTCCACCAATGAAAGAGAAGGAGCCAACATGGCAAAATTGATGAACCACAATAGCACCAGCAGTGTGAGTATAGTCCTGCACTGGTAGCTCTTGAATCAACTTCTAACCAGATCGTTATTCAGGAGAGAACTAGAGAATAATATCATCAACCCATAAAACCCCAACAATTATGCGACACAATAGATGCTTACTTCGACAACAACATGACCAGCAAGTAGAGTATTATTGGCAAATATATTGTTGTTGCCAATCTTGCAGTCATGGGCAATGTGACAAGATCCCATTATCAGATTGTTACCACCAATAACCTGAGAGAACGATGTTAGGTGGAATACAAACAAATCCAAACTTCAGATAATTGGACCAATGAGACTAAATATGACACCATTAGGCATAACCATACCGTTTTATCAGTCAATTTTGAAGATCGGTGAATTGAAGTGTGTTCCCTGATCTCATTGTTGTCCCCAATGTCAAGAAAGCATTCATCTCCCAACTAAGATGAACAAAAGAATGACAGACAAAGAACCAATAACAGCAAAGGCAATGTCAGAAAACTTTCTAAAGAAGCAAATATTTTTCAATTCAGTTGAGAAAGAAAGATATTCTTAACATCAAAGGTAAAGTTATTGTTCCACGGAGTAAGATTGCGCACAGCATTCAAACAGTTCAAGCAAAATGTTGCAGGTTGAACAATTATGAATGAGAAAAATACAAGTATGTTTTAAGTATATGACCAAGCAACTCCTGAGGAAAATGTACAGAGCATTCTGCTTTCTTATGAGTACAGCAATTCAATGCTGACGCCATTTGACCTACTACATTCCACTAAAATAAGCCTAATTTCCCATGTGTCTATATATCATCAGTAATTAATAAAAAGGAGCAAAAATAAAAACCAACCTTGTATTTCATATCTTGACATTTAACACCAATCACGGCATGATGTCCTATAACATTATTGTTCCCTAAAACCGTGCGTCCAGGAAGCTCATCACCAACTATAGCACCACTGCCTAACAATAGTAAGCGTACATACCTAAAACGATACACCAAGTATAAAAATCAACGGGATGCAGTGCACTAACTCACGTCATCAAAACGCAACGGTCCCCCAACTCTGTATTCCCAAAAACATGGCTACCAGGGTACAACTGACAACCGTTTCCAAGCTTGGCCGCTGACCCGACGGTGCAAAACGGACCAATCGAAACACCCTAAAAGAAAAACGGAAACTTTTACACTGTTTTGAAAACCATCTCCTCAAGAATTACTGGGAAACGCGAAACAACAAATCAAATCATCAAAAGTTCACATCTTTAGAATAGCCAACCGAGAGAAGCAAGTCAATCTAAGAGAAACGAGAATAAGGCGGTAAAAAAGAAGAGAAGAGAACACCTGACCAATGATAGCATCAGGGTGAACTACTGCACAGGGATGGATAGAGCTAGTACTTTCCACCGACGAAGCCTCATGACCCTGTCCGATCGAAATATCTGTACGAAAATGACACAACTTGGTTTTAGCCAACTCGGGTACTTCCAAGCAAGTGGCAGGGAGAGAAAATAAATGAAATTAGAGAGAGGGATACATGAGACAGTGCTGGTAGAAAAACGATGAAGGTCCAGAGACAAGAGAGGATACAAAGACGACCGGCGAATTCTAAGGAAGAGGGACTTCATGTGTCACATCAAATGTATTGTTCAAGCCTAGGGAGTGTATATATTTCATCTAAGTGACTTGCTCTATTTTATAGGTTAATGCACATTTATGAAAATTTTTGAATGATTTTGTCAATTCACAATCGGAATATAATAACAACAAATGACATTTTTTGTTATTGTTCCTTAAATACCGATAGAGTTTTTACCAACTCTTAAAACATTGGATTCTCTCCAATGTTTGCAATACTCTGACTAGCGTCTACAAAGAATATCTATATATACACATTCCAAAAAGTGAAGAAAAAAGAAACAAGATGGAGTTCATATCCTTCTTAGGTACTGCTGTATATTCCAGCGATCCCAGCAAATTTTTTTACATACAAAAGTGTAAAAGGCTCTGATTACATGACTCATGACTCCTAAGAAACCAAAACCTGAAGCTAACGTATCTGAATCCCTAGCTAACCAACATACAATGTCACATAAAGAATTGTTCTCAACAATTGGTTCTTTTTCTGCAGTTGCAACATGTTCTAAAATCTTCCATCTGGACTCTGCCAAATCTTCCTTCCTGCATTCTAGCAATGCCTTTTTAACCGCAGCTGCCTCTTCCGGTTGTTCACTTGCACTTTTTACATGTTATTGGTGGAACTGATGACGATGTCACCTTCCAACATCCGCAGCACCTTTAACAACAGAAAACTACAGTCATGTTTATTGAAAAAAGTTATATTCTAGTGTAGTATGAGCAGCAAAAACTAATCCCAAGTTGACGAGGGAGGTAGACTAGGATCCATATTTATGTTATTGTGGGGAATTGTCAAAATTTCAGAAAGAAAAGGACAGCACTTTCCATCTTCCCTGGAGAAAAATGGTCCAACTAGGATGCTAACTTCATGAAACTGAATCACTCAGCTTAACATTTTGGAATAGGTTGGCACAGGTAATGTATAGGCAAGCAGTATATGGACTATGAAGTTGCAGTGGCTTTCAACTGTTCATCAAGCAGAAAGGGAGAACTACATTACCCAACTACTAATCAACATCTCGGAACCATTGTTGAGGCTGTGCCTGGTATTCCACGCTAAAAATTAAGCAGTTCATGTCCCAGAATAAACAATGAAGAGGATTTATCACAAATGCATACGAGAGGCACAGCGAGAGGAGTCAGCAGAATCTCATCCTAAGAATAGCTACTCCTCCGCTTCAGTGCCTAGTATAATTGACGGGGGTGTGAGATCATTTACAAGTTAGAAACTTTATAATAGAAACATATATTCTTTACCTGAGAAATGCGTGGCCTCAAGTGAGGATCCCTCTGGATGCACAATGAAGCGCATTGCACCATATTGTAAACCTCTTTCTCTGAATAGCAGCTACTTAATCGTGGGTCAACCAGCTCGTGAATGGCGAACCTTTTAAGCAGTGGGCGTGCCTGTACCATAATTGACAGCAAGAGCAAAAGGACAGAGACACTAAATAAGCCAAACAAAAGCCTTGCAACCCTTAAGCTATAATTTTTCAAACAATGGATTATATAGGAACATGTTAAACAATGATTCTCTAACTGATACATACCCACTCACTCAGGCAATGTTGGCCTTTGGGCCTACTTATGTCAATAGCCTTTCTTCCTGTTACAAGCTCCACCAATACTATGCCAAACGAATATATATCAGCTTTCTCTGTCACTTGGCCACTTTGAGCATACTCTGGAGCCAGATACCTATACATTTTTATTCATGTTTATCAGTTCCAACGTAAATTTGTATGAAGATGAGACAGTAAGTAGAAAGCATAATGGAATGGTTTTTACCCAAATGTTCCAATGATTCTTGTGTCAACCCCAATGTCTCCATCTGGCTGCCACCTTGCCAACCCGAAATCTCCCACCTAGTGAGATAATACAGTTGTGAGTTATAAAATCTGTTACAGCAAATGAATCTAAAACTGGAAATAGATCATGGAAATTTTCAAGTATAAAAGTGCAAATCAAAGAAAAATGCATCTTGTGATGAGATTATATAAAGTAAAAGCAAGAGCATGGCATACTAATGGCTCAAAATCATGCGTGATAAGGATGTTGTTTGGCCTCATATCACGGTGGACAATACAACCAACTCTGCATTCTTCATGAAGGTATCTCAAACCTCTAGCTGCTCCAACTGCAATTTTTTGTCGTGCTGACCATTCCAATGGATCTCGACCATGTCCTGCACGTATCAAACTATGAAATTCATTGTCTTAGCCACAATAATTAGCCTTTACGCTCAGCTATGTGTGAGCTTTGCCAGAAGTAAAGTATAAACCTGATAGTAGAGATTTTCTTCTTTTGAATGTGCACTCTAGATGAATTGCATTGGTGAAATTTACAAAGTTCCATGTGCACAATAAACTTAAATTTTGAATGAAATAATATTACTCGATCATAAAATAACCAATTTGTGATTTAGGGCATGTATCCCTCAGCAGATTTTACCGAAAAGATGGGAATCCAAAGAGCCATTGCAGATATATTCATAAACCAGTAATCTTCGTCCGTCCTCAATGCAGAATCCGATCAACATCACAACATTACGATGCTGTGCACAACTCAAAACCTCTACTTCTGAGCAGAACTCCAGATCGCCCTGAGAACTAGCCAATTTATGTTGCTTGACAGCGACCACTTGGCCATCCTGTAAGACACCTCGGTAAACTGAACCAAATCCACCTTCAGCCAAAAAATTTTCTTGTGAAAATCCATCTGTTGCAATTTCAAGTTCAGTGTAAGTAAACCACTTTGGGGGATTTCCAAGCAGAGGAGCCTTGTGTCGACACAGTGAACATAATGGAGGGGGATCAGGAGGAGCATGTCCAGACAAGGAAATTGCTTCTCTCACACTTCTGCTAAATTTTAGATCAAACTTGTAGCTCAGAGCTCCAATATCAGGTTCTTGATCAAGTCTTAATAAATTATCTAGAATGCTCTTATAAGTGGAACAGAAAGCTGTACCATTGTCTCTTTCAGAATCCTCCCTCAAATGTTTGGAAAAATCACCACTAGAACTCAGAAAATCATCCATCCATGGCTGGAAATATAATTTTGTAAATGCAGGAGATGGCTGTTCACTATCTATCTCAGATTCAGATGCATATAAAAATTGACTTTCTTCAACTGTAAATGGGCGACCTTTCTTCTGATTTGCCCGAGTTCCAAAAAGAACATATGGTGAAGTCCCTGGATCTGAGCTTGATAATGACGAGGTTCCAGCTTCTGTTGCAGTGAGTGACGATTCACGCTCTGGACTGCTTGCAGGAGTCACATATGGCCCCCTCAAAGTATCTAATTTGTCGTACTTACTCTCATAGTCGTCGGAAAACGCATCTCTATTAAATCGTAGTGCCATAGCCAATTCAGATTCCATCCTTTGTGATCCAATCAAATTAAGACGGAGAACTTTTGGTCCATGTCGCTTTATAATCACAAGATTGCAATCCAGCTCGTCCATGCAGTTTTTCTTCTCGTGCTTTAGATGTCTGTCAAACAATAGGACGAGCAATAGTTCAAGAGAAAGAAGGATGGGGGAGTAGAATTTTGTTTTAGAAAGTACTTAAACATGCAAAAAGACAGAGTTACAGCAGTTGTTCTGAAATCATTCTCGTAATTCCTGACTTGTTATCTCTTATAATTGGAATTGCAAGTCCTAAACTAGAAAAAAATCATGTCCATAATACGTGAAACAAGAACAAAGTTTTACATGTTTGCATTACTTATCCAATATAACCCAGTTTGATCGAATACTCTTGGCTTCAGCAGCCACCATTCCACTGCCAGAAACAAGTTGTACCCTGATTTTAACCTGAGAATGTTAAAAGAAAAAGTAAGATTGAGCACAAAGGGTGCTTTTAAGGAGCAAAAGAAAGAATAATTAACACAAATTAATGGGCCAACCTTATCGGTATCATACATATTATGTAGCTGAGCCATCATTTGGGAACACATCTCAGAAATGCCATCCCTTTGATCTGACCTGTTTCCTGGCAGAGATTTCCGATGACCAGTGGTGCAGTCAGTGGCAAATCTTGAGAAACCCCAAGTCTTTTTAACTGAAGAATAAAATGTTCACATTAGCCTCAACATCGACCTTCTTGATCTTGGTCTAAATTTGCACGACAAAAGACAGAGCATGAACTTCACATTCCAATATGATAGTGATGCAACACACTAGAAGTGAGAGAATAACGAACTCATAACAGAAATTACAGATTATACTTGAACAAGCATCCACGGAGAAGTCAAAACAAAACATTTTTCAGGAGTTTCTGGGATTTTAAACATGTATATCCATTTAAAACTAGGCACGCAGGGAATAAAGCCCCAATCTTACAAGTAGTCATTAAATTGTAGTCACAAGACTAATCATGTTTCCATAAAGAAAGTGGCCATTCAACAAAAATCTTCATTTTGCCTTCTGGAACCTGTAAATAGTTTGATTTCAACAGAGAATTCAAGAACAAAAAAGGAAGTAAAACGGTTCCCTAAAATCAACCCATCAAATTTTAACAGGAAAATGAAACTTTGGTGTCATAAAAGGTGCCGACTTTTACCCGAGGCCTGTGAAGGGACGACCACAAGCAATTTAATGAAGTCCCCTGGCAGAACTACATGAGTTAAAGCCCACACTAAAGCATTTTTTCGTATCTCAGTTGATGCCTTCACAGCAATCACCACCACCTTCCCAGTGACCACATCTGAAGCACTTTTCCTGTTCATCTCCAGCCTTAAACTTAAGCCCCACTCCAACCAATATATTCCTTACCTAAGCCCCTCTAGCTTCTCACACATCCCAGAATCAAAATCCCCAATCAAAGCCCTGCATCATACCATATCCCAAATCACAAGAAGCACTCGAACATCACTGCAGCACTGAAACCAAGATGTTCCCAAAAGTGGTATAAAAGTAGAAGAGGACGTGCAGTTCAAGGTAATTTCCCAACTAGGCCTCTGGTATAAGTTATCACTACTGTTTACATGAAGGGAAATCATTGTGAACAAACTTTGGATCAAACGACAGAAACATGATAAAAAAATATTGGTCAATCACAAGTTTATTTCACTGAAACTGAAGCCAGCTTTAACTTTTTGATGTTTCATGTAAAAAGCGTGAAGTTATTAGTGGACAGAACTCCGGGGTTGTAGTTGTAGTTGTACAAGAAACAGGCTGTTGGCTTGGCGCAGTCCTTTTCTTCTTAAACATGTATCTTGTTAACCGGCTGGCTCTAGCAGATGAGAATAAACGAATGAGAAAAACTCCAAATATAGAAAATGGAAACGACAACAGGAAAAGGGTTGTTACGTGCTGGTCCCATGTATATGTTCAACCAATTGCATAGATTATTGGGAGAGGCTTGCCGTTTGCCTACCATTAAGTAAGCCAGACTTCCAAACCTTTCTAAAAAAAAACCCAATTTCGAACTTGTTGCGTTTGACCTTTTCTTATGTATGGAATAAGCAAAGATTTATTAAAAACTGGAGTTTTCTTATGACAATTTTAACGAATAGTTGCAGAGGTTTAGTTAAGGAATATTGACCATAGGCATTATTTTACAATATAACATTGCTTCCATTACAATCTCCTTTTACTATAAACTCCCATTTGCATCTCTTTTGGAAGTTATCCCATTGGCATCAATCCAATGCTTATTCTCCCCTTCATTTTCTCATAGTTTGGAGGCCTAAGATTGTGACAAGTTTTGAATTTGGAATGGTTTGAATGGTAAAGAACTTTGCTTTAACACGGCTTATAGTATCTATTCAAATATATCAAAAGATTAGGTTGACAAAAAATCAATACAACTTAAAAAATAAGTTCTTTGTATGCCTTTCAATTGGATTTTTCCCCCAATTCAAATAATTTCATGAATGACTCAAGTTGTCCTTTTTGTTTTTGATTCCTTGACTAAAATCTAAAATCTAAAAGTTTCAACCAAATTAGGCCTACCACATAACATTATTGGAAAGAGTCGCACTTGGATTTAGGTCTCACCACCATGTATGCCGATTTCCATGTTACTTTTGTGGCCTGAACAGGGCACAAGAAATGGGTGAGGAGCCATTTTTCCGTCTTACATAAAAACAAAACAAGACAAATCCATAGTAAGGACAAAACCTAATGGATGACACGAGGATGCAGTAAGGCCTTTTTGACCATTACTATGAATGAAATGATCCTTCCTAAATTTAAGAGAAACCTTTTTGACTATTTTGGTAAAAGTTGGCCTTTCTATATCTCCTATATCTCCGCATTGAAGCTGAAATTGTTGCACCTTACTAATCATGATTGAAGTTTGTATTTGACAACTATTTTCACTTTTCTATTTAATAATATTTAGCTTTACATTTATCTTGATCGGAATGCTAAAAAGAATTATTTTAATGTACAAAATTTTCCGTTTTGTGATAATCAAAAAAGAATTATCAGTCTATTAAAACACACGCCAACGGAATGTATTCAATATGTTAAGGTATCTACTAAGGGAGAGAATAGATGTTAATCAAGCAACCTCTAAAAGAAAAAATTATTGAGAGCCCAAAGTCATGAGATTGCAATTTATTAAATGTGGTCAATTACAATTAGAAACACGTTGAATTTATTAATATTAATTAATGTTGAATCACTATTTTTTTTAAATCACGTGATATAATTATTTCGTCAAAAATTGAAAATATAATAATTGTTATTTAACACATATTAATGAAAAAAAAAAGAAATACTTTTATCCATCCAATTCCAACCATAGTTGTTATTGCATCATCGGCACATGCTTCAATATTTGAATGCCAGCTTTGAGTAGACAGCACAAATAGAAAAACGCAGGAAACGACAATCATCCAAACCAGAAAAAGATGACTTGTGTCTAACACCGAATTGTCACGTACAGGCTCAACCATGCTTTGGTCAAGAGAACTCTACGAAAAGGTATTGCGTGATTGTCAGTCTAAGAATTGATTTGTTGGGTGAACTTAGATATCTAAGTGTTGGACAAGACGGAGATATATCTAATTACTATGCGACTGTTAAGAAATCGATATATGAGTGGACCAGGACCACAGTTTAATAAATATCAAATTATTTTAGCTAAAGCCTCTTTGGTCAATGTAGCTACTGGGTTTCAAAAAGGTATGGTGACCAAACCCAGACAGCAGAATTATTGATTTGAAAGGGAAAGCCTTCTAATTTGAACAAACAACTCCTCATAGTAAGACACAGGGGTGGGAAGAGAAATTCCTTTTCGCAAAACAAAATCAAACATTCAAACATGCCAAAAAGAAAGGGAAAATAAGAAAAATAAACATTTTTTTCCTTAGACCTAGATATGCACCCAGAAAAAAGAAGGAAACCAAATCCACCATTTATTACCTCATGAAACCTCTCATACATTTTTAATTGAGAATTCACCCTAAAGTTTTTTGTTTGATTTATTTAATAAATATAATTTATAAAAAAAATAGTATACTATATATTCAAAAGAGCGTGGAATTTCTTTTTTTCAAAATTTTTGAAATATGAGTGTGCGATTTGTTATAATGGACCCTATTAACAATACAACGGGTTTGTCCTCTTATCTTGATAAAGATGTTTTTTTTTACCTTTTCAGATATTTATTCTAGCATTTGGAGCACAAAATATGTGAAATAGATTATTAAGTATAATAAGTAGCAGATTTATAATGGATCCTATTGATGTATGGTCATGGACCTCCAATACTGATTTTCTTTAGAATTCGGCCACATAATTGAGACACTTGTCTCTTGATAAGTAAAAATTATAATATAATTTACACCCCTATTTAATAATATTTTAAATTATTTACATAGTACATTCGAGCAAAAATTCTTATATTTTATTATTATTAACTTAGTCGTGTAGTTTCATATTTTATTTTTAAAAGAGGTTTAAATTCTACAAAATATTTTCTTGAAGGGGTGGTAAATTTAAAGAAAGTAATCAAGAAGAAAATGTAGTCATTAGCCTAGAAGGAAGGCCAAAAACAAGCAAACAACTAAGCAGAAAATCCATCAGCGGAAAAAAAAAAAAAAAAAAAGAGAGGAAGTAACCCATCAAAAAAGTAGTAGCCTATGATCCAACCTATTACCAAAAGGAAACAAAATCATAGCAGCAGAAAAATAACCTAGTAGTAACCAAAACGCAACAGCAGAGGAAAGAGTAAAACCTAACAACAGAGGATCAAAACGTAGCAGTTAGAGAAGCAAATAAGAAGTAGAAAGAAGAAACCAGCGTCAGAAGGGAGGAGGAGTTGCACCCACCTGACATATTCTGCAACAAATCCATTTAAAATGGAAGAAGATAATTGGAGGCTCATTGAAAATCCAGCAACGTGCGGGGCTAGGAGTCGTTTCTGAGGCTATAAAATGATGGAGCAATGAAGGGGAAAGCAACAAGTAGTCCACACAAAGGTGAGATTTCAGAGAGGATTTTTCATCTTTCAAAGGCGATTTAAGTAAGGAGCTAGCATGAGGAGGTGTGGGCGTGTTCAGAAAGCCACAAACCATTGAGATTTAGCTAGTTCGTGACTGGTGGAGGAAGAAATTCCAAATCTTTAAGGATGGTCCGAGGTCTGTGAAGACAAAAATTTTTTTTAATGAGTTTTCTAAAACTTCTCCCTCTTCATTTATGACTTCCTATACTTAATTGATTCTAATTGTTAAATTGAGAATAGAGATGAACTTTGAATATTTGGATTATTAATTATCTGAATTCATTGACTTATTACTGAGTTAATTTAATACTTATACAATGTATAAATTCTTTGATTTCTAATCCATCTTCTTTATATGATTGGAGACATCCTTGATTATATGAATGTGATATTTCAATCATTAATTCTTAACACGTTGTATGAGATATAATTTATTTATTCTTCGAATAAATTATCGAAAGTTGGATATATCTCTTAGTTCATAATGCACTTTGAATTGGGATTGAGCTAGTTCGATTCTAGAAATTGAAGGGAGACGAGTAGGGAGCTAGCTAGTTAGTTTTCTATGCTTAACCTATTAAAAAATTCGGATGATCCAAGTATATTAAATTGTATGGCTAAATTGAAATTAAAACACTGTATGTCCACTTGTACATATTTGATTAAGTTAGAATAAATTTATAAGTTGTTTATTTATTTTGATTATATTCAATTCAAAATTCATAAACCTCCCTTTTTCTATATATGCATTTATTTCATATTAATTCATAAGTTTTAAACTTGTCGCAAATTGCTTGCATTAAAGTTTAAATGGAACAAAATAATTTATTCACAAGAAAATGAAGAATTTAGATAAAGAACGATGACTTTTCTAAATGTTGTCCAAGTTGTGAAACTTATTCTAAATTTTTGTTAAGACGTGTTTTAAGTTTAGGAAAACAAATTAAATGTTTAAATACATTCTTCTTGTTTTACCTATGATTTGACTTGTCCTATAAATTACTTAAGTTGTAAACTATATAAATTACTTAAGTTGTAAACTATCTAACCAAATTGGATTGAATTTGGAAGTAATATAGGAGCTGTAATTTTTTTAGTTTTCATGTTTTTTTTCTTTATTCTAAGTTTTAAGATTACGTGTATGACATAACAGAATTTGTTAGCATTTAAGTGATGAATTAATAATTCAAGTGTTGATTAAATTAGATTGTAATTTTTTTACATTGAAGTGAGGAAACTTCATATTTCATGCTTTATGATTAATGATGGCTATTTTGAGTTCTACGTTGATTTTTATTGAGTTATAAATAATTTATTAGCTTTTTGAATATTGGTTGAATGATTTTTTTAAAAATGTGTCATACATTCTAATGTTTTAAAAACTGGATCGGACTGACCGGTCTGACCGAAAAAATCGAACCGGCCTGGTTTACACTTTGAGTAAAAACTGGGTGGTTTTTTAAAAACTGGTTGGGTAATAACCCAACCAATCTTTTGAACATGTGAGTCCCGCATCATTTAAGTATGTGGGACTCACTACAAACGTCTTTCTCTCTCTTCTTTAACTAATAAAAATAAAGCACATAGGACCCACCATGATTACCCCTTCTCTCTAATTTTTGAGTTTTGAATTTTTTTTAAAATTCACACATTTTAACTAATAAATTTTATTTTTAAATTTTATATTCTTTATTTTTCTCTTTAAATTTTAATTTAAAATTTTGTTTTAAATTATTATTGTTAAAAAATAAATTTATATTCTTATCTTTAAAATACTAAATTTATTTAATCTCTCTAATAAATTTTATTTGTTAAAATTTATGTTCTTTATTTATCTCTTTATATTTGAATTGAAAATTTTTAAATTATTATTATTAAAAACTAATTATTATTTTATCATGAATTTGTTTAATAAATTGATTTATTAATTAGTATATATAAGTAATTTCGCTTAAGATAA
>JAOQMM010000172.1:7946228-7957962 GCA_027563515.1 Erythroxylum platyclados | reverse complement strand
TGTTTCCATCTTCAGTAATCAATAACCAAACAAGCTAAACTCCGGACAATTAGTGTCAAACAACTGTGTTGGATAAGATCAAACTTCAAATCAAATTATCATCTGGTTTAGATCACCTGCTCTTATTATTCTATTCTTACTATGTTTCAAGTAACAGGACAGGTGATCTGTGGTGATTGTCACCTTTAAGTAGTTGATGCTCAACCAGGAAAACAATTGCTTCCACTCCTGCTTTTGGGTAATCGTGACAAGTGTTTCTATTGTTCCTGAAAGCCTTTCAACCTACAAAGATTATGCGTTAAATTTCAATGACATGTCCTAGTTTCAATAACTAAAATATTCACTTGCCTTGTAAGTTGGATGTGTTACCTGCATTTGCCTTCTAACTACATCAAGAGGATATGTGAAGGTTTGACCTAATAAACGGGCGACAGACCCGCATACTAATTTCATTGTAATGTCTTTTTACCGTCTTGATTTAAGGGAGGCAATGTCAACAAATAAATCAAGCTAGATGTGCATGGAAAGGAGACAAATACATGTAACTTCATTAAATGGTAGCCGAAATCATGTGATTAAAGTAAGTGGAGAGAGGCTTTCTTCTTCCTTAAATATTCCATATGATTTGACCAAATTTTTAGTTTAATAAAATGTTTGTTTGTCTAAGTAAAAATCTAGTATTTTATTGTTTTTGTTTCCTATAAAACGAGTGTAACCAATGGAGTTGGATTGCATTTTGGGATAGAATTAATTCTCCTCTTCTTTTCTCTCCCTCTCTCTCTCTCTCTCTCGTGTGTGTGTTGTGTCATATGATATGAAATTGGTATCAGAGCTAGTTAAATCCAGCTCCAGTTTTTAAAGCAATTTGTAAAAAAAAAATAGAGAGAGTGATTCATTTAAAAGTGAGAGATGTCAAACAGTTATAATATTGTGTGGTCAGGTCCCAAATTAAATAATAAACTTGATTATTATTGGGAGATTTTAATGTCAACCCACCTCAAGGCTCACAATATTTGGAGTCTTGTTGATCTAAGCTTACAAGAAGAAGCTGATGTAAATGCTCAAAGGAACGATCAATTGGCATTATCCCAAATTCACCAAGGAGTAGATTATTAATTTTTGGCAAAATTGCTGATGCTAAAACTGCCAAAGAAGCATGGAGTATCTTGAAACTGGCTTATAAAGGTATAGATAAGGCTCAAAAATCTAAATTGCAATCCATGCGTAGAGAATATGAGCGGTATGAAATGTCTAATTCAGAAACTATTGAATAATATTTTTTCGTGTTACTGATCTTGTCAATAAGATGAGGCTATATGGAGAGGATATTTCAGATAGTAAGGTGGTGGAAAAGATTCTACTCACTATGCCTATTAAATTTTACCATGTCGTGACTACAATACTAGAGTCATATGATACGAAGACTATGACTGTAACAGAGTTGTAGGGAAGCGTTGAAAGTCATGTTAACAGAATATTGGAGAAAACAGAAAAGACAACAGAAGAAACCTTAAAAGGTTAGGTGAATTTCAATAATGTTATAGAATCTAGTCAAAATGTAGATGGTAGAGGTCGTGGTTTTAATAACAGAGGAAGAGGAGATTTCAAAGGTAGAGGTAGAGAAGTTTGAGAGGAAAAGGTTATGGCAATAATTTTAACCAAAGGAGAGAAAACAATTCCAAAACATTCAGTTAAGAAAGAGGAGAAAATAATTTTGCGCCTACCAGTCAAGGAAAAGGATGAGGTAATCAATATCAAGAGAGACGTAATTTTAATTAATTTAATTATGGAAGGTATGGACGCAAAGTTATTGATTGTAGATCCAGATCTCAGAACAACTATCAGGCTAGTGTTGCAGAAAATCAGTACCAACTTTTTGGTGAAATTCTAATAATATAGAAAGTTTATTTCTAGCAAGCAACTCTTTTCTAGAAGATGAAAATATGTAGTTCTTGGATTCTTTTTGTAGTAATCATATGTGTGGGAATAAGGAGTTATTTTCCTCTTTAGATGAAAATGTTCAGTTAATAGTTAAATTTGGGAATAATTCAAATATTCCTAATTTTGGGAAAAGGTCGAGTATCCATTAGGCTGAAGGATAGTTCTAAAAGTTTTATCTCTGATGTTTTCTATGTTGCTGCTCTTCATCATAATTTACTGAGCATGGGTCAATTATTAGAGAAAGGTTATAAAATGCAAATTCATCATGATTTTTGTACCTGGATAGACAGGAGTGGAAGATTTATTGTAAAGGTAAAGATGCTATCTAACTGCCTATTCCCACTAAAAATTCATCATGAAAATTTTGCTTACTTGAATTTTGTGATACCTTATGCAAATTGGCTATGGCACATGTGTTTTGAATATTTTCATTTTTCTAGATTAAATTATCTATCAAGAAAAGAGCTTGCATCTAGCTTACTTATTGTTAATATTCCTAAATATGTATGTGAGACATGTGAGTTGGGAAAAAAGCATAGGGATGTATTTCCAGTTGGAAAGTACTATAGAGCAAAGAAGTTATTGGAAATTATTCATTCAGATCTGTATACTATTGAAGTTCCACCTAATGGAGGTAATAGGTATTTTATTACTTTTATTGATGATTTTAGTGGAAAGGCCTGGGTGTATTTTCTAAAATAGAAATCAAAAGCTTATGATGTGTTCAAATCATTTAAAGAGTTTGTGGAAAAGTAAAGTGGCTGCAGAATTAAAGCATTAAGAACAGATAGATGTCAAGAGTATCTTGCATGCACAAAGATCTTTGAGCAGTATAGAATTCAACATCAGGTGACCACAAGATACACTCCTCAATAGAATGGAGTTGTGAAAAGGAAGAACATAACTATTGTGGACATGGTAAGATGCATGTTAAGATCTAAACAATTGCCTAAAGAATTCTGGGCAGAATCTATTGCTTGTGTAGTTTATATTTTAAACAGGTGTCAACAAAAAGCCTTAATGACAAAACACCGGAGGAAGCTTGGAGCGGGAGGAAACCTTCCACTCGACATCTCAAAGTTTTTGGGTGTATTGCTTATGCCCATGTATCAGATCAGTTAAAGAAGAAGCTGGATGACAAAGGTGAGAAATGTATTTTTATAGGCTATAGTATAAATTCAAAGGCCTATAAATTATACAATCCAAATACGAAAAAGGCGATTATTAGTCCTGATATAACCTTTAATGATGACGGAATATGAGATTGGTCTTCAACTTCCTAAAAAAAGCCAGTGGGAATTTCAGAAAGCTATGAAGAAGAAAATGCTCAGACAGATTCAGTATCTCAGGTAGAGACATCTAGTAGACCCCAAAGACGTTGTCAGTTACTAGTCAGATTGGAAGATTATATGATAGGTACTAATAATGATCTATTTGATGAAGAGATTATCAATTTTGCTTTATTTGTAGACCGTGAACCAGTTATTTATGAGGAAGCATCAATTGACTTGAAATGAAGAAAAGCCATGGATGAAGAAATATATGCAATTGAAAAGAATGACACATGGGAATTAACAGATTTGCCCATTGATAAAGAGCCTATAGGAGTAAAGTGGGTCTACAAGACAAAGTACAAGCCTAATGATGAGATTGACTGGTTTAAAGCTAGATTTGTTGCAAAAGGATATAAGCAAAAACTAGGTATTGATTACTTTGAAGTATTTGCTCCTATTGCAAAATTGGATACTATTCACATGATTATCTCCCTCTCAACTCAAAATAACTAGAAAATTTATCAAATGGTATTGAGCAACCTGCAAGGTATGAAATTAGAGGAAAAGAAGATAAAGTTTATAAGTTGAAAAAAGCACTGTATGTATTGAAGCAAGCACCAAGAGCATGGTATAAAAGTATTGATTCATACTTCATAAAGCATGATTTAAAAGATGTCCTTTTGAGTATACTTATAAGTTAAATTTGTTGAGCTTGGCGATATTGTAATTGTGTGTCCTTATGTTGATTGTCTAATTTTTACTGGAAACAACTCAAAGTTGATTGAAGAATTTAGGGAGGCTATGGTAAAATCATTTGACATGACAGACTTAAGTTTAATGTCTTATCTTCTTATGATAGAGGTAATTCAATAGGATGATGAAATTTTTATTTCCCAAAAGAAGTGTGCGAATGATATTTCGAAGAAATTTAAGATGGAGAATTCAAAACCAGCTCCTACCCCAGTTGAAGAGGAATTGAAACAAATAAAAGAAGACAAAAGGAAACCTATAAATTCAACTTACCACAAGAATTTAATCGAAAGTCTGAGGTATTTAACCATAATCAAACCAGATATAGTTTATGGAGTTGGATTACTTAGAAGATTTATGGAAAAGCCTCGTACTTGTCATTTATAAGGAGTAAAGAGAATTTTTCGATATATCAAACGTACTTTGAATGAAGGAATTTTTTATGCAAATATCAATTATTTGAATCTTTATGTTACACAGATAGTGATTGAGGTAGAGATATAGAAATAAGAAAAAGCACATCAGGGTATGTTTTTCATCTTGGCACTGGCGCAATATCACGGTCTTCAAAGAAACAACCCGTGGTTGCATTATCTGTAGCTGAAGCAGAATAAATTGCAGCAACTGATTGTGTTACACAGGCAATATGGCTAAAAAGAATGCTTGAAGTACTACATCAAAAATAAGATGCTCCAACAAAATTATTCTGTGATAATAAGTTCGTAATAGCACTATGCGAAAATCCAATTTTTCATGGGCGAACAAAGCACATAGACATTCGGTTTCACAAAATTCGTGAGCTAGTAACTGAAAAGGGAGTAGTGATTAATTATTGTCACACTGAAGAACAAGTTACAGATATTTTTACTAAACCACTGAAGTTTGAGTTGTTTCACAAACTGAAGAAATTGTTGGGGATGATAAATTTTTACTAGTTTGATTTAAGCGAGGCAATGTCAATAAATAAATCAAACTAGTTGTGCATGGAAAGGAGACAAGTACATGCAACTTGGTTGAATGGTAGCCGAAATCATGATGAAGCAAGTGGAGAGAGACAACAACTTGTAGCCAAAATCATGTGCTTGAAGCAAGTGGAGAGAGGCTTTCTTCTTCCTTCAAAATTCCATATGATTTGACCAAATTTTTGGTCCAATAGAATGTTTTCTTGTGTGAGTAAAACTTTAGTATTTTATTGTTTTTGTTTCCTATAAAAGGAGTGTAACCGATGGAGTTTTATTGCATTTTGGGATAGAATTAATTCTCCTTTTCTCTGCTCTCCCTCTCTCTCATGTGTGTGTGAGTGTGTTATGTCATATGATATCACTAACTGTACTTTAAAATAGCCTGGAGTCTTTGAAGGTCTTGGAGAAACAGTCAGCACTTCCTTTATAAACTAGTTCATTATTAGCTAAACCATTGATATTCATATTGGCTGAACCCACAAACTGCATCATCACAAGAAGTGTAGCTAAGTGAAACTTAAAGACGCATGTTTCTTCATGGAAAGAACCGTAGAAAGGACAGATACATTCCAATTGCTGCTTGAATTTTTAGTTAGAGAAACCAAGCACAACGATGCATTATGCTATCTAGCACTATTGTCAGTACCTCCTCAATGAGTTTGGAATAGCTCACATGTAGATAGATGCTTATAAAATGCATGTGACACATGCGTATCTTCAGGTGAAAGAGAGAGTATGGCTAAAAGGTAAGATTTTTACAACTGTAAGCTAATTTATTGCGCACTAAATCAAGGGGATAAGTGAAAAGCATAGCTGCCAACTGTCCCTTCAGCGAATGAACCAGTTACAAGACCAGGTAAAAAAGCCCTGCCAGTGTCAAGAAGAGCAAGGATGATCCACCTCCAATATTGTTCATACGTTTAGTTGAACAATATCCACCTCCGATGTAGAAAATGGCTTCTGGGTCTCCGAGGACGAGAAAGAATAATTGAAATGTTTCGTTCAGTTGTAATATTTGTATGTCCCGGACAAAGTCAGAGCAAAGCTCACGATCTGGTTCGCAGTTGACGAGGCTCCGATCCTGACGTAAGAGGAAGACTGTTATTGGATCACCAGTGCCACCCATATTCAGATTCCAATTGGATACGCAGCTATTACTAATACTAGTCCTTCAATCAAATCATGACTTCTGCTGCCACCTGCCTCTTTCAAATTATTCTTTCGGGGCTGTATTAAGAATATTAAGATCCAACATTTAACATCAATACAGTAGAGTTTGCCCCCTTCCTTTTGCCTAATCGACAGACAAATAGATTCCAGTTCATACGCAAGCGTATAGGATTCATAACATGACATGATATCTTCCTGCAAGTTTGTCCCTTTTCTGTTACTTAAGTTCTCTTTATGTGCTGCTTCCTAAGTAAACCACTGTTAAAATTGGTATTGTTTACTCAAGATTCTACTAAATGGAGGAGCGAAGTTACGGTGAGTTCAACAGCAGGCGAACTGGAGGAAATTTGAAAATTTTGCCAACATTGAAACAGTATGCTGCTAATAAAACTAAGAATCTACATCAATTCTAAACAAAAGGTAAAGATTGTATATAACAGAAATCAAATGTAGGGGACGAATCAACTACAAAAGGTTTGTTAAGCAAGTTAAGCTTCAACTACCCAACGACCAATCAACTCCATTAAAGAATATAGTTACCATTCAGAAGCTAGCGTAAGATGATTGCTACAAGTTATTCTATATGCCTTGCATATATTGAGGAGCATAAACTGTAACAATGGCGTGGTGAACTTGAATGGTGACAGGGGAATACCCTAAGCTTTCCTTCATCTATAAGGGTTAGATAGGTGCTGATCTGCAAGAAACATCCCAACGATCCATGATGTTTCAACATCCTCTCAATGAAAAACTGATTCGCATCATTAATGATCCTCAAGTCAAATCTATAACAAAAGCAGTGTGACAACGGCCTTTAATCCGCAACTCTCAACAGAAGTTGTGTAAGAACGAAGCATGTAAGAACTACCCAAGGAAATAGACGGATTTTTATCTCTGCAATAATTTGTGGACTCAGTGGATTTCGGTTCAAATAGTCTGTAAAGTCATCGACTGTTTTATCTTGAGCATGAAGTTCCTTCCATCACCCCAATTTCCAGAAACAGTAAATGCAACAGCTTTCTCAAGTTCCCGGGAGAGTTAAGATTGGTTATGAAAAGGACAAGGAAGATGAGAATTTGAGAAGTCAAATCCTATGTTCATGACATCCATATAGCCGATTCACCAACTTAAAAGACACAAAGGGGATGCATCAGTGAAATAGGTAAGTCAAACATGAAAACAGAAACCATGAGAAGTTGATTGAACAAATGGATGATTCCTATTTTGGTAAAACTTACCAAATCTGTGTTGATATATCTACTTGAAGTAATTTGAAATTCAGAGTTTTATTTACACGAATCCGCATAAGGGAACGCTGAATATAGTGAGAAAATCCTATAAGTTCAACTACTCAGTTTCTGCTGAAGTCATCACTGCAATTTTGCCAAGAAAGTGAATAATAATCCAAGTATTATGTCAAGCTCTTTTTCCTTAGTGGCATATATTATGATGTTAAAATACATGGATAAAGGTACACCAATGGAATATGGCTTGTAATAATTAAACGTTCCAAAATTTTTATTAAAAAAATAGAAAAAAGGGTTACATGGTGATTCTCCAGACTGGCACAAGAACTAATCTAAACGGCTACCTAATGCAGAAAGATGTTGTACAGCAAAGCAAAGATTGAGCTCAGTGACAATTCATAGAACTAGCCGAACATATGGGGAAGGAAAAGAAACCAAATTGAGGATCATGGAAAGAGAATTGAGAGCATTTTTGCAGTGATAAATTTAATAAGTTCGTGTCTGTTAATGGCAGTCACTGTGAACAAATTTTTGAAGTCCATGGAATTTACAAACAGCTCATGACTTCCCTTATGAATGGCTACAAAAGAATAAATGCAGCTCACACTCTATTTCATCTTCATTTCTTCTCTTTTATCTACAGCAATTCCAACTGCTTCTACCCTTTTTCCATATCCCAAAAAGTAATAAAAAAATTGAAAAAGAATTCAAGAATTTTTTTCTTTTCCTTTTTGAATCGCCAAAGCCGTTCTCTACGCACCATCCAACTAAACTTCAAGCGAAATGCGGGTTTTTATTGGTTTAAGCTTCAAACCCATGCTTTCAGGAGAGAGAAGCTCCGGTGAGATGCAAGATGGGCTGAGAGGGCTCCTCGGACTGTCACTGAGTTGGCATGGCCTATACAATCCATACCCCATGAAGAAATACTCCATAGGTATCAACATTGCATGTGGCTGTTCTTCTGTTACCATTGATCCACAAGCCTGGACCTGCAAAAGCATCACAGCATAAGCACACTTTCAATATTGCCGTGCAAAAATATTCAAACCCTGACCACTCCAGCTCACGAACTATTAGCAACAGGGTTGGATACTTGCGTCATTGATATTTGGAAAAATCTAAATCCTAAGAATTCTTTAGTACTCACCTCAACCAGCGCACTATACCTTCTGTCCAACTTTGAGATCATTTGGAGAGCCTCAGAATGAAAGGGAGAGTTATCTCCAACAAACACAAGAGTGCGGCATCGTAAACTCTTCAATCCACTAGTAATGTCGGGCCGCCTGCACAACAGCACAACAAAGCTTACAAACCTTCCAAGATTTGGGACTGAAGTATGACAACAGATGTTATTCACAATGTTGAAGGCTGGCAGAAGTTCTTACTTATTGAGTGCTTGAAGAAATCGTAAGACATTTACACTCTGCCTCTCATCGAGTAACTGCAGAAATAAACAGTTACTAAAATCAACATCGCACCCATTTAAATTCACAACATAAAGTACAAAAATGCAAATTGAACTTGAGTGCATCACTATTACGACTAAATAAACAAAATGAGACCGAAAACATCAACTACTAACCCTTCTGCATGCTTGAACTATATCTGATTCGGGAACTTCTGCACTACCACGAACTTCCTGTTGCAACAGATACTTCAACTCTTCACTTAAAGTAATCCAAAGTATCACTACAATATGGCTAAAGGCTAACATTAGTTGGGATAGTCCAGGAATTAAGCATTACAATACCTTGCTGAAGTACCTCTGTAGTAAAAACTCCTTAAGCAAGCCACACATGCCATAATAATGTAACAAATTTGACATAACCTGCACGATGCAAACAATCATTGTTATGGATCATGATACCAAAACTGCATCTATTCTTACCCTTTTTTAGAAAATAATAAAGAGAAAAGAAGCACAAAAATGAACCTTGTTATAAAACCATTCAGTCCATGATGGTGCTTTGCACAAAGGTGATACAAGAATCAAACCAAGAACTCGTTCTCTATATTTCATCTGCATTGTGATATACGAGATGGGGGAGCTAAGTTGGATTTTCTCCAGGAAACAATAGTTAAAAACAATTCTTAAAGGGACTTACGGCAAATAATGTGAGGATGTAGGCACCAGCTGTCACTCCCATGCACATAACTGTGCCAAGTCTGAGAGAAATTTTTATTCCATAAGAAGTCAGCAAATCCAACAGAATATTAGAAAACACCATTCAGTATACAAGACCTTTTCCATGTACTTCGAAGTAAGAGGCACAAGGACAAGGACGGTAACTTTCCACAACATTATTGCCAAACAAACTGTGAAATGTAGATCTGCGACTAAACTCACCTGAAATAATTGAGAACTTCAATAATCTGGTCTGCTAAATCATCAACAGAAGGCTGAGGATCATGGTGACAAAGTGAAGCAGCTCCTAACTGCAAGAACTCTTATGAAAGTGCAAAAATATGTGAGCATTTGTCTCATGAGATGCAAATGTGGTTAAGAAAATGAACACCATGCAAATTGAACCGATGCATTGGCACTCAAGTCGTAATTTACCGACCTCATGTCCAGGAGGACTAATGTGGTAAATGCAGAAGTTGTGTAGCAACAGGGAAGCCGCATCGGGCCAAAAGAACAGTCCTTGAAAACAAGACATATCTGAGCAAACATTACATGTGAGAAGGAGTGCAAACTTGTCAGATTCAAAGGAAGAATGTATCACAGAAAAAAAAAGGCTGAATATATAAAGTGTAATTGTGTGTAAAATTGGAGATTATAAATGCACCACGATTATGCATTGAAGCAGAACTAGTTGACAAAAATGAAATTGAAATATGCATATGCACGCATTTGACTTACGGTTTAAAGCCAAATCAGGATAGGTAATCATTGCTGGCTTGTCTTGGTCCCCATAGACTATAACAGACACAGAACCACGGCCAGTCCTTACATGGTGTTCCTGAGAATTTTACAAACAGAGAATAGGAGTAAGACACAAGTAAAGGAAAAAATAAAGGCAGCTTTTCCTATAAAAAAAAACAAAACAAAACAAAACAAAAACTGTGGTGATTTTCACCGAGAATAATATTATGCTCAAGCTAGAAAAGGCCTCAGCAAAGTAACAACAATCGTCTTTTTCTTCTACCCACATTCAGCAAAGAAGCTTTAGCTTTGTCCAGATTAATTTATTCTCAAGAAAGGCTTCTCCATGAGCACGTATTCACTTTTGGGTATGCCAAACTATCTTGCAAAATATGTTTGTACTACTCCAAAGATAGGAAGACAAAACAAGTAGCTTCCTGATTCCAATCATTGTACTCATAAAAGAGGTATTGACAGTTCAAAAGTAGAGAGAGAATGGAATCTTATTTACTTAACGATAAACATAACAAACAAATTAAAACCGGGGGGATAAAACAGCTACACATCTCAATCTCTTAATATAATTTTTATTAATAAAAAAAAACCAAGTAAGACAAGGTAAAGTATGGTAAGGTTTCTTCTGTTGGCAGCAATTGACGTTAAATAAAATATTATACCTCAAAAATCAAGTAACTTCGGCCATAGGGAGAAACATTATACAAGAATGTAGCTCAACCCTTACCCCCGGTTAAAAAGAAAGAAAGAGGAACGAAAAGAAGATGATGAAGACACTAAAAATTCAAACAATCAAACAGATTTAGACATAAATAAGACAACAAAAGGAAACAAAAACAGGATGAGATACCCCATGTCCAATTTAAATTCAATCCAAAACAAAAGACGGAAAATGTCTAAGTAGATGAATCTAAACCTCAACAATTTAGCCCTCATACATTCATGATTCCTCATATTAACATACAACAGTAAAAGATGGCGTCTTCGAGAAGAACCATTGAACAAAGTGAAGATGTTTATTTTAAGGAAGAAATAATAATTACCGAAAAGTTAAAATCTCAGGTACCAAGATGATCAAAAACCCAGTCTAATTTTCGCGAAGAAAACATTCCTACCGAATGATTATTTCATTCATAAGAACACACTAAATCAGAAGGGGAAAATTGAAGATCAAAGAGTACTTTCCTTCAGAGTTAATGTGATAAAATAACCAATCCAAGAACGCTAATGAAACATAAAAGAATTAAAAAGATCGGAAAGAACTCTTATTTCAGCTTCCAGTTGAGGAAAAAATGGACCGTTAACCCAAAATGCACATCAAGTACCCGGTTGGTGTTATGAAAAGCTACCCAAAATGGCGTATCATCGAAAGGGAAAATCAAGAAGAAAAGTCGCAGCTTCAAAATCTTTTGAACAGGGACTTGAAAGAGAAAAAAAAAAGCAGAAAAAAATATGCTCATTAACGGAATAAAGTTGGAAACTTGAAATCCATTAAACATCAAGGAAACA
>JAOQMM010000172.1:7918372-7939371 GCA_027563515.1 Erythroxylum platyclados | reverse complement strand
ACTCTTATTCTATCTTATTTAAATATAGAGGTTACTTCATATAGATCTCTTCTATTTTTTTCGTTAAAAAAAGTAGTTTTTATGTCTTTTTGCTTCAATATCTATGTTAGATGCTACATGCATGATTAATTATCGTAAACTTCATTTATTCCCAATAGCTTTTTACCTATTAAGGTGACCAACTACATCCCATAGTTTATTAGAACTCATATAAGTCATTTCCTCATTTGTTACTTTAATTAATTATTCTTTAGCAGGACAAGTAAGAGACTCAATTTCATTCCTTGGTCACCCTCTTATTGTGGGATAATCGGATGAATTTTTCATTCTATCTCAAAAAAAATGTTGGGGAATACTTTTATGATTATTTCTACATAATCTATGTTAATGAGATACATGTTTATCAATGCCCTAATTACTCTCACTCAAATTAGATACAATAGATAAACTCTCACTAGATTATAATGTAAATTAAACTTGAGTTAATCCTTCATTTTTAATATTGACCCCACTTCAATAGGGTCTGTCTTTCCTAATTCCATGTAACGTAATCACCTGGATTATAAATCTCATATAAAAATGTCTTTTCCTATCCCATTTTTAGAAATTTATTTTCTAAGAATGTAACATCTTATGATTCAAATTTAGTTACCCATTTGTTACCTTATTTACCTATAAACTCATACCTTTTAAAGTGTTCGAAATATCTAATAAAGATATTTTCTTTCATCATGACCTAGTTCCTCATAATTGTGAGAAAGATCATAAATGTAGGCAACATATCCTTACAATTTTATACTTGCTTTATTAGGTTTCCAATTTGTCCATAACTCATATAGAATGTTTGTAATTGATTTTAAAGGCAGGTGATTAAGTATGTGAGTGGATGTTGATACATAAATATGTAGATCTTCTTGATTTAAATTATCTAAAAGGCCTTTTTTTAGCTAATTGTCTCATTTTGATTTTGATCAATTTGACCTAATCTAGCATGCCTTAAAGTTGCATCGTGATTGAATTTACTAGATGATGCAAATAATAAATAACTTATATTACTACTATGATAAATACTATCTTGTACAATCAACATGAATTCATGACCATAAAAATGGTTTCAAGAGATATTCATTCCATTATTATGAAATTTTACATTAAATCCAAGTTTAATTAATACGAATACATAAATAAGATTCCATTGAATCTTCAAAATAAACAACATTTCATATAGAATTAGGAGTAGATCGCCATGCGTGTCTCAATCCCATGTACAATAAATTTCGAGTTATCACTTACATGAATCATAATTATTTGATTTGCTTCCAAACAAGGAAATAACAATGGACTAGCTAGGGCGGACAAGGACTAGATCTTTTGTACCGTAATCTCTATTTTAACCCTGTGTTAATTAATTTTGTTCACACGTTTATGTAAGATCTATATAATTATGTGGATAAAATTGTTTGGCGCCAGAATGGAACCGCGATTATGGCACAGAGGATTTCAATTGGGGTGGACATGCAGTGTCGAATTCCTCTTCCTACAAGTATGCAAACGATTTCATCCACTTCTATCTATCATAAATTAAACGTGACAGTTTTTGTAAAGTGACATTCTAAGACAAAAACATCTCAACTAACCCGAAAAGGATGGGATTGGCCACAACATCTACACATTGCAGTGTTTGAGCATCTTCAATTTGTAATGAAGTTGACTATTCTATCCCTGGCATTAGTTGTTTGGAAAATTTGAAGTGTTAACTTAATCGAAGAAGTAACTAGATCTTAGACTGGAAGAGAAATTCAAAATGAATAATAGCTTAACGCTGTTTTTAAAAATTTACAGAGTATAAAATTTCGCTGAAATTGGTTTTTGTTTCTGAAAGAACTTTTCTTTACTGACATCCAATAGCCCACGAGCGCGAGTGGACTGCATTTCCTTTCTCCTTCGATGCATAGCACGGTTGTCTGTGCCCAAGTTCATGGATGGCGATTTTGTTACTGGTCCAATATCGAACTTTCGATGCTTGCATTCATGTACTTGCTCCGCACCCGTTTCTTTTGTGAATTTGCACCATAAGGCCCCTACAAGGTCTACCTACTCGTTATTTTCATGTAGAGTAAAACTCTCTGCTCGCGATACTTCCACAGCTTTGGAATCTAAACCTGTGAACAATTTTGCGGTGACCGGTATCGGAGGTCCATATACTAAGGTTCTTGAGGATCCTTACAAGACACCCAGAAATTTTCCCGCTGTTACCTGGCCTAATGTTTTGGCGTTGGGTGATAAAGCTGAAACTAATGATAGCAAAGATTTGCTTAAGCGATATTCTTGGATGCTTCGTGAGTGTGCCTCAAAAGGGTCCCTAATGGACGGGAAGGCGATTCATGGGAACTTGATTAAAAGTGGGATAGAGCCGGATTCGCATCTAGTGGTTTCTTTGATTAATTTTTATGCGAAATGTGGTAACCTATCCTTTGCTCGTAAAATGCTCGATAAAATGCACGTAAGAGACGTAATGTCCTGGACTGCGCTGATTGCTGGAGTTTTGAGGAAAGGATATGGAAGCGACAGTCTTGGGCTTTACTACGAAATGATAAAGGAAAATGTAAGACCAAATGAATTTACGCTGGCTACTGTGCTAAAAGCATGTTCTATGCTCTTGGACCTAGAATTTGGAAAGCAGATTCATGCGGAAGCAATAAAACTTGGATTATCATTGGATTTGTTTGTCGGATCTGCACTTGTTGACCTTTATGCCAAATGTGGGGAGGTGGAACTTGCTGACAAGTTATTTTTTTACATGCCTGAGAAGAATAGCGTGTCATGGAATGCTTTGCTTCATGGTTATGCTCAAAATGGTGACGGGGAAGAGGTTTTGAAGTTGTTATATCGGATGATAGAGTGTGAAATGAATTTCACTGAATTCACTTTGTCCACTGCCTTAAAGGGCTGTGCAAACACCGGGAATTTGAGGCATGGCACGAGTTTGCACTCTCTGGCTATTAGGAGTGGGTACGAGTCAGAAGAATTTCTGAGTTGTAGTCTTGTTGACATGTACTTTAAATGTGGTATGACATGTGCTGCATTGAAAGTCTTCAACACAATAAAAGATCCGGACATAGTAGCTTGGAGTGCGGTGATTGCGGGCCTTGTTCAGCAGGGGCATAGCCAAGAAGTGGCTGAGATGTTCAATCAAATGAGACGTGCAGGAGTTAGACCTAACAAGTTCATCCTGTCCAGTTTAGTCAGTGCTGCTACAGATATGTCCGACCTGCACTTTGGTACCAGCATCCATGCTTGTACCTACAAATGTGGGTTTGAGTCTGATAATTCTGTTGGCAATGCGCTGATAATGATGTACATGAAAACTGGATATGTGCAAGATGGTATTCGGGTATTTGATTTGATGACTGATCGAGATATAGTATCATGGAATTCCCTTTTGTCTGGATTCTACAACGCTGAAACTTCAGATCAAGGTCCAAAAGTTTTCTACCAGATGCTTTTGCGAGGTTTCAAGCCAAACTTGTACACCTTTGTCAGTATTTTAAGGTCTTGCACAAGCCTTTCGGATCTTAGCTTTGGAAAGCAAGTACATGCTCAGATCATAAAAAGAAGTATTGATGCTGGTGATTTTGTTGGAACAGCTCTTATTGACATGTATGCCAAAGGCAGATGCTTGGAAGATGCAGATGTAATTTTCAACAACATGATTAAGCGGGATATCTTCACCTGGACAGTAATGATTTCTGGTTATGCACAAACGGATCGAGCAGAAATTGCTGTTAAGTATCTAGGAAAGATGCATGGAGAGGGTTTAAGGCCCAACGAGTTCACTCTTGCCAGCAGCTTAAGGGCATGCTCCCATATGGCAACCCTAGAAAATGGACGACAGCTCCATTGCATGGCAATAAAGATCGGGTACTTCTCAAATGTTTTTGTCTCTGGTTCCCTTGTGGATATGTATGGAAAATGTGGGTGCATTGAGGATGCTGAAGTGATCTTTAAGGACTTGGTTTCACGAGATACAGTCTCATGGAACATGATCATATCCGGTTACTCGCAACATGGAAAAGGAGAAAAGGCTCTTGAAGCCTTTCATATGATGTTAGATGAAGGCATTCTCCCTGATGAGGTGACTTTCACAGCTATTCTTTCTGCTTGTAGCTACATGGGTTGGATTGAAGAGGGCAAAAACCTTTTTGACTTGATGGACAAAGCATATGGTATAACCCCTTCACTGGCGCATTGTGCTTGCATGGTCGATATGCTTGGTCGAGCAGGCAGATTCAGTGAGGTTGAGCTCTTCATTGAGGAAATGAAGCTAGCGCAGTGTTCCTTGATATGGGAGACTGTTCTTGGGTCTTGTAAACTGTACGGCCATGTTGACTTAGGTGAGAAAGCTGCTAGGAAACTCTTTGATCTTGAGCCCAAGCTAGAGTCCAGTTATATATTGCTATCAAATATTTTTGCATCCAAAGGTCGGTGGGACGATGTCAAACACGTCAGAGCATTGATGTCCGCTCAAGGCATTAAGAAAGAACCTGGATGTAGTTGGGTGGAGGTCGATGGTCAGTTCCATGTCTTCCTCTCTCAGGATGATTCGCATCCCAAAATCTTGGAAATCCATACCAAACTGAAGGAGTTGGAGCAAAAACTTTCCTCCGCAGGCTATGTACAACAAACAGAAAATATCCATCAGAATATTATCAACAAAGGAAAAAGGCAGAAACTTTATTATCACAGTGAGAGATTGGCTCTTGCTTTCGCCCTTTTAAGTGCTAATCCAATTAAGCCAGTCCGAATTTTCAAAAATATAAGAACTTGTGGGGATTGCCATGATTTCATGAAGCACATCTCATGCATCACAAATCGGGAAATAATTGTCCGTGATATCAAACGTTTCCACAATTTTACTGGAGGCACTTGCTCTTGTCAAGACTATTGGTGATTTTACAGATCCAAACGCGGAGTTCTTATCATCTGAAGTGAAGTTGAAGCATTACTGTTGATATTTACTAGGGCTGTGCTTTGGATCATTTTCTAAAACCCACATGATAAAACTTCAGTTGACTTCTACCAGATATAATAAGGAACAATGAGTGTGTACCTATGGAAATCAGAATGACTCTCAGTCAAAAGTATACTTGCTTCCCAACATTCTTCAGTTGTTAAGTGGCCTGCTTGTACGTGGTACAACTTGAGGATCAAGCGAGCAACGCTTTGTGTGGTGAGCAAACTTAATCCGTTTACTGACCTCTTTTCTTTAATTTGATGACTATTTGCATACTCCTAACAGAGACACAATGTTTTTTGATGAGACCTTGTTCATGTATTGATTATTCACAGCTCCTTCCATTCTTTTTCAGTTGAGGACCTGGATCGCAAAAAGCTTCAGCTTTGTTGCGGTGGGCTATTGCAGCAGAGATAGAAAAAACTAGGGCTTGGTTAATACAGCTGATAATCACATGAGGATTATTATAGGATTTTCTTTGGACGCTAGAGAAATAACAGCAATCGCTGGATCAAGGTGAAAGCTATGCAAAAAAGCCGCTTGATATACCTGTACAGCGCCAGCTCAATATTTGCTGCTAATTCAATTTGTTTTTGGACAAGAATTTTAGGAAATGCGATATGAACAGATCACAAAAGAAAATACATACTAATCTTGCACCAAATAAATCAGGAGAGAGGTATAACCACACTCAATATATGCGTAATTGAAGCCATTCACTTTATAATGATGGACGTATCTAGTAGGCCTTTACTTTATAACTAATTAGGAGAAACCAGATCAATTATACAGATACTCTGGCATGCAAAATTTTGATCAATGCTCCAAACTGAAACCAGTGAGAGTTAAAAGGTTGTCATATTATCTCTTCAGAAACAGCTACTGCCTTTTCACTCATCTTCATCGGAGATGGGATTCTCAACTTCACTCTCTCTAGATGAACTGCCTTCATCAATAGATGAGGATCTCTCTCGATCCGAATCAGACTCATCAGCAAGCTCATGATCCAAAAACTTGGTCCTTTTCCTTTCGGTATGATATCCTTTCTGTTCTCTTTTTCTATTTTTTGTCATCCTGATTGTGCTGGCAGCAGCGACAAATGCAGCACTCATGGATTCATTTGTCTCTTTATTGTCTTCCTCTTCTCCCTTGTTATCAATGTAAAAGAGAGGATCAGCATCTCCCTCCTTCGATTCTGGTCTAAACGATGGTTGCTCATGGTCAGCTTTGTAATCATTGAGAGCCAATTTGGCACGATACTTGGAAATGCTGTCATCAAAAATTCTTACACCTTGACCCTCAAGAACCAGTAATCCCGCTGGAAAATAATATACAACTATTACTGGGGAGATCGTTTAGACGAACTTAATAGATTCAGATGAAGTTTTAGTTTTGAACCTAAGAGAGATTATAATTTGAATGAGAAAATACAATAGCTACTTACTTATAAGAGCTTTAGGCGATGATCGGTTTAATTTACGTGCTGCTTCCTCTGTTCCAATCTGGTCAGTGAACAACTTAATTATTTCTGAAGGTAACTGGGATATGGCGAAGGAACTTGTATAAGTTCTAGCTCGCTTTTGATCTCCAGCGTTCCTGTAGCATTATAGATGGTGAGATAAGGCAGCATCTCCTATGCATTTCAAAGTTGGTGACGATTGCTACCTGAAAAACTCTATGGCTTCATGTGTAGTAATCAATCTTTTCAAGGCCAGACTTTTTACATATCCTGCTGGTAGGTCTGTTGTAGCTCTATTTGGACTAAGAAAGGAGTATTCCGCCAATAGCAAGGCACCATACATAATTGTCTTTAACAAAACTTCATCTCTCGATCCCTGCATAGAAAATTTTCCCACCAAGTGCCTTAAGATAGGAGGCAACATGGAAATACTCATTTTGATTGCTCCAAGCGATAACATAAGCGAAGCGTTATTAGGCACATATATGTGGACCTAAATAGACACAAAGCTATATCACACTCATTTAAACATAGCATGCGATTAGGTCCCTAACAATCTAACCATTCAAATGCAGTAGTTGTCATTGACGATGATCAAAAGGAAACACCAAAGAACATGATTTAATAAGATGACGATTCGAGAAGGAAATGGAAATGAATTAGGCGTTGAAGAAACAATAACAAACCAGTAAGGAAGTCACAGGTAAATTTGCTTGCAGCAGCATCCTCAGAAGTGTATCTGCGTAGCA
Organism: Erythroxylum platyclados; assembly: GCA_027563515.1. Lineage (NCBI taxonomy): Eukaryota > Viridiplantae > Streptophyta > Magnoliopsida > Malpighiales > Erythroxylaceae > Erythroxylum > Erythroxylum platyclados. The sequence continues at coordinate 7,932,149 of JAOQMM010000172.1, read as the reverse complement.
TATGTAAGCATGTCAAACATGATATGGAAAAGACCACAACCAGCAGAATAAACAAAAGGAGTGACAATTGATTCATTTACCACATTACTGGGAAAAACATAAACATACATAATAAGGCATCAAGTTTGCTAAAATCACAACTTTGAAATGAATTTTTACATATTTAAAAGCAACTTAATTCGAAATAGATCATGTATGCGGTTAATTGCTGACATTACTGGAAACAAGTCAAGATAAAAGCAACACATACCATAAACGTAAATGCTCTGAAAGGCAGTTACTGAACCAACTAAGCAACTCCTCAATTCCTTCTCCAACTCTAACACTTGATTCTCAACTCGTAAATGCAAGCACAACTTCAACAATAAGAACTCTGCAATAACGATTCCACACAAGTAATTTACGCTACGATTTCCCAAATCAATGTCTCTATATACCTCACTACCCGCAAGAGGTAAAATTTCGTTCTTGTTCTCGTTCCCATGCATCCACAGACCAACCAAATCCGCGAAAGAAGCAATTAAATTTGAGTCTCTTTGCTGGTTCAACTCCTTACAACACGCAGTTATATATCCAAGAATCACTCCGATCAAGGATTTAACCTGCTTAATCACCTTCTTGACTCTCTTGGAACCCAAATCTTCCCTTAGTAAATCAACAACCAATTTATACATTTCAAACACAACAGGAGCTAGCAATGCTATGCTTTTGGAGCCACCACAGGGACCTGCACATCCACAAATGAGCTGAAACAATTGCTTTGAACTCGAAATACGGTCTACAAGATTATCGGTGGTGATTTTGCGGGTAGTAAAGGATAAAGCACAGTACACCCAGATCGTTTCGAGAGGTGGGTCGACCTTTGCCTGCATTAATTCGAAGAACACATGGATAAATTGGGACAAATTCGGAGTTCCTTCGTGGATTTCAGCCATTACATTTTGCAATGCTTGGTTCAGAGCGAGTTCGTAGTTTCTTCCTATCAAAAGATCGGTTTTTTGTAGGATATCAAAGACGCCCATATTGATAATAGAAGGAATTGATGTATACTAGAGCTATCTAATCAGATAATGGTTTATCGAAAAGACTCCGCAAGTGTAAAACCCTAATCTTGTGTCGCCCTAGGTTTAGGGTTTCAAGGGTGGGCACGTGATGTGAAATAACTGAAGCCCACATAACACGACATCGTTGCTTGAGTTTCGCTCTGTGTAAGTTTAACTAACCCCAGCCAAATAACCTCTCGTTGATCTTCAATCATATTTTAGACCGATGAAAAATTGGGCCTACAGCTGCAAGCAATCAACAAAATCGGAAATCGTAACGCGTATCTTCCTTTTATATTGCATTTATGTAGTGTATTGTCGCAGAGGACTTCCCTATTCCTGAAGCAGACTGTTGTGTTAAATAAATCTTAGGGTGTGCTTGTAAGGAGGTTTATTAATATAATGAAATGAAATGTAATATTATTTTATTATTTAAGAAGAAGGTTTATAATGGAATAGAATAAAATGAGATGAAAGATGAGTGTTTCATATTACATCTTATTTCGTCCTAAACAATAAAAATAAAAAATCTTTGATTTGGGAGATTTAAGATGGAATTTAAAATAATAAATAACTTTACATTATATCACATTATACACCCTTCATCTAAACAATATTTCATTATATTACATTTTGAACCATTCTATTCTTCCCAAACTATAATTGTTTAATATTATATCTATTTACATTCTATTTCATTATAAATTATTTCATTCCATTTCATTTTATTAAAAACCTTACGTCTAACCAAACATAACTTTAGAAAAAACATGCTGCTCTTTCTGACACTACATCCTTCAGCTGTTCATAAGCACATTTCTGAATTGTACCACATATACATACATCTATTTTAACTAAATTACTAAACCTACGTTCTCCTGTAGTTTCTATTTTTGTCAAACGAAAAACCTTTTCTGTGGATTTTTAAATAAAAAGTGAACACTTTCTAATTTTGCCACATATAGCTGAAGATATTTTTAATGTATAATATTTATATAAAAAATTAAGTTCAATTCTAATATAAAAAATGAAGATATTATATTTTCATCTGTTAAATGTTTAATAAGATGTATTTTTAGTTAATTTTTTTTACTTTTAATTATATATAATAAATTTTATTTAAAACTAATAACCTTAATATAATATAACTAAGCTGACCCAATTTAATTCTCCTATAACTATTCCATGCCAATGAAGTTAAGCGAGGAGTTATGCAGAACAAAAATAGTGAGAAGAAGAAGAAAAAAAGAGAGAGGGACAATTATGGCAACAAATGCAGGAGGATCAGATAAGGTCTTCAATTTGCACAACTTCTATTTGGGAGCATATCAGGCGGCCATCAATAACAAAGACCTCCGCAATCTCTCTTCCGACGAAGCCGTCCAGTATGACTCCCTTGTCTTCCACTTTTACATTGCTCTTGGTAGTTATCAGATGCTACTCCTAGTTTTTCAATTTGTTATGTTTGATCTGATTTTTACTTTTATTTACTTTGTTTGAGTTGATTTTATTTAATTCTTATGTTTCTTCATTATATTCTCTCTATTTTCGTTAATCCTCTGGGGTGCAGGTAGGCTATAGAAGCCAAAGATCACATTGAAGGTATTTCTTTCTCATTTTTTAAACATAATTTAGCAGAAATTTGTTGAAATTGTTGTTTTTTTAATTGTTTCTTATTATATAGCATCATAATTGAGTGATTCATGATCCAATATGGGTCTGACTCTATTGGAGTGGCTACTAATATGATCACAATGAACTCCACCTTGAGATTGTTCTACCGTAATATTGACACATTCTTCGGTGTTCATGTAACTTCATCACTACTTGATCTATCATTTTCTAATATTGCCATGGCCTCAGGGTCTTTAAGATACTTCAAGTCTGACCCTTTGTTTCATTTCAATCCAGTTAATAAAAATTATAAATATTTGCTGATATAGGTGTGGTAGATTAGGAAGTTTTACCAATTAAGGAGGAGCCAAAGACAAGAAGAGTTAAAGGAGGGAAAAATCCTATGGGAATAGAAAATTAAATATAAAGAGATGAAAAGGAAGAGGTAGAGGAAGAAACCTTGCTGGAAATTGAAAATTTGTTATTAACAAAAAAAGAGGAAGAATTGGAGGCGGGAGAATTGAAAATTTGATACTAGGAGCAAAAGAAGAAGAAATCTTACCGGAATTTTAATAATTGTTATTAATAGAAGAAAAGGAAGAGGTAGAAGAGGTAGAAATTATGTAGGAAATAGAAAAATGATATCAAGAGTAAAAGAGGAAGAAATCCTACCAAAATTTTTATTAACAGAAGAAGAGGAAGAGTTAGAGGAGGGAAAAATCTTGTAAAAAAATACTGATTTTTTTAAGAAATTAACAGTAATTTCATTGAATTGAAGTAGATACAAAAGTCAAGTTCCAAATTTAACAACAAAATGACAACACTTTAATATTAGCAAGGTAAGACATTTTTGCAACTATCTCACAACCATACTATGTATTTTCCAAATAGGGTTAATAAACCCATCTACATCTTTTGCCATTTACCTAAATCACCCAAATTAGGGATTGGGTATATCATCGCCTCCGGTTGAGGGAGTCAACAGGTGATGCAAGATCAGTTTGCAGAGTAAGTTTGCAGACAACCCGACATAATGATGGTATCAGAAGTTTTAAGTGATTTGAACAAGCCGTATTCAGCACTTCCAGATAAGAGAATAGAGGAGTGATCCAGGGACAGCCTTTGCACTTTTACATGGACCATCTCATCAACCCGGACAGGTACTTTCTTTTACAATTTGTTTATTTATTGATCTTCCCTTCTATGTGATTGCTTATTTAAGCTTTAAAATTGAGCAATTTGTCAAGAATTTGCTAGATTAAGGTAGTTGCTTTCAAACTTTAAGGTAAATAAGAGCTTTCCCTTAATTTCAGAAATTAGAGAGGACAATACTTCATCTCTAAAACGTGAAATGTTCTGAAAGCGTCTAAGGTTTCTCTCTCCCCAAATCTCCTTGATCGAGGAGGCGAAAGAGAATATGTAAATCTGCCTATTGTAATTAGGAATATTGTCTAGTCTCAGTAGCCAATTCAGAGCATCTATGAAGATATTTCCTGCATTAGAAACTAGGAGAAAGCGCATAGGAAGAACAAGTGTTTTCTGGATTCTTCCTCCCTTTCACAGAGGACACAAGTAGAGTTGATAGGGATGAAATGCATTATGTCTAGTGTGCTCAATTTATTCTGCGTTGCAAGCCATAAAAAAAAGGAGTGACTAGAAATGAGCGACTTGTGCCATATTATAGGATACTAGGCAAACCTTGGGTTATCCTGGTTCTGCCAACCCCTAAATTTTGAGAAGTTGAATTTGGTAGTAGATAGATTGAGACATTGTAAGGTATCTTATCTTCCCAAGTTAGGTTGGCAGTTAGGATTAAGATGTTGCAAATCCATGGGAATACACCATTGACTCTCTATGATAATTGTATTGACTTTAGAATTACTAAGAAATACATTTCAATAATGAAGAGCTTGTAAAATTCTAATTAGGTTGCCTTTACCTATCCAGTTATCAAACCACAAAAATGCTTTCTCTCCATTTCTAGCCTTACAAATAACCGTAGGTTCTAAGATAGGTCTTAATTTCAATAGTTGAGTCAAAGACCAAGAAAATTGTGGTTTTTAGAGGAATAGACCAAAGGCTGAACCCTTTAAGAATGTAGCTATGGAACCATCTAATCCATAGCGATTTCTCATCCAATAAAACGTTCCATACATTTGTTATTAGGGCTATTCTATTAAAGGTTCCAATAGAGGTCAAACCCAGTCCACCCTCTTCTTTTCTCTTATACTTGTGACTATTTAACCTTAGCAAAGTGACTGTCTAAGTTTAAATTCCCCCCAAAAAATATTCTAAATAGCTTCTTAATAGTTTTGATGACTCCTTTGGCTAGGGTCCTATTGGAGGACCAATATATGTGAAGGGAGTTAAAGCTAGATGTGATGAGTTGCAATCTCCCTTTAAAAAAGAGCACCTTATTTATCCATATGCTTAATCTTCTTAGTATTTTTTCTACTAAACGGTAGCATTCAAAGAATTGTACTTTTTTGGTAGTGATGGAAAGTCCCAAATAAGTCAAAGGAGTTGGTTTCCTATTCATACCTGTGATAAGAGAGAGTCTATCTTCCATCATGTTTGCACTAGTAGCCAAAATGAAATGGATCTTTCTAAAGTTCACCTCCATACCTGAAAGATCTCTAAATGTAAACAGTGCCAAGATGAGCAATTCAATAGATTTACTGTAGGCCTTGGAGAAGAGTAAAATGTCATCCACAAAGCATAAATGAATGAGCCCTACTGTCTTACATCTGTTATGAAATTTAAAGTTCTTGTTACTTTCCACTTTATAAAGAAACAGCTGACTTAGTACCTCCATGCATATTATAAAGAGATAAAGGGAGATAAGATCCCCTTGTCTTAGTCCTCCAGCAATTTTAAAGATACCAGTAAGCATACCATTAACCAGAACTGAGTAGGATGGAGAAGTAATGCAAGCCTCGACCCATCTAACGAACACATTTGGGAATCCTAAGGTCTCCAAATTCTGAAGGATAAAGCCCTATTCAACATAGTCAAAAGGAAGATTTGGAGGAGGGAGAAATATCACATGAAAGACATAGTTGTCATAAAATGCACGAATCACAAAGTAGTAATATTACTGTTGGAAGTAATGAGCAACCTGAAATTGTCTGAAAGTAACATGAAAAAGCTAGAGTACTTGCCTAAAAGCTACTATGATAAGAATAACATGAAAAAGCTGGAGTACTTATGTGAAAGTTGTTATAATGGTAAAATACTAAGTAGTTGATCTAAGATTGCTTGGCACTCTTCCAAGATATGGCTCCATGGGCAAACACGAAGATATAACCTGATGTTGATTTCGTAAATCAACACATCCAACAAAATTTGAATTTGAGTACCCTATTACCTCTAGATTGTCAGGTTGTCTGTACATAAGCATGTAATATTTGGTCCCTTGAAAGCACCTCAATATTTTCTTTGTAGTTCTCTAGTGATCTAATCCTGGGTCACTCTGATATCTGCCTAATATTCTAACAGCAAATGCAATGTTAGGTCTTGTACTTATTATATTATATTATTTATAATATATTAAATTATAAATAATGTAGAATTTTAGAATTCATTATCATTTGCATATATAAAGAAATGTATACTTTACTTCTCCAAAAAAATAAATAAACTTATACCTTATTTTAAGGATCACAATAGATATACATCTTATCCATGTGGAGGATCGGGTTAAATGTAATCTTTTATTTTATCAATTGTGATGTAGATAAATCTAACATCTAATTAGTTAGTGTGAAGTAATCTGATAAGGATAGAGGTGATCTTCAGTTCAATTATGATTCTAAATTGTAAAGTCAAAGGTGCCTATAAATAACTTATTTGAACCTTACTCTTGGGAGAACAAAGATAGAGAGGAATGGAATACATTGAGAAAGAACATTCCTTTGTATACTTTTGGGGAAGTAATAAAAGTTGATTTTTACCGTAGCTCGTGTGTGCTTATTGTTGCCTATGATTATTTAATACTTTCGTAGTATTCTTACGTGAGGGTGAGAGATAGATACTTCGAGGGTTGGAGGCATTCAAGAGTAAGGTTTTTTTGGTCAACGATCTCATGGAAAGACTAAGTTTTACTTAAACAGACCCAAATAAGATTGTCATACAAATGAGTAAAGGTGACTTCAGTATAAGTTTGGTGTTTAGAAACTTTTGCAATACTAACCAACGTGACGGTTCCCATACTACGCCGCATTTAAAATAAAAGACGTGAGATGTATATGAATTCGGACAAAATTTTGATTGTAAAATGACGATTTTTTTCAAATTTTTAGTCACGATTAAATATCAATTTTTAAGTTAAATTTTGGTACAAATTTACCTTAAAATTATTTATAAAATTTTGAGATTTATAAAATTTAGGGAAATTAAAAAAATCTGAAATTTTATTTATAATTGTATTCAGGGTTTCATTTTGGGAACTAATGTAATATTTAAGTTATATTATAATTGTGCTGATGAAGTGTGATATTATGTTTCTTAATCGTCCACTTTAGTGAGACTAGAAAAAATAATTGATGGAAGTAGCAACGCTTTAATTTTAAATTATACGAGTCCAACTAGCTATATATAAAAATTGATATTGAAACAAATTTCAAGTAGAACTGCTTATTAAGTAACAGGAGTGCTTCTGATGCTTATCCATCTTAGAAGCCAGCCAGACTTTGAAAAAGCATCCGAGGAAGGCCTAAAGCATACAAGGGGAAGCTTAATAATTTTATTACGTGGGGAACTTTTGCACCTTTTTGTTTACGGTATGAGAGCTAACTTAAAAGACCGTAGATTCGAAAATCGAAACAATGCAGTGGACGTATTAGTTTGAGTCCTAAATATTTTACTAGTCTACATGCTCTGGTAACTTCATTAAGCTCACATGATCCAACCAGACAAGAAACCTCATCGTTACATGTTTACTTGGAAACCATGAGCTATATATTTACCAAAAGAACAACCCTAGAAATCGAATATCAGAATTTTCAACATAAAACTTCCACTCATTTTTTTCAATTGACTGTCAATAATAAATTTAAATTACAGACAACTTGTTTTTATCAGAATAAAGAAGCAAATCCTTCGCTATAACATGTAAGTGGCCATAGGAAGATGGTTTTGCATCCATCTCCACCACCAATACTTGCAATTAGGAGGAACGTGGGCTTCATGTCATCTCATCTTGTAATGTTGAGTTCTCGAGACTACACATCGACGACCAGTCAATGAATATTTGAGCATTATATCTACATCACGAGGGTTCTTCTTGTTTGGTGCCACAGTTAAGTTGCCAGTCACTGCCTCTCCTTCACATATGGTCAGCACATCTTCCAGGTACAAAACCGTTTGCTTCCAGTGTGTAGCCCGTGATCTTGGCCCTGCATTATACATGAACTTCATCAGAATAACGTTCCAATTCACTATGTTATTACCTGCAACTAGAATCGCCTGTTGCTGGGGTGATCAGGATCAAAACAATGTTCTTGTTGGCATAGTTCAATCCAAGTAGACTCATCCTAAAAAATCATTTTCAAGTGATTCATACAAGCTTGACTTCCACTTGCTTGCTTGAGAGTAGTCGAATTTTATAAAAAATCCATGTCAGACTAGTCAAACTATTGCCTCAGTACCAGGTTGGTCATTTTCCAGTCTCAATAATTCCCCGACTTTTATCATGTAGAACATGCAGACACATTAACAATATTCATAACATGTCAACAACAGAAAAATATTTGCTTCAGCTGTTTATTCTGGAATGGGAATAAGGATGAACAATAACATTTTAAAAGCCAATTCATATCCCTAAGTTCCTTCAACCATCTAATTTCAGAACATTAAGCCAAAAATAAACATCTAATGCAAAAATGATATGTGGCTAGGAATAGATGATTGACCTGTGGAGAAGCCCATAAACTTATGGCACTTTGTAAATGATACATCAAAGTAAGCTACCAAAGCATGGATGAAATCATCACGTTCTGCCACAAGCTTAAAAGGAGCAGTGAAGGACACATCCCCAGAAACCATTTTTGAGATGTCCATCGTCTGAACGGGATAAAAGATATACAAGGTATCAGTCGAAGAGTGACCAAATAAGGTATGGTGAAATAAGATATACGGGCAACAGATGTAAAGATGAATATAATCATGTCATAAGCCCAGCCTACCTTAAGTAGCTGACAGGTTGTAACAATTTGATTCTGATCAACTGTGTCAACAAGAGGCTCCATTATTGCTTGCTTCTTGATGCAGTCCATTTTGAAACCATAAACATTATTCCAAACTGTAGAAGCATATTGGGCAAATGGAAAAAAACCCGAACATAAGTAGTAGTATAGAAATTAAACAGAATCAACAGAAACACAACAGTATTCAATAAAATGAATTAATTCGCTTCCAAGTCCCATAAAAATATAGAAAAGTTGAAAGAAAACTTTAAATATCTTGGACACGAAAGGAATATAGCAACCATTTTACTTCTAACCAGGAATGGGAATAGACTAACATTCAATCTTATCCTCTCTGTACTCTGCATCCTCAATGGCTGTCAGATGAAGAGAAGCTTTATCTGGCAGTATAATTCCATCTCTAACCTGAAACAAGTACAATATTAGGAATGAAAAGTAAGCCCACTGATTTCACATGGGGTTAAATTGTTGGTTAGCGCCACTAGCACTGAAGATCCAAATTTGACATCCATTACGAATATAAACAGATACAAACAAGGATCCTAGATAGTGACATGTTCACTGTGATGTGGCTGTTATCAGTACTTTTGAGTGTGTATGCATTACATGTCATGGGTTGATTTTCCAGGACAGTGTTAGATGGTAGAATAACTAGGGATAACATGAAGACTTGAGTTAAACCCTTAACACATGAGTTGGACCCAAGCATAGAGCTGCTAGTTGGATTTTGTCAATATCACGGTCCTCCAAACCAAGCACATCAACAATCCCAAAGCATGTCATCAAGAGTACTCCCAAAGTCTATAATGTCTAATCAAGTAATTATGATTGCTTCTTGCTGAAACTACTTCAAGTGGTGACACCAATACCTAGTGCACAGTATCAGATAAACATAAAAAATCAAGTAACCAAAACCTTCATGTCTACAAATAATAGAAACCAGAAGCATAATTTGATGCCTGAAAAACCTGCATATCTATCATCCCAATTCAAACAGAGTAGCTGCAACTACAGTAGGAAACAGCAAGGAATAATTATGCAAGTGAAGTAAAAGTGTAACTCACTAGCCACTTGTCGCGGGCATAGAGCACTGACTTCAACATATTCTCAAATAATAGAAAATATCCCATCCACTCTGATATGATTATATCAACTTTAGGTACTGGTAGCTCAATCTCCTCGATCTTTCCCTTTAGAACAGTTATTACTGCAACATTCAAAAGTTCGGTAAGTGGTGGAACAGAATAACTTGAAGCAAAAAAAGGAAAATAAAGGCAGGAAAATCACTAAAATATACAAACTAGTATAGTATTACCATTGGAGTATCCATTTGATTCAACAATCTCTTTTGCCATGTTAGCTACATGCGCACACTCAACCTGGATAAACAGTAACTCATCAGCTTGGATAAACAACAAGAATGACTGTTTAGAAAAATGCTATAGGCAAAATACATACCGCATAAACATGTGCTGCACCAGCTTTTGCGCAAAACAAGGACAAAATTCCAGTGCCAGCACCAACGTCCAGTACAATTTTATCCTTAAACAAAAACTTATTTTGATAGATAACATTTTGATAAGTCTTAGTTCTCACTACATCTTTAAGCATTTCCTGCAATGCAAAAGGGTTAATGAAATCAATCAGTCATCATCAAACAAGCAACGAGTTGATAAAACCAAACCAGGAGCAACATGCTTACTTCATGAATTCCTACAAGAAAAAAAGTCAGGAAAAAAAAAAGTCAGTCCTACAAGTAATATTCACCAAAAGTAATCCAGATTTAACTCAAATTTTTTTAGATCAAAATAATAACCAAATGGGAAACCTCAAAATCTTTTTGTAGAAGAATGTAACTCTTACTAAGTTTGCAATATACAACCATATACAACGAAGAATTTAATACATCAGACAAAATAATATAATCCACTGTTTAGATTGATATAATCACTAATCAGGAGGCCGTAAACTTTCAATCAACCTCCTCTATAAACTATATTTTCGGAGCATAGTTGATAACAGAATAAGACTAATCATTCCTTAACTTGTAAGTTTGAAGTGGACACACATTAGAAAACCGAAACCAGAATGGCAACATCTGAGACTTAATCCCTGGGATTCAAAAAGTCAACTTTACTCGTCCTCGTGAACAAACCCGCCCCCAGGAAACAAAAATAGAAAGAAGAAAGAATTTCTCAAAAAAATAGAGCCAAAATCTTAAGGAGACAGGCTTCCAGTATTCCATATTCTATATTCCATCTCACAGAACAAAAAGTGAATAACAAACAGAAAAAGAGGGAAAAAGCAAGAGATTTGTATTTTCTTTTTATCTTTACCGAAGTGAGAGTAGGAATCGAAGTAATAATCAGCGCTGGTCTTTTCGTCATCTCCTTCGACTAACGACACGTCGGGCTCACCCATGGATTCGTCTTGGATGGCAATGGCTTTGCCGGAGTCGTCGGGATTCGAGCTCTGGGTGATCAGCTCCTCGTCCTTGTCCTCGAAGCGAGTCCTAGTACCAGTAAAGGCCATGGAATCTTGGCTGTTGTAGTTATTGTTGATGTTGCTCTTATTGTTCTTACGACCCATGGTGATATTGTAGTAACATTAAAATTAGGGTTGTGGCATGTGGAGGCGGGTTTTGCTGTAGGGGTTTTGGTAGGGAGCTTTATCAGTAATTATTATCATTATTATTAAAGGTAGCAACTAGCAAGTGGATAGATATTTTTGGAAGCAAAAGTACTTACCTTTGTCCTTTGGTTTCGTACTCATCAGAATTTAGAAAAGAAAAGAACAAGCATGAATCATGAGTATACCACTGTATATGCTTTGTTTTAATAGCTTATATATACTTAAATTGTAAGTTTTGAGAGAGGCTATGTAATAAGTGAGTCAAAATTTAAACTTGTCCTTGTCTGCCAAGTCAACAAGTCAATAAGCATTGATCAGATGTACTCGAGTACATTAACAACTGTGCAGCATTCGTACCACGTGTAAGGGAAGAAAGTTGTGCTTATCCAATTAGTCCCTCTGAAATGCTTTAGTAGGTACAATGCTCTGAGTTCGACATGATGACGTTTTAATTTAAACTCCTCTCAAGGACATGATTAAAGAACAAAAACCACGTCAAGAAGATTCTTGAACAATCTGGTTTAGTCAAAAACAGGCATTTCTAATTTTGAAGACTCAATACTTATCTTCAATTTAGGTATTTTTAATGAATTAATTTATAAATGAGGTTTAGGTTTAGACTAATTTGAAATTTTTTTAAAAATAATGTTATTTTGTTTAGAAAAATTGAGTGTTATGTAGACTTAGGTTTAAACAACTCAAACCTGAATTCAATTAAAAAAAAGACGTGTTTTATATTTTTAATTTTAAGAAAAATATTTTAAATAAATTGACAGGACTAGCCTATGATTGACCCATTGTCACCCCTAATGTTGTGAAGATTATTTATCATTTGCGTGTAGATCTAATATTTATTAAGGAAAATTAAGTTTAGAGTCTATTAATTATAAACTAATTTATAAATATTATTAAGACTTTTAATACTATTTATGACATATTCTAGTCAAGGATAGCTTATTCGATAGTCATTGGATGTAACATAAACTATATGGAGGTGGTTGAGTGATCAATATAGAATTCATCACCCTAAAGTAATTAGAGAGAATGTTTCATTGTTCTCAATTAGTATCGGTTCGAAAAATCCTTGACTAAAGTAGAATGATGCTTTGTAAAATAGTTTATAAATGTCATTAATTGAATCAATAGCTAATGATAAAGAATTAATATGATTGGACTCAAAATAGAGTAGTCATTAATTCAAAGCTCTATATCTAATTGGAACATCATATGATGAAATGATTGGATTATACAAAAAAATAATGTACGCAAAAATTAGTCAAAACTACTTTGACATTTCTGAATATTTGGATAGTCATAATGTATTACTAGACGTTAATCTTAATTTATGGATATAACTTATTTAATTAGAGAGTTAAAAATAAAGAGTTTAATTTATCTAATCCTGAATATGATTTAGGGTTATAATTTGTATCTATTACCAACATATTTCGGAACATATTGGGTCACATATAAAGAACAGGTTGAAGAGAGAAAAGATTTTTTAATCAAGTTCGACTTGATTGTAAAGTTTGAGAAAATTTATAATTAAATATGAAATATTTAATAAATAATGATCAATATAAGATATTATAAGATATTAACTTTTATTTAGGTATAATTGGTACGTAATTAAAATTATTTGTAATTTTAATTTTAATTATTTAATTTTAATTAAATTATTAAAATATTCAAAATTTATTATAAATGAAATTAAGCTCTAATTTATTCACTTCGAACTTTCTACAATGTATTGTCGAGTACTAACTGTCAAGTTAGGAGTCTTGTATGCCTATTTAAGTTCACTTGTAATATGAATTTCAAGAGAATGAAAAATCAAATGAAAATTATCAAGTTAGATTCCTTGTTAAAACTTGTTCCATCCTTCTAACGCCCAACATCCCCAGCTTCTGTGGGAAGTAGGGGATTTCTACGCTTGCCCAGTGACGAATCAAGTACCAGTACTTAGTACTTAGTCCTGAGTCCTGACACCTAACATGACTCCATCCTTAACGTTGGAAAATGTCAATAAAAAGTTAAATAAAAACAAAATTTATGAAAGTTAAGGATATGCTTGGTTTTCTCTGCTGCTGCTTGCTAATATGATCAACCTGGCTGAATTTCCTTCTTTTCTCTGAAAAGTAATGGATTTTATATTGTGGGAGGGGGTTTTTCCAGAAAACTTCACAAGAAGGCATAGGGGTTGACTTTGTTGGAAATTAGTTTGTGATATAAGTAATTAAAGTCAAACTTGGAAATGAAAGGTTGTTTCCTTTCCAAGAGTTG
>JAOQMM010000172.1:7893637-7912901 GCA_027563515.1 Erythroxylum platyclados | reverse complement strand
CTAGATTGTCTGGTGTCATTGAAATCATTCTAAAAAGAGCTTCTACTCGAATGGCCTTGAATTGTGGAACTAATGTATTGATAACAAGAATGAATTAATTTAATATTAATATCTAATTGTATAATATAAATAAAATAAAAAACATTCCGATGAAATCAAATAGGTTTTTATTTTCAGTTTTTTATAAAAAATCTCAACCAACAAAATTTATTGTTAACTTTTCATTTCAAATCTCAACTAGAATTTTTTTGAACTTTTTCTAACAAAAGAACATAAACAATAAAAATTAAAACAAAAATAAAAATTCACAGCAAAAAAATAAAGTAAAATTAAACGATTCCTTAAATATATTGCAAATGATGAGAAACTTGATGCAATATTTTGGTCATCAGCAACGGCCGCTGCCCTTCATCACTGCTTGAAATGTAAGCACCTGCAAGTGTTTTTTGGTAAGAAAATAAAAAGAGCCATTGAATTTGGGAACTTCTGAGCGACTGAGCCGTTATATTTATTGTGGATTAAAATATCTTTCTATATCATATATATTATTTATTAATATAAAAATAATTTATATTATTTATAATGGTCATATAATTATATGACGTGAAACATTATTCTAGTAGTAGGGGCAAAAAAATACATTTCCATAATCCTTTATTTGGGCCTTTTAAGATGCTGGGCTTATTCTGCGGTTGCCGTAGAAGTCTTCTCGATCTTGTTCTGCTATTCCAGCTTTCCTTTCACAATTCTATTAAATATATTAGCACGCAGAAAAAGTATCACAAACATATGAACTCAAGAAAATTAATGAGGTACTTATCTATATTATCTTGACTCAAGTTAGGGAATTGCCTGTCTATTGTTTTAGTCTTTTAAATGCTTAAAAATTCGACTGGTAGTGAATTGTTTGAGGAATACGTTACAAGCTTAGGACAAGATCATGACAATCTCATTGTTCATCACTTGAGCGTTTACCAATTGCTTGGAATTAATTGGAAAATGTTACTTAAAACATATGGTACGAAAAAGGACACGACCATAGATTGGTTAGCTTGATGGGATTCTGAGACAAAAATTCACGATTCCTGGGTTGTGTCTGCAATTAATCTTCAAAGCCTTAGTTTATATTGGTTATCATGTGCTGGCAAGCAATTTTACTGTTTGTTAATGGATATATGCGCATTATATCTGGCTCACACTGTGTGGTCCAAGTGTAACTCTGCGCTTTCAAAGTCAAAGCGATAAGGACTTTTCGTTGCTTATTGTTGCTGTCTGTAGAATTGAAATTGCCATTGAGCTGGTATTTCTTTATTATGATAGATTAAGAAAAACTATTGTCGGTGAACTTATATTTCGTGGCTAGGAAAGGTTTAAAACATATAACATATAGAAAGAAAAGTGTAGAGGAGTCAATAGTAATGAGTTAATTAGCTCTTCATTGTTATCAAGAAGTCCCATTGAAGTATGAGGTTTAGAAATTTATGATAATACGCAGTCTTATCCTTATGATAAATAGAGTGTCAAACAAGAGTTTACGTTAGTTAATTACTGTACATAGCATATTAAAATACTTAACAAGAATGAGTCATGAAAAAAAAATTATTTCAGAATGTTTTGTATTTTTACATAATATTGAAAGTTATTGATATAAAATTTCTTTAAAATTTTTTATTCGTTTTTATAAAAAAAGAATGAGCATAAGTAGAGATTAATCCATTATATATTTATGCTATCAATGAGTAGACTTTTATCGTGGTAATTAAATTTCAGTTATGAAAATTCATTTTCATATCAAAATTGAATTGCGTGAAAGTAAAATTATTGTTATTATTAATCATATATTTCAACAAATTTCACAATAAATCGAAATTACTTCCTCTCTGAAGTTTTGATTTCAGTGTAGATACGGCAAAAGAACCCCCAAATACAGGGAAAAGGGAATGATGCAATCCGTTCACTATCTATTATTACAAAAAGAAAGGTATACGTCTGAAAAGTTCATTCTTAAAACCTCCACCCAAATATATGTAATTCAGCAAATATGCTTTCTTTGTATCAATTTTATAGCTAAAACAATAGATTATAATTGTTCTCCGATCAGCCTTGCAGAGTACCCGATGCAATAACGATGCTTGCTAGTGCAACAAATCCTCAATGAGATTACACATGAAGCATGCAATCATGTGTTTGAATTTACGAGGTCTTTGTCTCATCTCTAACACACTTTTAAATATTACTACTAACTATTTCAAGAGTTCCAATGTACATAATTAGCTAATGATATACATATGACTTGTAATATATGCTCTAAGCATGCGTGGTTGCCTGGTTGTCATGGAGCTGGATTATATAATTGCTCTAGGTGCATTTACCTTCCTTTTTTTAACAACAAACCTAAATTAAGAGGAAAAAAAAAAACTAAAAACTCGGAGTAGATGAGCATATGAACCTTATCTATAAGCTTATGTGGACGCTCTTGGATCACATTTCTAATAGAGTATACAAGTTATTTGTATTATACAATGCTGGACAGGAACTCAATTTCAGTCACAGCTAGCGAAAACCTACTCTTATTACAATTATTGAGTGAGAGAGACGAAGCAAAATTGAGCACATGGATGAGGAGGATACAAAAATTTCCACAAAAAGGCAATTCTTGTACATGTATATGTGGGTTCATTAACAAGATATTATTTGGTAAAAAAATAATATTGCAGAAAAGAAGAAAAAATGGGAAGATGGGAAAAGGGTAATTCTTTTAGATGAATAAGAGACTTAACATAACAGCATCAAGGAATTAATTATTTTATCAATATTACTGATTCACATCTTTAAATTATGAATCAAGTAGGATTTGAAAAAGTACACACTAGTCGTGTTTTCTAATGTAATTGAAGATTATTCCTATGTTCTAGCATGATTTGACTAGCAGATTCTTGATAAATAGATTACAAGAAACAAACACTTGATTAGACTTGGTATTATTTGTCTTAACACCTATAGAGGTGGTCAAAGCCAAAACGTAGGACTACTGCTAGCTATACAACTATGGCTTACGACATGCATTATTTGAGAAATGAACAAAAACCCGAATTTTGTAGGCACTAAACGTAAGCATCAAATGCTCAACCTTTAGGAAACTTCGAACATGTAACAAGAGTGTAGTCGTCTTTCGTCGGTGCTTTGTCTGAAATCGACATATGAGACGACCTTGAATGCTCCTTATTGAGACTATACCTTAAAATCCAGCTTAAGTAGATCCTTCTGGGGTTCACAAAACGTGTTTTTCTCTTAAACACGTCATGACTCACTCTTAATCACATATCCTTGAATAGTCACAGAAGAAACTAACAAGAAAAATTATGATTCCAATTCATATAAATATACTATACAAGACAAATGTTTAAGGTGAAGAGAAGCTAGAAAGGAGGAAATATATCCATATATAATATAATTAGTGATATAGTATTATGAGAAGCCTCATACCAAAGTCAATATTGAATTCCGAACAACCAAATATTGTATTATTATCTCCGTTTGACATGATCTCTTGATGATTAGTACAAATATTCCCGCGTGGCAGGTCCCTATTGGTATTATATCTTCCAAGAAGATTCATGCCTTATGATTGGGATGCAAAGGAACATGCTAATATCCTAGAATCATAGTTTACCTCTTTATCTAACTTAATTTTTCTTCAAGTTCTCTTTTATATTCCTTGTTCTCACTGAGGATAAAAGAAATTTATTAGAAACAACTTAACCGACTAGTGTGATATATGTCACTCAATTAAGAAATTTGATTATGGATATATCACCTCCTAAAAAACCACAAAGAAGACCCAAATTTTCACTACAAGAAAAATAAGTTTTAGTGATGGAAATTACCGACGGAGAATAATGATTTTTCGTCGGGAAACAAATTTAGTGACGGAAATTATTGACGGAAAGAGTTGTCAGAGAAATGGCCGTAGGTAAATTTTAGCGATGGATATTAGGAATCCGTCGGTAAATTTAGCAACGGAATGTTATATATCCGTCGGTAAATTTAGCGATAGAATATTTTTACGACAATTTTTACCGTTCTATCATTAAATTCCGTCGGCAAAGTTTTGCGGATAAATTCCCTCCACATTTATCGACGGATTCTTTTTCCATCAGAAAATATCATTTTTCACAACAAGTTTATTGATGGAATTAAATTTTCGTTGCTAATTTACTACGAAATTTTGTCCGTCAGTAATTTGTAATTTTCTTGTAGTATTTAGGAACGTTAAAATAAATGGTCTTTTCTTAATAGACGAAACCATATTTAAAAAAACTTTTAAGATGAAGTAATCCAATAATAAAAAATCTTAATGTTTATTGAGATTCTTGAAACATTTATGCTCTAATCTTCAAGTTGGAATCACATTTTCTAGTTTTAATTAGCAAAATTTGTTCTTGGATAATGTGTTGTAACAAATTAGCACCAATACTTAAAGAAGAATCTTGATTGTGAATTTAATTGAATTATTCTTCTTTTGTATAAAATAAAAATTTTCTTTTAATATAATTGATTCTTTTATTTTTCTCAAAATTGAAAATACCAATTTATGGACAAAGTTCATAGTATTCATAATTTTTAAAACATAATTAGAAACGCATATTAAAATTAAACTCTCAATTTTAAATCCATGAACCATGTGGGCCCTTGATAAATTCACATTGCTATAGTAGGAATTAGGTGAAGTGTGGCATGTGACACTAGAAAATCAATTAAAACAGATAAAAGATGTACAAGATTCAAAGCCAAGTTGTATGCAATCATGTATATTAACGATAACAAAATCCCAATGACTAGTTTATTAGAGTATAGTAATCTCACATGTCGGTTATTACTAGAACTTATGGTGATTCCTGCCTACCGTCAAGGGTAGCAAGCTGAAATCAGAAGCATGTAAAGACACGAAACGGTTCCTTTCACTTAAGCTTGTACTCCAAATCCACAACATGAAAGTGACAAACTTGGCCCTCTTCAAGCTTTTTTTACTAATCAGATGTTGACAGATTGAGCTGTTGACAAGTACTGAAAATAAAAAAAAAAGAAACTTCAATGTCTTACGAGCATGATAATACAAATAACCAATCACTTTCTTATTTATAAACCCTAATTAATTGCAGTGTGACGTTGATTAAAGAAGGTTCATATATGGTTCAAGCAGTCTAGTTGTGAGTAAATTAAGCTCAAGTTCTTTCACCATTTTGACCTGTCTTTTTCCTTCCTATATTCAAGTCCTATGTACGTGTAAGCTATGCACAGCCATGGAACCTATAGAGCTTCTTGGGTGTTTCCTTTCTGTGCTGCTGCTAAGTTGTAATCCACTTCAGGAACTCAGTACG
Source organism: Erythroxylum platyclados (assembly GCA_027563515.1). Taxonomy (NCBI): domain Eukaryota; kingdom Viridiplantae; phylum Streptophyta; class Magnoliopsida; order Malpighiales; family Erythroxylaceae; genus Erythroxylum; species Erythroxylum platyclados. The sequence continues at coordinate 7,907,520 of JAOQMM010000172.1, read as the reverse complement.
CTGCTTCAGGGATTAACTTTATTTGTAGAATACATTGCTCTCTTGTAGGTACCTAACACGCTAATTAAAACCATTTTAGATTATTGTTCATATTGAGCGCTTCTGACCTTTTGCTAATCCATATACTAACTTATTAAGATCAGAAGCTGACTGATCCGGAGATTCTGACATACGGCACCTCTATTAGTAACACTTTGAAGCTCATTAACCGCTTCACTATTTGCTGATTATCATTATTAAGGGCAGGAAAGAAACACGTATACGCATTTGGTGATTAGTACAGCGTGGGTTCAAATAACTGCCAAATGCCTTTTCGTGATTAGGTTACTTTGATTCAATAGGTTTATAACGACTATAGTCATGTTTGGCAATCATCATATTGTATTAGCTATTAGTTGATTCTATTAACGATTAGCTGACAGTAAATTATATTAGCTGATTTGATCAGTTGATAATATCAGCTGTTTATTTAAAGATGTTTGGTAAAATTAGCTGTTTAATATTAGTTATTTATGTGTAAAATGACTTATAAGAGCAAAACTTAAAAAAAAGATTTATAAGGACATAAGGATTATATCTTAGTATTTTTTTGAATATTCTCATAAGAATTTAGATTTTAGATATTTAGTTTCACAAAAATTAAGTTTATAACTCTAATAAAAAATAAAAATAAAAAACATATAATAATAATAATAATAATAATAATAATAACAACAACAACAACAATAAAAAATATTATTATTATTACTACTTTCTTTCTCCATATGTTAATCAAGTTGAAGTTCATTTTTCTAATATATTAACTTATTAATCAAGTTGAAGTTTAGGGTACTAGTGCTTGGTGATGGTAAAGCAATAATAAAAGATGACAACTTGAGTAATTTGTAATAATTTTTAGACACAATTGTCTTTTCGTCCTTTAATTTCTTAGTTGTTAGAGCAAAATGCTTCTCATAGAAATATTTTCAAAAACAGTGGATTAAGCTCAATTCATCAACCTAATTAGCTGATTACCAAATATGATTATAAGCGAGTTGACATAGTTAAATAGGCAAATACTTCGCAATCTACCAGAAAATAGTTGATTACTCATTTACCAAATAAGGCATATAGTCTTCAATTACCCTCGTAGTAATTGCGAAATTACAATTCTCCAACATAATTGCAGTAAGGGAAAAAACTTTATGAAATATGTAAAATAAACTAATTGTTTACGATTGGAATTTGTGAGTATTCAACAAGTATGTCTATTCATTTAAAACAAAAATAAAAAATAAAATAAAAGTTCTTATTTGTAAAAATTTCCTTTAATTCTTAACAAAATATTTGTTTGGAATATTTACATTGCTTACTAACGTTAACAACATTTAACTATTTATATATTAATTCCTATTTATTGAATTATAGTTGATAGTGCCCACGTATGAATAAAAATTATTCACATCCAATTTTGAGCAATGTTAATAGCTAGCATGTTTAAATACGGATAAACACACAACAACCACCAACACCTGGTAAAAGAAAGAAGAAAATCACGAGTGTAACATATTTACTAGCTCTCACTTAATTGCAGGCAAGCAGTATATATAATTCAAATGTTTTTTGTTATCCTTCAAATGTTTTTTGTTGTAGTACTTGGCTTGGAACTTGTGTGAGGATTGATTCATTTTAGTAGTGAGCAATGATTTGGGATTCTTTCAAGTGGACAATATATTATAACTGCTCATGACAACTACTCTTGTACAGAAATTAACCTTCCACATCTAGGAGAAGAACCTTGGTTGATTTTTGTCCCTCTCTGACAGGCCAAGCCGCCGAACAGTCGTCATGGACAACTTGTTGTTTCACCTCCTTTAATAATTCTTTCCCTTTTTATCTCTGCAATGCAATCTATCTTTTAATGCAGATCTCAGGCTGTTGAGTTACTTGCACATGGTGATTCATCTAGTCCCTCATCCATTCATAATTTAAAAGAGCCACACATATTCTTCTCATCATCGACTGTTCCTCTTTTTGATTCCAATTGTTTATTCCTTCTTCTCTGGGATTTTGTATATTCTCTTGGTTTGTTAGTTGAAAAATTGAAATCTATTTCTATGAAAAACATAATCTTGACAAGTATCTCAACTCTTACATGGAGGCATGGAGATCTAGCATACAAACTAGCACATTTAGATATGCATATGCAAGCATTTTCTCATAGTGTTTAAGCCTTAATCACTCATTAGTGAGACAGGACAACCATCCCCTCAAAAGTCATTAACTTAATTTGGTCATTTCTAATGACTTACTAATGGGTGGTTACGAGGAAAATGATGACTTTTGAAGACAGAAAAAGCTTACCAGGTTGACTTTCCATGAAGAATCCAGTACTTGCATGTGAACTTGTGACTGACATGGAAAAGTCATCAGGAATGTGCTTTTGCCCAGATATGATTAGAGAGAGCTTGTGAACTGAATTTGGATAATTAGTACCATTCCTAACTACAATCCTTAAACCCTAATGACCTTATAAATTCTGATGCAATTGTGGGCCCATAGTATCTTCTCAAAGCTTCTCCTTTGTCTTAAATTTTTGTTCCCAAATCAGAATCTTAATCTTGTGTAAATTCATATCTTTGTCAGATCACTAGAGCTTAACTGCTCATAGGTATCATCAACATATTCATGCTTGCTATGTATTCTTCGTGTAGGATGCAGCATATTTGGTTTCAGCAAAGCAAAATTTTTAAAGTTATGTCGACGTTTATGCATTTGGTTAGTCATTGGTTGGGAAGTGGGGACTTGCCGAGTTTAACTTAACTACCATCATTAGCTATCTAAAGCAAGTGAAAAATATCAAGTTCTTAACTGGTCTGACTATTTTGCAATCGTACTATTTCCTTTTTGTCTTAGTTATCTAAAGCAAGTGAAAAATATCAAGTTCTCAACCGGCCTGACTTTTTTGCAATCGTTCTATTTCCTTTTTGTTTTCCTCCTTTTTGGGCAACGTCTTGAATGTAGAATGATATAGGAAACTATAAGAAGATAATCCAAAGAAGTAAGAGTAGTCTGACAGTAATGATATGGAGATGGGAGGTCTAAAAGGAAAAAAAAGATTAGCACCCACCCCTCATCAACCACCTTATTCGTTCTGGATCTTATGAAGATTTGAGTTAAAGAAAGGTTTGGAGAATGTGACAGAAGCGAACAGTTGTCATGGAGATAAAAAAAAATTCATCTGTAAAAGGCGAGGTTTCGATTTTGCTTACATTAGAGTATCAATGATTGATATTTTATTCTGTTTCATTAAGGTGAGAACTAGGCAAGTTGTGGGGATCCCTTTTTATTATGTCAAAGCCTCAGACACTCCCTATATATTACGAGAGTTCTTGACAAAGGTTTCATTCAAGCAGTTGTGTCTTCTCAACTCTTTTCTTTCTCTCTATCACTTTCTCGTTCGTACACAATCTTTTTTTTTGAGGACAAAACCTACAGATATAGCCAGGAAAGTTAACGAGTTTTTGCAGTAGAAGTCATGGCCATAGAGATTGAACAACCTACTACTGTTGAGCTATCGAAAATTGCAGTCTCTAAAACCCATGGAGAGGACTCTCCATACTTTGCAGGATGGAAAGCATACGATGAAGATCCTTATCATGACTCAGAAAACCCATCAGGAGTCATACAGATGGGACTCGCAGAAAATCAAGTAAGTCTCTTGATCCATTTCTTTCTTAGCATACTTAAGCTGAATGTGATCTTCGTCAAGACAAAGCTAAAATCCTTCCTTTTGCTCATTGAACAGGTCTCATTCGATTTGTTGGAAGAATACTTGGCCAAACATTCCGAAGCATCTAGCTTTGGAAATGGAGCACTAAGCTTTAGAGAAAATGCCTTGTTTCAAGATTATCATGGACTCAAATCGTTCAGACAGGTACTTTCTTTCACCCATATATGTAAAGACTTACTATAACTTACTTAAAAGAAGGACAATTCTGACATTTCTTGTGCAATTGTACACAGGCAATGTCAAATTTCATGGAACAAATTAGAGGAGGAAGAGCAAAATTTGACCCAGATAGAGTAGTCCTCACCGCTGGTGCTACTGCAGCTAACGAGCTCTTAACATTCATTCTAGCAGATCCTGGTGATGCTTTGCTTGTTCCAACTCCATACTATCCAGGGTAAGTATTCAGTTGTCTCCAAAAACATCTACTTCCGAGCTCATTATCTATGGCTTTAAGGCTTTCATTCCCAACCTCACCATTTAACATTATTTCGAACTTCTCTTGCAGATTTGATAGAGATTTAAGGTGGAGGACTGGTGTAAACATTGTTCCAATTCACTGTAACAGCTCCAACAATTTCCAAGTTACTCCTGAAGCCTTGGAATCAGCATACAGAGAAGCAGCAGCTTTGAACCTCAAAGTGAGAGCAGTTCTGATAACAAATCCATCAAACCCATTGGGTGCTACGATCCAACGCTCAGTCTTGGAAGAGATTCTTGATTTCGCAGTACGCAAAAACATCCATCTTGTGTCCGATGAAATCTACTCAGGATCCACGTTCGCGTCATCCGAATTCATAAGCATTGCTGAGATTCTTGAATCTCGTGGATACAAAGATTCAGAGAGAGTGCACATTGTCTACAGCCTTTCCAAAGATCTTGGCCTTCCAGGTTTCAGGGTCGGAACAATTTACTCCTACAACGATAAGGTTGTTACCACTGCAAGAAGGATGTCTAGTTTCACCTTGATTTCTTCTCAGACACAACATCAGTTGGCTTCCATGTTGTCGGACAAGAAATTTACCGAAAATTATATCAAGATAAATAGGGAGAGACTGATGAAGAGATATAACATGATTATTGAAGGTTTGAGAAACGCTGGGATAGAGTGCCTGAAAGGGAATGCTGGGTTGTTTTGTTGGATGAATTTAAGCCCGTTGTTGGAGGAACCCACAAGAGAAGGTGAATTGGTTCTTTGGAAGTCCATACTTAGTGAGGTGAAGCTAAACATATCTCCAGGATCTTCCTGTCATTGCTCCGAACCAGGTTGGTTTAGAGTGTGTTTTGCTAATATGAGTGAGCAGACACTAGAAGTTGCACTCAACAGACTACACAACTTCATGGATCAAAGGAAAACAAACGGCAACTAAGACAATTTACGGTTAACTCCTACCAGAATTTTTTAATGGCTGTGGCCATTTTATTCTTTAGTTGATAAAACCCTCTTGAAGAACTGGGTTTTTGCTAAGTTATATCAATATATACTGTATATCAGAAAGAAGATGCAAATTCTTCTGTTTTCTTGCTCTCCCGAGCAAGTTTCCTGGTAACTCCGTCTCGTTGTAAGTTTCCTGGTAACTCCGTCTCGTTGTAAGTTGTTATAATACAAAAAAATTTCCTTTGAACTCTATGTTGTTTTGTCTCTGACTCGGTAATCTCTTCATTGGTCATGTTCTTATTACTTGTCAACTAATCAACATCAACACTAAATGACCTCCATGAAAGTTTCTCGGAAATTCGGATATGGTAATGCACTTGTTATTTCTCCATATGCCATTCAAGTTTCTTTTACCCAATTTGAATCATTGCATAAACAATACTTCCTAAATTAAACCTTTCCAAAAATCTACTCGCAGAACTTGACTTGGTGGTTAGGAGATGCTTAATTCTTCATCAACACCATAATTTGTAAGGAAAAAAAAAAGATTATCCATATGGTGTATAAATCCAGTTTGGTCGTATACGAAAATACCTTCCGTATTTGACTAATTTCACTTACTAATCACTACTTAAATTGTATATTTTGCAAGTTTTTTAGTTCTCACTTTTGCGGGGTCGTTACTCCTACTTCACGTGGCAAGCTAGTCAACGTAGTTGGGTTGTTTCAGAGATTGTTACAACATAAACAAATGTATTTAGTATTGTCTTATCAACATTCTTTTCGACATAATCTCTAATTAAGGGACCAGACGGCTGAAAAGATTACGATGATTAAGCAACCTAATGGGACCAAAAGCAGTCCCCTATGGCTAGGTTGGAAAGTTGGACTCTTTAACACCTTTGACATTTACTTGGTTTTCTTTTCACCACCTGCAGCTGTCATGGTCAGCTCATGCTGGATTTATTTAACACTAGCGTGATTAAGATGTAACAATAATTACACAAGATATGCATGGGCTTGATTAAGATATAATTATTGTATAAGATTTGCTAGGCTTAACTTCTATAAGTTTTAAGTTTTTGCGTGTGATCATCGCTCAGCACCAACCATTAATGGTCCACACCAGAGGAACCAAATATATTGCAGCTGATCACAAGTAGTATAATATCGTTCACACTTGTTCAACACTGTATAGATATACATGCAAACTGGAACTAAACTACTTATGCCATAATTACATTATTTGTATGGTATAATGGCGTATCATGTGATTATTTTTTTATGCTAACATATGGAAGGAAGAGCATGATAGCGTTTGCGACTAACTGTATTCAATATAAGAAGATAGGCTTCTGACTGTCTTTGAATGAGAAAGAGTTTTAATTGAATTGATTAATTTGTTTCCACCAAATTATAATCTCTAGGAGGAAGAAGAAGAAGATTTCAGGGCACTCAAGAAATGAGGAAATTACATGCTTACCATCCCAATGAAGGGTTGTCACCATCATGGATGGAAGTTATGTATAAGATTCAACTTTATTATGTACTAGTAAAAGTCCACATTCAATAAATTCAAAGTCTACATAGCATAATTTGATACTATGAACAAGATTAATATCTTATCATTAATTTTTTTTACATTAAAATAGGTCCTTTTTCAATGCATCAGAAAGGACGTTTTTTTTTACACAGATTGTGTATGGCTTTTTTTTCTTAATAGTCCAAGTTTGGGGTTAAAAAATAAATGGATAAATATTCTTAGAGAAACAGAATAATAAGAAGTAATCTGATTGGACAAATTGGTCAATACTTTGTTTTTTTCATTAGTAATTATTAGCTTCAACAGAACGTTGGTACTAATTGGTCAAAAAATTTATGAACTTCCTATCTTTTAGTTCTACTTATTGGAATATTTGAGAGTGCGCCGTTTGACTAATTGGCTTATCGCCCACATTCTAACCTCATATCAAACCAGATCAGCAATTTGGATTTGATATGTTAATCTATAACTCTCCAAAATGCTTTTTACCACATACTTTAATAATTCATCTGACTTTCTTTTGAGATAGTTTTATTTTTCCGTAGCTCAAAGGGCCAAAGTCAACTTCCTAGTTTTCCCGGAAATGATGCCTCATTAAATATGGTAATTCCTCAGTCCAAATTACTTGCTGCTTACTTCAAAGTTTCCATTCAAATTCACCATTTCTGAGAAATTAGTCATTTATCACTTCAAGGCCACGGAAGGTTTGTATTTTCTTTTCATATGTATTGAACTACGTTGGAATTGGATCCATCCATCTTGATGCATTACACTTGGTATTAAGAAAATGAATCCTAACAAATGAGCAGAAACATGTTCTTGATGAATATATGCTCAAGATTCAATATTTTACACATATGAATGGTTAAAAATGGTGTGAGGCTTAAATGGGCTCTGTGGTTCCTCATACGTTGATGCAATCCCTTCTTTCTTTTCACTTGGTCTTCATGTGAATATGGTCGTTGGGATTGTACCTTTTCTCTATTCTTCTTTGACAAATTCTTAATGCCTACACCGAACCTCTTTTTATCATTTTCTAAATGTCAACCATTACACCATCTTCTGACCCTGATGATGACTAGCTCTCATTAACTCCCCAAAAGAACAGATAGATCACAGCCGTCCAAGTAGCCCCATGCGGCACACGAGTTGCCACGTGAGCCCTATTCATCATCTTTTATCAAAAAGAGATTTATACCCTAGCGGCCAACCGCTTGATTCACAAAGTTGGTGAAATATCTCCACAAGTTTTAGGATTACAACGCCGAGCTTTTCTCTTATAGTTTATTAGTTTCGGGCTGCGCGATCTCCGCTGCCAATTGAGCAGATAGGTCCACATTTGGATCACAATCTGATCGCACCATGTTCGGGAATTGGTTACTTTGGTCCACTTCTGATCACAAATTTACAAGCACAGCTCATCTGCTCTCCATTAAGCTTATTATTAATATAGTTCATAACCAACATTGAAATACCGTTGTTCTTGCTTGTCATGCATGGAACTATAATTTCTCCTCGAACTAGATGATCGAGTTTAGTTCTAGTAGCAGTGTGCTGCTATATTATTAATGATTTTTTTTTGAAATTCTTGCATGAATGTGCTTTTGAAAGCTCATATTTAATTATATGTTGGGTTTTTGAAGTAGGTAATAATTGTTGTTATTTGGAATGACACATGGGATCAAGGCAACAGAAGTATGAGTCGGAATTTTCAACATTATATTAAGTGGAGAAGTTAGTTAGCCCATCTCTTCTATGATGGAGAAAATTACTAATTAATTAGAATTTATTGTTATTTCTAGACCCAAGTTGGTAAACACAATTATTTGAAAATTTGATTTTAAAGTGATCCAATTAGAAATTGCAACTATTAAAAACTTTAATCAACCTGAAAATTTTATTTAAAAAATACCGAAAATACTTTTTTTTTAAAGTTCTGTCCATAAATTGACAACTCATACGAAATAAATAGTAGACAACTCATACTAAATAAATAGTATTTTAAGTATAAGAGTAGCCTAAATAAATTCAACTTTTTTTGGAATTACTAAATATAGTACAAGGGAAAAAGACACCAAATGCTGAGATATGGTTACTATTATTCACTAGAGATTTAAAACATCATCTTGCTACTTCTTTTATTTACATAATTATGGCCTGTTTGGCACTCAGCAGATTACAAATTAACTGTTAACTAACAACAGATGATATCAGCTGATTTAACTAGTATATAATATCAATTGTTTATTTAAAGAGATTTGGTAAAATTAGTTGTTTAGTATTAACTGTTTATGTGTTAAATGACTTATGAGGATATGACTTCAAATTTTTTTTTATAAGGACATAAGTATTATATCTTAATATTTCTTAAAATATTCTCAAAATAATTTAGATTTTAGATATTTAATTTCACAAAAATTAAGTTTATAACTCTAATTAAAATATAGAACATATAATAATAATAAGAAGAAGAAGAAGAAGAGCAACAACAACAACAATAACAACAACAACAATAATAATAAATAAATAAATATTATTACTACTACTACTACTTTCTTTCTCCATATTAATTAAGTTGAAGTTCATTTTTCGAATATATTAACGTATTAATCAAGTTGAAGTTTAGGGTACTAATGTTTGGTGAAACAAAAATAATAAAAGATTACAGCTTGAATAATTTGTAATAACTTTTAGGCACAATCGTCTTTTGTCCTTTAATTTTTCAGCCGCTGAAGCAAAACGCTTCTTACACCAGCATTTTAAAAAACAACGGATTGAATTCAATCCGTCAACCCAATCAGATGATTACTAAACATAATTATCAACGGTTTGACATAATCAAACAATCAAATATCTCTCAATCTGTCAAAAAATAGCTGATAAGTTATTTATCAAACAAAGCCTATAACTCAAGAAAATAGACAATTCTATTTCTAAATTTTTTGGACGTGGGCGCACTAGCTAGTATAGTTGGTTTAATATGTCAATATGCAGTTTGATAGAAATAGAAATATAGTATATAGATTCACAATACATGTCAAAGTATTCAATTGAATTCGGGTAAAATGTATATGTTATTTTGAAATATATTTCTTATCCACACATTTCAGTTTCTTTTTTTGTTTCCTATTGGAAAATTTGTCTGCAAAATCTATATTAAATATTTCATGGACCTTAGACCTTCGCAGATAAATATTAATAGATAGCAGAAACTATGGCTAAGTTGATATAAATGATTAACAAGGTTATCAAATAGTGACACAAATAAGGATTGGGCCTTTCTCTGTGCAAAATGAGACTCTTCTTGTTTGCTTTTAGGCCCTATTTCGAGTCTGCTTTGATACACACAATTTTATGAGACAACTTGCTACTCCCGTCCCGGGGCTTATCCTAAGTAAAAATATGTGAGCTTCACATTCAATGCAATTCCCTCTTTTCGAATAAGAAAATAGGGTCAGGGGCTTATCCCTAACCCTATGTAATGTAATAATCAAATCACCAGAAATGGAAATAGGAAATAAGAAACGAAATATACGACAATGACCCCAACTCTTTTAAGTTTTATGCAAAACCACCCCTGCTCTAATAAAAATAAACCCCACCAATCCCGATCCGATAGTAAGTAGGCTTCGCATTACAGGGAAATAGAATAAGCGGAGCGGCGAGGTAGCTAATAGTACTGTACTGTCACCGTCGCTTCTTTAACGACTCAAGTCTCTTTATTCATTCTTCAACAAAGGCAATTCCCTTTTTTCATTTTCGTTCATGTGTTTTACTCAGTAGTCGTTTTTTTTAATAATTACAGTGTTAAAGCCTTCATTTCTCAGATCTCGTGTGGTGTTTTGTCCGATTTGCTGTTGTCTTTCATGTTAGACGCTTCCAATTACGATTTATAGATTGAGTTTTAAATTAGTTTCGTGTTGTAACTTTATACTTGATCATTGTGGAAATTGTTGTCTTCGGTTGATTCATTGAAGCGTGATTTGGTCAGTAATCTCTGATTCTTATATATAAGTACGGTTGATCGTTTTGTGCAATTTAGACCCATGTGTATTTTGTTTTGTAGTTTTGTCTTGGTTTGTATTGGTTCAACCTTTGATTTTAAGGTTTAGATGAATTATACTTTTGCTGCAAAATGTATGGTCTATTGAATTATCATTTTTGGTTTATGACTGGATTTAGGTTAATTTGTCGTGACCATGGCAACCAAGTTGCAGCAACTGCAGTCAAAGGCGTGTCAAGCATCTCAGTTTGTGGCCAAGCATGGAACTGTTTACTATAAGCAGTTGTTGGAACAGAACAAGCAATACATTCAGGAGCCAGCCACAGTGGAGAAATGCAACCTGTTGGCAAAGCAATTGTTTTACACTCGTCTGGCTAGGTCCTAATTTCTCTTCCATTGTCATCTTGGTATTTGATTTTATTGACAAATGGTTTTCATGACTATCACGCAATATTACTTTTGCTGTCTCAATAACATCGTAGGCATACTTGTACTGTAAGATGCTAGGTTGTATTCCTTAAGTGATGGATTACCTATGTGTCACGTGAGCTTCTAGGATTGATTAATTGCGAGCTGGTTAATTAAATTTCTTTTCTAGGATTGAAAAGTTTCATGGTTGAGATGTTCAACTTAATCTTGCTGGTTTTGGTCGTATTTGGTCAGATTTTGTGTAAGAGTCAACTACTAAATTGGCAAGTCCTAGCAGGCCTGGCTACTGATTTTCTAAATTGTGTTGGAGATTAGAACAAGGGCTTCTTATTTACTGTGTTGATTAGCATTGTTTGAATTCCTGTATTTCTCCCTCCAATATCATTGAGCCTGTTGTTTGCACCTACTTAGAGGCGATTGCTTTGGATATTCTTACTTATGGGTTAAAATGAGATACATTCCTCCTAAATTAACAAGAAAGAATTGCCACTGGAAGCTCGATAACCTTAATATATGTAGATGCCTTAAACATCATGATACATTCTAGTATAATTATGACGATCTGGATTATAAATGAACCAAGGAGGACCTTCTTCAAAACTATTAAAACGATGGAAGTCTAGTTAAGATTTGGACCCTATTCTCAGGTAGCAAATGTCATGTCCCTATGGCAAAATAGTCTGAATTTTATTTTTGAAGCAAAAAAAAAAGAATATCAAAGAGGAAATCATCTAGAGTAGGCCCCAAAGTCAATTGGATGAACTGATTTAGCCATGATGCTTCTGTAAGATGCTTGAGGGAAAAATTATCACGAATCACTGAACAGAAATTTCATAAACTAGCTTTGATAGTGATTTCAGAGGAAAACATGTTTCTCGACATAACTTTCTTCATGGATTCTTTTTCCATCAATGCAAATTAGCCTTTGTCTTCAGCCATTCTTTTGCATCGGTTTCCATTGTTATTTTGGGAAGTATTTGATGCTTGAGACCTTTTCTTTGTGAGTTTAATGTTTCAACTCTTTTTTTATAATTACATTTGTAGTTAATCTTGGTGTTTAATCATTTGAACAAAATTGGCATTTTTCTCACTAACTTCTCCATGCTCGAGATTCTATAAGTTCCCAACTTACAGTTTGCAAGCATATATAATTTAGACGATATCTAATCAACTCGTCTGTAGGATTATATACCTTGAAATTTTGCATCTTATTTGAGATTCCTCTTTTGTTATTTGTTTGCACAGTATTCCTAATCGATATGAATCATTCTGGAAGGAGCTTGATCATGTGAAGAGCTTGTGGAGGAGTAGGCAGGAACTGAAGGTTGAGGATGTTGGCATTGCAGCTTTGTTTGGCCTGGAGTGCTTTGCGTGGTTTTGTGCTGGTGAAATCGTGGGAAGGGGATTCACTATCACCGGTTACTATCCCTGAGACAGCTACTTGCATAGAATATCTTTCATGGAGTTGAATATGTAATCTTCTGTTGTCACTTGCGTGATTTAATGGCGAAAACATGCAATTTTGTTTTCCTGCAAAATTTTTGAAGCTGAGAAATCAGTTCAATACCCTGATAGTCTCAATAATCTTACATTTAAAGCAGCTTAGGACATTGCTGTTGTTTGTTATCTTTTTCTGAAAGTCACTTTCTACGGATGAATTATGACACTTCAAGCTTCTTTGTTGTTCTTGCTCCTCTTTTATATGTTTTTTTGAAAACGTGCTCCTCTTTTATACTGACAAGATCACAAGACCTCTGCGTTTAAGTTTTGATTGCAAGCGTGTAGTTAACCTCATCGGTTGGTCAAAATATCGCGAAGAGCAGTTGTTACCGTATAATCTTGTGGATACAGATCTAAATTGCTTGCTTACGTTACATAGGGTACTTTAAAGTATTTCTTCTCTGTTATCTTAATCTATATATTTGAACAAGATTCATCCCCATGGTGAAGTAACACGGTGAAAATAATTGATAATAGCTTGTCTTATACAGATTTGCTGTTGCCTCGGAGACAGGGATAGCATTTGTTGTTCAGGGTATCTAGATCCAAAAAATTATTTTGTAATCAAAACATGAAGTCAATATTGTACTAATTAAAAGGGGAAAAGAAAATAATTTCTCTTGCAGTTTCATTGAAGTTTATTACATTTCAAAAATTTTATAAGAAGTCTTTATTATTATCCAAAATTCTACATCTTCTTTCGTTAATTTTTTTTCATTAAGCATGTTTTCAAAGCACAAAAAACTTTTTTCAAGTGTACAATTATGTTGTAGGAGAATAGTAGGGAATTAATAAATTGAAGAAATAACATATATCAAACAAATTAATTTATTATATTCTTGGGCTACCTCTGATCAGAAGGCACATAGGGATAACATTACCAAGTCACGTGACGTTGTTTATACTAGTGAATCGAGAAAAGCTCTTCTTGCTATAACTCCTAGGCTCATAGAATATTTCACCAATAAGCCTCGTTGGAGCTACATCACCGATTTTCAGCCTACATGCCAATGAAAGTGATTGATAAAACGGATCATTCATAAGAGATCAAGAATAAACAAAGATTAATTATAGTATAAATTCTAGGTATACTAGACGAGACATAAGTCCTTTTTCCTTGATGGACATCAACTCTCAAGGCCTGCTTTCTAGGAATTTATAATTTTCAATCTTTCCCCATTTAACAACTAACTCAAACAGGATCTATGGTCTAAGACTTTCTAATATACAAGATTCTCATGAAGAGGCAAGTATAGAGCCT